>VZRE01004993.1:5440-20192 GCA_013396775.1 Cephalopterus ornatus
AAAAAAAAAAAGGCAAGGAAATGATGGTTGTTCTGCTCAGCACAGAGGCTGTTTAAATAACCTGTGAGTCCCACAAGGGTTCCATGACCCAAAATCAGAGACAAAAGAAGATGTGAGATGTTAGACTAGTCCCCAGCTGGGACAGGCAGAGTGGGCAGAGCTGAGCAGCTTCTCCTGCAGTGGCACTGCAGCCCTGTAAATATCAATGGAAGCATCCCTGAGATTCCAGAGGGCTGAGAAAAGACAAGGAGAAGCCATGAAGGGAAGGAGAACAGACACAGAAGGATGGACTTGATGATCTTGGAGGTCTCCTCCAACCTTCATGATTCTATGGTCCCATACTGGAAAGGCTGGAAGTGTTCTGTTCTCCACCCCTGACGTTGGATTCCTGCCCCATGGATGGATTCCAGAGCATGCCACAGGTTGGCTATAAACAAACATCTCGAGCTTGCTGGAGAGGGAATCACCCCTTTGTAAGGGAACACAGAGTCCCAGAAACCCAGAACATGCTGAGTTGGAAGGGACCCACAAGGATCATCGAGTCCAACCCCTGGCCCTGCACAGGCCCATCCCCAAGAGTCACACCCTGTGCTCCAGATGATCATCCAAACGTTGTGTTGGGGTACTAATTTAACATAAAGGTAAATCCTTGCAGAGGAGTTTGAGCCTCCTGTGAGGAAGGGGAGTTGCAGAAGGGTGGTAACAACACCAAGGAGTAAAGAATTGGCTTCTCTGTTCCTGACAGCATTGGATGCCCACGTGCTGGATTATATCCCTCTCCTACATCTCCAAAAGAGGCTCTCCTGGGAGTGCCAAGGGAAATTGTATCCACACCATGGTGTGTGTGAGGAATGCTGGTACCCTTCAGTTATTCCCAGTCCCCATCCTTGACAAGCTCCAGCCTCTTTGTTGCACAGCCACTCCTCAGAGGTCATCGCAGCTTGTGACTTGGGAGTATTTTATGGAACAAGAGGGAGAAATTCATGAGGACATCCCTGATTTTTAATTGTGTGTAAGTTCTTTTGGTAGCGTTTTTAGCTACAGCTGGATCTGGGAATGTCCATGAAGTCATACAGGAAGAGGAAAGCTCTTCTCTTACACTGTGCTGTTGTTACTAGACCCCAAACACAAGCAGATGGAAAACTGTGCCATTTGCAGAAAATGACACAATTTAACTCCAGAACAACTCCACACTCAGTGGAATTTGTAATCTCAGATTTTGGGGTTTGAATGCAGTTATTTTATCTTCCTGTGTTACTCTGTTAAATAACTTTGGAGGAGCAAAGTGAAAAGCTTGGTAGGATCCCATCTCAAAAGACCAGACTGGAAGCTCTGTCCCAGGGATGATGCCTCTTGTAACTCCCCAGTCCAGTCCAACACCTACCCTTGGCAAAATGAAACTGCCTTCAGACCCTAACTCAAACTGAAATCCCACATAAACATCAATTTGCTGATAAAAACCTGCCACGTTCCATTTTCTGCAGGAGGGAACGGTGCTGCTTCTGGAGGGGACCAGAAGGGTTCTGCATAAAGGAGAGAATGAAAATCAATTGAAACAATTTCCAGCCTGGGGGCCTTCTCAGAGAGGCCCCATTTATCAGTGAAGCAGTAGAGAGGCTCTTTGAAGTAACTCCTAAAGACTGAATGCTCAGACGAAAGGATAGAGATGCTTCAATGAAAACTCATTTGGCCTCAGCAAAGGGAAATTCCACCGGAGAGGGTTGGTCATCAGTGAAAGCTTCGCTGCTGTCCAGGGTCACTCCACTAGCCCCACCAGTGCTGAGAGCTTGGTGAGGAATCCTCCTGGTGTGATCCCCACCCACCAGCTGGGATGCTCCTTTGGCCGGTGTCCTGGAACTCCCCTGCTGTGCTGACCCTCAGCTCCTGCTTCTCCACTATTCCTGCTGCCCCTCAAGCCCCTCAAGGGGCTCTTTCCAACTTGTAGCAAATGAGTTCTCCAAGCACAGCTCCCCTTCTCCCTTGTCCCACAGGAGAGTTCTACCTAGGCTTTACCTTCTTCCCCAGAGATGGCCAAAGTCCCACGTGCAGTCCATTGCTCCCAACTTGAGGGCTAAAAGTGAGACAACGTGGCCCCAGAGGAAAATACAGGAGCTGGGCAGGCCACTCTCAGAGTTGGAGCTGGATTGGAATGTCCTGGGGATTTACTAGTGACATAAAGGACACATCAAAACAGCCTGGAGAAGAGAAGGCTCCAGGGAGACCTGAGAGCCCCTTCCAGGGCTTAAAGGGGCTCCAGGAGAGCTGGAGAGGGACTGGGGACAAGGGATGGAGGGACAGGACACAGGGAATGGCTTCCCACTGACAGAGGGCAGGATTAGATGGGATATTGGGAAGGAATTGTTCCCTGTGAGGGAGGTGAGGCCCTGGCCCAGGTTGCCCAGAGAAGCTGTGGCTGCCCCTGGATCCTTGGAAGTGTCCAAGGGCAGGTTGGATGGGGCTTGGAGCAACCTGGGCTAGTGGGAGGTGTCACTGGATGGGATTTAAGGTCCTTCCCACTGAACCCATTCCATGATTCTATAATTCCAGCATACATAGATCACATCCAAATGTTCAATATCTGAATGCTGAAGGTGAGTTCAGTGCAGAGGCCCCAGGCTTGGCTGCCCTGCCCACCCCCAGTGAGGATGTGGGAATGTGGGGCAGGCTCACCTTGAGCTTCCACAGTGCCTGGGTCTTATTTTCTTCCATGAAAAGTAGCACATTTTCTACAGGAAAGTGCACCTCAAGCAAAACAACTTGGGATTTTGGAGTCTCTCTGTAGTCATTGGGAAGGAGCCTTCCATGGCAGAACAGGAATCAGGGAAGAGACTTCTCCTATCAAAGAGTAAATACTCATCCCATTCACAGTGTTCCTCAGGCATTAATCGAATTTATCATGAAGCCATGATCCCACTCAAGGCTCTCAGGCCATGAATACTCCTCCTCCTTCCAGTCTGGACACGGGGCCTAAACTGTGGGATCATTCAAGACAAATCCTCATCTCAGGGTCTCCTGTTAAGAAGAACAGGACAGTTCCCACCCCGTGCCCTCTCTCTCCCATCCCCAGTTGGAGGTCCCAGTGTCCCATGCAAGGCACTGGCAGCTCCAGAAAAGTCCCTCACAGAAAAGCCAACAATGCAGAGTTTTCATTTCACTTCCTCACCTCTCCAAATTAACTTAATTAAAAAGTATTAAATGGAGTTATTAATCTTTGTGTAATTGCTATCTCAATAATAAGGAATTGATTAATGCTTGCATTAGGAATTATAATAATAATTATTAAAATTTATGCCATCCAATAATTACTAATGCTTATTAAATGCCTCCTAATAGGTGGAATGGAATCATTGAGCTTCCCCTTTGAAGAGTCAGGAAAGTGATAGAAAACACGAAGTTTTTGGGAGATGAGAGTCACTCCAGACCTCTCCTGTCCTCAGTGCTGAGGTTGCTGCAGAGGAAGTTCGGATGTGAACTTAGAGGGACAAGAAACCTGTGACACGGGAGAGCAAAGCCCCTGCTGGTGGGTCACTAGAGAGACACCTCTGCTAGTGCCCTCCAGACTCTTAGGGGTCTAGAAACTGCTTTTCTTAAGTTTTGTTCCTCAAGAGGGCTGGGCCAGCCTTGGCAGTGATCCAGTCAAATCCAGAGGAAATCATGGAATCACAGAATCACTGTGGTTGGAAAAGCCTTCTGAGGCCATCGAGTGCAATCATCAACCCTGCACCACCCTGTTCATTAAAGCATGTCCTTAAGTGCCACATCTATTCATTTTTCAGAACACTTCAAGGATGGAGACTCCAGTACTCCCTGGGCAGCTCTGCCAGGGCTGGGCACCCTTTCCATGAAGGAATTTTCCCAAATATCCAAGCTGACCCTCTCCTGGCACGGCTTGAGGCTGTTCCCTCTCCTCCTGTCCCTTGTTCCCTGGGAGCAGAACCCGACCCCCCCGGCTCCCCCCTCCTGTCAGGGGGTTGCAGAGCCAGAAGGTCCCCCCTGAGCCTCCTTTTCTCCAGGCTGAGCCCCCCCAGCTCCCTCAGCCGCTCCTGCTGCTCCAGCCCCTTCCCAGCTCCGTTCCCTTCCCTGCACACGCTCCAGTACCTGAATCAGGCACGAAATAAATTTCAATCAGACAATTAATAAATCAATAAATTTCAGGCACTGCTTTAGGCATTCTCAGAATTTGCCCAGATGGCAAAGCCTCCAGTTTTGGCGTGTTTGCTGTGGGGAGGATGTTTCTGGAGATTTGAAGAAAATGAGAAATGGATTTAAATGGTTTCATTAACAACTGTCACAGATTGCCCCAAAGGGAGAGGAACCACTGAAACAGTCCTGTGGGTTGTGCCCTTTTCTTCTGTTCCCACCAAGGTCTGCATGGGAACATCCCATTCCACCCCCTGCCACGTGCAGAGACACCTTGCACTAGACCAGATTATTCCAAGCCCCCTCCAACCTGGCCTTGGACACTTCCAGGGATGGGACAAAATCCCTGGGCAAAATCAAAAGGAAAAGAGTGGCAAAGAAAAGTTGGAAATCAAACTGTGTCTCTTTAAGAGGACTTCTGCTGAAGACCTAGAAACCTGGAAACTTTTGAAGGCAATTAGCTCAAAACTAGGTAGTTAAGAGTATATACAGTGAAAGGAATCCTCATATGATGATTTTACAGTTAATATTTAATAATAGTCCTAAAAATACCTGAGCGAGCACAGTGTAAATTGTGGGGCCTCCAAGAGGCTGTTGAGCAAAAGTCCATGGAGCTATTTTTTGCATTCTAATATATCACATGTGTCCTCCCAATATTTCTAACAACCAGCTCAGGTGACCATTTCCCCCTGCTTGCCCCAGTCCTTCCTGGTGTGCAGGGTCTTCATGGCCACATTTTGCCATTTTCGAAAAGCTGTATTAAAAATTCCAAATTTCCAAAATTGTTATTTGCATCATTGACATTGTGAAACACCTGCCAGCTCTCCCTTCCTCTTGTTGGATATTCCCTGTGTGTGGCAGGTGGAGAAGTTAAGGCCAAGCCCAGCTGGCTCAGTCAACTCTTTATGGTCTTAACTTTTGTTGTCGATCAAAAGACTCTTCCACCTCTTGATTCCTGTGTTTTCTGAGCAGGTTGAGCTCTTCCCCCTGTGCAGAAGGGAACAGGAAGCTCAAACATCACTCCATGAACTTCAAGCCTCCAGCAATTGCCACTGAAAGGCCAAATATTGGGAACACACTGGAGGGGGTCAAACACGACTCCAGCTGCCTTGAAGAGACGAGAAAAGAGCAGATTTATCTCCCTTGAAAGAAAAATGAAGCCCTCTTGGCTTTGTGGAGGTGTCATTTTTCTTGCAGTGCGATATTTCGTGGTATCATCCTGCCTTCATTACCCTTTTCCATTTTATCAGCATGTGCCTGTCACTGAAGGGAATACTGAGGCCTGGAAAGGCTGTGGAAGGATCACATTTGCCAGTTGATACTGTTTCAATGATAGCAGCAAATCCAGAAGCTTGTACAGCACAGCCCCTGCTCCCACTGGCTTTGTTGAAGTCAAGAATCACAGCTCAGACCTGTCCAGAGCTGGTTTTCCCTGGGATTTTCACCTCCATGTTTTAGCATCCCTTCCAGGTACAGGCTGTGGAAAGGCACAGCATCTGCAGGTCTGGGCAGGCAGAGACTTAGTTTTGTTTTAATTTTTTAGACAGATTGTCAAGTAACTCTCCAGTAAACTAACGTGATAATCTTCCCAGTCAGTCATGGCTGAGATCCTACCAGAACTAGGGCCATCCCAGGACCAAAGAAAGGGATTTTCCCAGACCAAATAAGCCTGTTTCAGCTGCATCCTCTCATTTTCTACTGAGAAGTTCAAGACAAACTTGAAATTTAGGGCAGTCACCCTTCTGACTTGTTGTAGGCACATCCTCAGAAGTGAGTCCTCCACCTGCTTTCCAGAAGTCCATGTCTGCGGCCCGTTTTCTTGTTTTCCTCAGGCAGAAGATACTCTATAATACAGAACCACCTTCCCTTTCTTGTGGCAGTGGGGAACCCACAGTGAGGAGAGAGGGAAGATGAGGACAACTTACAAAAATAGGAGAAAGAACAGAATAATAAATGACAGATGAATCTAAACCTCTGCTTTAGCCCAGGGGTGACATCAGCAGGACATACCACCCACAAGGTGCAACGTACACAGAAGTTTCCCACAGGATTTGATGGATGGGGTAGGCCATGAAAAGAAGCATGGAATGGTTTGGGCTGGAAGGGACCTTAAAGCTCATCTCATCCCAACCCCCTGCCATGGATACCTTCCGCTAGACCAGGTTGCTCAAGAAGAAGGGAGAAATGGTCATCTAAGGTCAGCTGAAGGGTCCTCAGGACTTCACAAAGAGACAACTGTTATGAGCATTTGTATTGATCTCCCAAGGCAACCCCATCCATTTTGGGCTCCAAAAGACAGTTAATCTTACTTAAGAATAAATACACTCAATTATTGAAAAGGAAAAAATAGCCGAGTATTTATTGTGAGGAAATCGAAAGTAATTACTCTGGAAAAAGTTATGTTGGGCCCTGGAAGTGTAATACATTAGCTGTCAGGGGTTTTAAAGCAGTTGGCAAAGACCATTCCATCATGTCCCTCCCCATGACCCAGGAAAGGCTGGAAGAGCAGCAGAGAGGTGTAAAACGATGCTGCTTGGGCAGGTTTGCCTTTTTGTAGCTCAGTCACCCCATTTGTCGTGGCTCTCCTGGCAGGAGGATCAGACCTGTCTGCACATCACTCCCAGGCTTGTTCTCCACCCTCTCCTCCACTTCCCTCTGGGCCACTCCTTCCCAGGGATTCCCAATCCCACAGCAGTCTCCTTTCTCCTCCACCTCTCCACTTCACCATCCCTCTGTACAAAGCTTTTCCTGCTGTTTTCGTGCTGGACCTTTCCTCTATCTCCACCTTCTCTAAGAACGTAAGTATTTCTGCTACAGAAGCTCTGCTTGCTGGGAGCAGCACAGCATCATCTGTCAGGACACCCCGTCCTCGTGCTGCTGGGGAGCTGAACCCCAAAGTTCAGTGGATAATCCAGCTCAGCACATCAGCTCATTAACAGGCTGTTACCTTGCCAGTGAACATCCTCTGGCCCATCCCGGGGACAGGATCCCAGGGAATGGCCTGGAGCTGTGTCAGGGCAGGGTCAGGTTGGATCTCAGGACAAGGTTCTTCCCCCAGAGGCTGGTTGGGCACTGACCAGGCTCCCCAGGGCAGTGGGCACAGCCCCAAGGCTGCCAGAGCTCCAGGAGGGTTTGGATGATCCTCTGGGGCACAGGGGGTGACTCTTGGGGATGGGTCTGTGCAGGGCCAGGGGTTGGACTCGATGATCCCTGTGGGTCCTTTCAATCCATCATATGCCATGATCCCACTGTCTCAGTTGCCATGGCAGGTGTCACAGACCTCCTCTGCTTGGGCAGGGGAGCACCTTGGGATCTGTGCTTGGACAGAGAAGGCCCCTGAGTACCCGGAGCGGAGGTGGGGAGCCAGGCAGTGCTGCACTCTTCTGGGTCACTGGTTTTAGGGATCATGAGGCACATGAGACATATCCCTTAAAGCCCTGATCTCAAATTGCACTGTAAAGCCAAGAGGAACACTTGTTTGCCAGATTCAGAATCTTGGATTATGAAGATATGAGAGGCCCTGGGTGGCTGGACAGAACCTACTTTATATTTATCTCCCAATTCAAGGGCAATTCCTTGCTGCACGAGGTGCACAGGAAACTACTCCACTGGGTGTCCTGGTGGGAGTGTGTTGGGACTTTTATGTCCCCAGTCTGTCCTCACAGAAAGCATTTCCATACTAAAGACTCTTCCATTTAATACCATAGGCCTGTCTTTGATACTTATCCAAACTAGACTCTCTGACACTCCCACCATCCCCTCTCTGGACCTCCCACCATCCCAATTATTTCTTTGCAGGAGGAAAGATTGTGTCTTTCTGTGTCTACAACATCATCTGCTCTCCCTGGCTTTGGATGTGCCAGTGTCCCTCGAGCCTGAGCTGCTGCACTTCTTATTTGCTCTGAAAACAGTCAGTTAAGACTATTCCCAGGCTTTAATAAGCTCTCAGCAAACTGTCGAAGCAAAATACTCTTTTCAGGGGTTGTGACAACCTTTACTTTGCTTTAAACTGCTGGGAAGTGGCAATGCTGATGTTCTAGCACCACATGGTGAGGGCCTTCAGGAACTTCTGATACCAACAGAACCAGGCACATGGTGGGATTCTGGGGGCTGTCCTGTGCAGGGGCAGGAGCTGGATCACAAGGATCAATGAGCCTTGTAGGTCTGTTCCAACTCAATATATTCCATCATTCTATGATTCTACACTTCCTCAGTCTAAGTCATGGTTTACAACTGTGTTGTCACCCTGTGGTGGAGTCCAGATTTTTTTCCCAGAGAGACCATGAGAAAGTTGTTTGGAGAGCTGGGAACCTCACAGTGACTGTCCCAAAGACACAATATTTGAGGCTGTGTGTGGTCACCCCATTTGCCACCAGGCTTGTGGTACCAATGTCCTGGGATGCCCCACTGTGCTCACAGACAGTGTTTCCCTGGCTGAAATCCAGTGCTTCCTGGACACCCTGTACCACTCAGCCTATGAACAGATCCATAAAAACAGCTGAGAAACCTTTCCAGTGTAGTTCCTCTTATCAGTTGTCTCTTGCAAGCCATTTGCAAATAGATGCATTCCCCTCTCTCTTCAGGCCACATGATAACACTTGTAAGATAAAGTCCTCTCAATGAACCCATTAATCACTGAGGATAACATTTGCAAATTATAAGTTCACATTTTGACTTCCTCTAGGTTTTCTCAAATTTCTGCTTCAGAACTAGACTTACAAATGGTTACAGGAGTCTCTGCCTTCATTGCCCACCCACAATCAGAGTGTAGCACATGAAGTAAAAGGAGACTCACAGGTAGAAAGACAGACAAGAAAGGCCACCATGATCACCTATAAACACTTTTCCAGGGTATTATCTGTGCTTGTTCCTCTTCAAGTCTACTATCTGCAGCAAAATCAGGCAGTTCTTTTAGGAAAAGAACAAAGGCTAAACTGAGAAATGTACAATCTCTGTGAACTAAAAAGGCTTTGGAAGGGGGTTGTGGTGATGAATTACCCCATGTTTCCCTCAGCTCTTTCTCTTCAACATTGCTTAAAGCAACCTGAGCTAGTGGAAGGTGTCCCTGCCCTTCAGGAAGTGGAACAAGATGAGCTTTAAGGTCCCTTCCAACCCAAACCATTCCATGATTCCATGAATATCTGATTCTTGTGTGAGGCACCTTTGCACTGCTCGAAGTCCCTGCTGTAATGAAAAGGGTGAACCTGCCTGCCATCATCTCAGCAGAATCTGAGGAACATCTGAGGAACATGATATCCCTGCTGGATATCATGCCTTACATGCCACCTGTTAAATCCACTCTCCTCTGAGGATTGTATCCAGGCCCACTGCTTTTAGAGGGGAAGAGGACCTTCAAAGCCCTGTCTAAGAAGAGCCACATGATCTCCTGTGGCTTTTCTCCTGACCCCTGTGAGTGGGAAAACAGCAGCCAAGGGGCACCCAAGGATTCAGCAGAGACATCTGGGAAGCCCCCTCCAACCCAACTCCTCCTTTCCCTGAACACCCTCTGGTTCCCACATTCCCTGCTCCAGGTACCTTCCAGGAATGTAGTCCCACAACCTCTTTACTGAGCTATTTTCCTTGTTTTCCATGAAACAGTGACATTTACATTAAATTGGTGACAATCATCCTGTCCAACAGCTTTAAACAGCAGGATGCAGACTCGCTTCCCCTTCAGGGGTGTGGGATTGCCACCCTTCAGCCCAGAGAGCAAGAGGCAGGTGCTGCTTTGCTCAGCTCTAGTTTTCCTTGGATAACAATTGCTGATGTTCCTCTGTCCAACTGCTGGCACGTGACAGGATTTCCTGGCATACCAGATCCCTCAAGGGATCTCTGCTGATGTTTGAGGGCTTTCCACCTGCTCCCAATATTTCACCTGTGGTGCTTCCACACTGTGGAGATGTTCAGACTCCTGGGCTGCTCTCCAGCCCTGAACTTGTCCAGCAAATGTGTTTAACGGTTTCTGCAGCTGCAATTTTTGATATCACTGTGTAGAAACCTCCATTCCAATTAGTTAGGTGGACATCACCTCCATTTCTCCTGCAAGACCATGTGTTACAACAGCAGGTCAGGGCCTGTGCAAAAGAGCGTTGTCTCAGAACAGTCCCATCAAAGTGAAAAGCTGTTGGTCACTACCAAATTTCAAACCAGCATTAATTATCAATTATTAGTCTTCCCTTAACTCTGCATTACTTAGCTGCCCTGTTGTGGTTTTCCCCATGTCTGGAGTTACCTGTAACTGTCATTTAGGCTTTTTCCCATCTCTCTGGAGCTTCCTCCTTGCTTCACATTTACTGGAGATCTCCATTAGGGTTTCAGAGAATTCCTTGGCCTGATCTTTTTAAAGCCTTTGATGCAATTATCTGGATACACTGATTTTAAAATGACCACATTTAGCTATAGCTGTTAAACAACCCTTTTAAAATAATCCCTTTCAGACAGTGATTAACATCAGCATTTCTCCTCTTCAAAATGCAATTAGGGAAGAGCCCTCCCACCCAGAGGATACCACAGTTACCCCACAGAGTGATGCTGCAGGTGGGTTCTCCTGCTCCTCCTCAGAGAAGGTACCTGTGCCCATCAGGGGACTCAATTACAGCATCTCACCAGAGTCTTCTCCTGTCCTTACAACTCAGAGCAAAACTAAGGGAAAAGCAGATAGCATTTGGTCCCACGTGGACCAAACCTGAGGGCAGAGAGACACTTCTCAGAGTAGATCAGAGCTCTGCCCCTGTTGCTCTTTAATGCTTCAATCCCAGTGTTGGAAAGCATCACACTCCTGTCTAACAAAGGGCTCCTTGGGGTTTGAAAGTGTTTTCCGTGTAGACAGGGCCTGGGAGCAGAAGGTTGTGGTGTCAAACATTGGTGTCTGTAATGAATGTGGCAGCTGAACACTCCAAAATGTCACCTGTGTTTAGAAAAAAAAGCAGGTGGTTTTGTGGGCACAGCACCGCCAGGTTGGGAGCAGGGGGACGGAAACCGTCTCGGAGCTAAACAATGACACTGCAGCTCACAGGGTGTTTGTTCCCAGCTCCCATGGCTGAGGGACAGCAGCACAACAGCACAGACTCCACTGGGAGGGCAGCGATGGGCACTGGGGTCATGGGGCTCTTATAGACCTGGGTTAGAGCTGTGCCCCCGGGAGGCGGGAGCAGATCCCGGCCCCATGCTCTGCACAGGCACTGCAGGCAGGAAAGGGCTCTCTGAGCAAGAGGAACATAAAATCAGGAACAATGCAGGTTGGAAAGAAGCTCGGGAGGTCTCTAAACCTGCTGCTTACAGCAGGGTGAGCATTGAATTTGGACTCCGTGGATCAGGGCTTTGATATTACAGTGCCTCATGATGCAGCTTTGAAGGTGCCAAGGGGCTGAAACATCACCTTCTGCATTCAGCTTCCTCCTGAGGGGCAGGCCCTGAGCTCTGCTCTGGGGGGACCAGGGACAGCACCCAGGGAATGGCCTGGAGCTGTGTCAGGGCAGGGGCAGGTTGGATCTCAGGACAAGGTTCTTCCCCCAGAGGCTGGTTGGGCACTGACCAGGCTCCCCAGGGCAGTGGGCACAGCCCCAAGGCTGCTAGAGCTCCAGGAGGGTTTGGACAACACTCTCAGGGACAGAGTGGGATTTTTGTGATGTCTGTGCAGGGCCAATGGTTGGATTGATGATCCTTGTGAGTCACTTTCAACTCAGCATATTCTGTGATTATTTGCAGTAAACTGTTAATACACCAGAAAGCCCCTTCAGGAAGATCCCACAGGAATGACTTTTCTGCTGGTCAGACAGGTTTGGGATAGACAGAGGTGGAACAGAAATGGTGCAAAAATCAGGTTAAAGTGATCAATTATTAAAATTCCACACTAATTGCAAGGAGCCATTCCACTGCAAAGACACATTCCCAAAGCATGAAGGACGGGATCACTGTGTGATGTCAGTGTTGTTGGTGAGCCAGTTACAGAAATAAGTGACTGGAAAATGCCAGAATACCTACACAAGGCTCCTGTGAATAAAAATGTACATAAAAGCTGTAATATCATTTTCTTTGGATCAGAACTCCAATCTGTTTTCTCCCCCCACTTAAGCAATGCTATCACCTCTCTTGTCATGCTGAGATAAACATCTTGCTGGGTAGAGTAAGTTTGTGCATTTAAATCAAGTTCTCAGAGGAGCTGGTCATCCCCTTTGGAAGCATTAACATTCCCCAACATTTGGAAGCTCCAAACTTCCCCTCAGTCACGAGGGAATCTTGGAGCATTGAATAAAAACAGCTCAGCAGCTCCTGTGCCTGGAATGAACACACTTGCCAGTCCTTAAATTGTGTCGCTTATCGAGCATAGATTATTTTTAGAGAGTTGTCTGAAAAATGAACTGCTGGGCTGGTTGTGTGCAGGAGAACTGCATCTCTCATAAATTCTGCTGTGCACAGCCTCCAGACCCACAGCCAGGGACAGTTTGGTGGCCAGGCCACTGCTGGGGGCAAACTTTGAGTTGTGCGTACACTGGTTCAGCGCCAGAGCTGATGAAAAAGCTGCTGTATGGGTGAATTCAGCCCCCAAACCCAAATTCAAATTAATTAGTATCTCTAGTGTAGGAATTATCATGTCAGCTCCTCTCAGTACAAGATTAAAGCCCGTTGGAGGATGATGCCTTCGGAAAACTCAATTTCTGCATGTGACTCTTTAACAGTGGTGGCAGAATCACAGAATATCCTGAGTTGGAAGGGACCCACAAGGATCATCCAGTCCAACCCCTGGCCCTGCACAGACACCCCAACAATCCCACCCTGTCCCTGGGAGCATTGTCCAAACCCTCCTGGAGCTCTGGCAGCCTTGGGGCTGTGCCCACTGCCCTGGGGAACCTGGTCAGTGCCCAGCCACCCTCTGGGGAAAGAACCTTGTCCTGAGATCCAACCTGCCCCTGCCCTGACACAGCTCCAGGCCATTTACAAGAAACTATTTACAAGAGCCTGGAGTGGCAGGACACACATGGACTGGATCTACTTATATGTGTTACTAATCTCTATTTCTATTGCTGTTCTTCTAAACTATTCTAGTTTGCACAGTATCTCCCCAACATTTCTTCTAATTTTGGCTCTTTCTTTATGCTCATCTTGCTCAGCTTGCTGCCTTGCTTTAGACAAGCAAGCCATATATCACAGAAAAGTTTCTTTACTTCAGCTCTCACTACCCAAGGAAGCCAAGAGAGCAGAAATGTCAGTAAAATAAGAGATAGACACAGATGCTGAGGAAGAAGATTTTGAATTATCATCTGAAGTCCTGAAGAAAAGCTTTGATGGAGCAGGAGGAGAACCAAGGAGCCACGGATCTCTGACAGCATTGTCCTCTCTCTTTTGGCTGTGACTGCAATGTTCACTTCACAGGTCTCTCCCAGTCTAGGATTGGCTGTACCTGCTGTGTTTGAGGAGGAAAGAGGGGAAAATGATACCCAGCCCTGGGAGGGAGCTTGTAGTGGCCAACTCTTCCCAGAGGACCAAGAAGACCCATCTGGGACTTTTAAACCCCAGTCGTGGCTGTAGTCCCTTTTTGGGTGGGACATCTAAGCTCTCCCTTGGAGCTGCTGGGCAGGGGCACAGGGGAGATGATACCTGTCCTTTGAATGTCTCTGTGCTGGTGCTTCTCCCCACCTTGATGTCCCTCCTGCAGCCAGGGAACACAGCCAACACCCTTCCAAAGCCAAACCCAGCTGCTGCACTGCTTAATGGCTCCTTAAGTGATGAAGTGGAATCCTGTCTCATGTCCAAGCACGACTCCTCCACATTTTCAGTGAGAAGAAATTACTCTTCAGTCTGCCAACTGAGACTTGATAAATCAGATTAACCTGTCCCTGCCATGATGGATTGGTCCTCCCGCTCTTGTACAACATTCCAGAGCAGGACTAGAATTTAGATGTCCCCAGGGCCACCACCTGGCCCAGGAAAACCACAGTCCTGCTTTGTACAGTGGCTGAAATGGGGCTTGAGAGCATCTCCATGACTTCCATGGGCATAGCTTGAAAGCCAAGTGGTGGGGCAGGTCCCCAGCAGATGGAAAAGGCAGTGCTGGAACCACCAGCAGAACTGAATGTGCCACCTTTGGCTGAAATTTCCCTGGAAGTGTTCAAAAAACAAGGGGACAAGGCTCTTCATGATATGGTTTAGTGGGAATGGTGGTACTGAAACAAAGGTTGGACTTGATCACAGATGCTTAATCACAGAATATTCTGATTTGGAAGAGACACACAAAGATCTTGCCCAAGTGGCCAAGAGGGCCAATGGATCCTGGCCTGGCTCAGGAACAGTGTGGCAGCAGGAGCAGGGAAGTGATCCTTGCCCTGGACTCGGCGCTGGTGAGGCCACCCCTCGAGTGCTGTGTCCAGCTCTGGGCCCCTCAGCTCAGGAAGGACGTGGAGGGGCTGGAGCAGGGCCAGAGAAGAGCAACGAGGCTGGGGAAGGGACTGGAGCACAAGTGCTGTGAGGAGAGGCTGAGGGAGCTGGGGTTGTTGTGCCTGGAGAAGAGGAGGCTCAGAGGAGACCTCATCACTCTCTCCAACTCCCTGACAGGAGGCTGAACCAGGTGGGGGTGGGTCTCTTCTCCCAGGAACCAGCAGTAGGACAAGAGGGC
>VZRE01004993.1:21454-46972 GCA_013396775.1 Cephalopterus ornatus
AATGGCTCAATCTCTCCCTTCCATTGTGTCCCCCCAAACTGCCCCAATATTGAGGGGAGGCCGCCCCAGGGCAGAGCAGAGCGGGACAATCCCCTCCCTGATGCCCCCAGGACAGGGCTGGCCCTCCTGGTGCCAGGGCACTGCTGACTCAGGGCCAATGGCACCCACCGGGACCCCCAGGGCCCTTTCCCAGCACTGCTTTCCAGCCTCTCATTCCTCAGTCTGTTCATACATCTGGGGTTGCCCCATGCCAGGGGCAGAATCCGGCCCTTGCCCTTGTTTAACTTCCCATGGTTGGTCATTCCCAGCCCTGGGACCTGTCCAGGTCTCTCTGCAGGCCTTCCCTGGAACACCCCCAGCAGGGACACGGGGCTGTGATGCTCCAGCACGTACATCCTCCTCCAGCTACGGTGAGCTCTGTGAGTTTATCTCTCCCAGAGCACCTGTATGGCTCTGACAAATAAAGCTGGCTCACTGTGCATCCCTAGAACACAAAAATCAAATGCCCAGTGTGCACGTTTTTTGGAGGAAAAATGGATGTGTGTAATAATTTACCTTCTCCCAGATGCCACTCTTGTCCTCTTCCTTTGTGTCTCACTGGCTCAGAGAGGCCTGAACCAGGGAAGAAAGAGATTAACGTCTTTTCAAATACCCAATAATGGTTCTTAGACTAATTAAAACAAATCAGCAGATTTACTGCACACAGCTCAGCAGCTGGTTGTTTTCCTAATATTACCAGGCATTAATCAGCAGAGAATGATTTTTAAATCAGTTACCAGTGAGCAACTGGAGGAGCAAAGTGGTATAATATCTGCATTAGTAAAGCTGATTTATTCAAAAGATAAATATGTACCACCTACCCTTTGAGAAACAAATCCACCTTTACCCTGCAATATTATAATCACCAGGTGCCAGTAGAAAATTCCTGTACAGGGTGCAGGGCCATTCCTGCAGGGTTTGGTTGGGAATTCAACATTGCAGCAAATTTGACTGTCCAGAGACTCTGATTGTGGTTGAACCAAGGTGGTGGCAGCTCCTCCAGCTTTTCATGCTTTAAATTGTCCCAGTTCTCAAGGATCTTACAATCAGAGAATGGTTTGGATTGGAAAGGACCTTAAAGATCATCTCGTTCCACTCCCCTGCCTCAGGCAGCGATGCCACACTCCCTGAGCTCCCCTGCAATGGATGGTATGAGTTATTTGTTTGTGCTCAGATTGTGGGTTCTCTTCCCTCTTGGGAGTCTCAGAGGCAGCTCTCAGAGGGAGGGATGAAGGGAGGGATGCTCCTTCCCCAGGAGGTGATGAAATCTCCCAGCTGCTGAAATCTCTGGGGTCAAAGCAGTGGCTGCGAGTTGAAATCAAAGTCATCGTGGTGGAAGTGACCCCACAGGATTGCAGGGAGCAACCCCACAAATTACAGGGCTCGGGGAGAGGATGGGGGAGCTCATAGATGAATTAAATGTAAATATGTGGCTTCTGAGAACTGTTTGTTTCTTTTGTTTTAGAATAGAAGTGAGTCTCAATATGGTAGAGAAGAGACCAACAGCTCGTCAGAGCAGCAGAAACCAAGGAAGAGATGGCCGTAAAAAAACTCAGCAGGTGGTTTTCAAGGGAGATATTTTTCATGATCAGCCTACCAATCTTTCTGGGGCTGAATTTCAACCCCATACATAACAAAATCCCTGTCCTCCACCCCTCAGCAAACTCAGCCACCTGCTCTTTCCTTACCCCACAAGTTTTTCTGCTTCTCTGAAATCAAACTTACACGTTCAAAACTCAGTGGAATTGAGTTTACTGCTGTTGTACAGTATTTACTTTCCATAGAATTGCAGATTAACAACATTTTAACAACCTGCCCTTCTTTACTGTGAATGTTTCTTCAGTAAACAGAAGCAATTAATATTGAAGGTGATCAATGCTGCAGCCAATACAGTTTTTTTCAGGTACTGGAATAGGGATCGTGTTAGCAACACGGTATTTATTGGTGCTGTGATACATCAGCCTAAACACACCATCGTTTTTGGGGCAGTCTATGAAACAAGTAGCTCTTTCCTCAGAATCATTTCGATGTAAAATGTAGGATTAGTTTTCCCTGTGATGATTTTAGGGCTTTACCTTGGTGAAAAGCACAATTTTCCCATTATATAGAATATATAGAATATCCAAATACAAAGCAAAGTGTAAATGCATTTCATTAGTGTGTACAAAATTAGAGAGTGTGAGTTACTATAAAGTTTAATTGTCATCACGTGCCACGGTGTGAAGGTTTTCCCTGGGTGCAGAAGGCATAGAATCACAAAATAACAGGAGATGGGGAAAGCAGCAAAGCTGAAATAAGCACCAGAAAACACATTGGTTCCGATTCAGCATCAGCTCCAGGAAAATCAGAATACACGAACATACAGAGGGTGTAACGACATAGCGAAACATTTCTCCAGTCCCACATTTCAGGCTCATGGAGAGAGTTGTCTATCATAAGGCGAGTCTGGGTCCCCAAGGAAAGCTCCTCTGGCACATTCTTCATGGTAGCTTTTGCAATGACCTCTGGATATTTGGTTCTGGGGAATTTCAAGAAATATTGAAAAGTGACGAATTGAGAAGCACCTGAAACTCTGTCAGGCTTCTTTTGGATTTTGCATTTAATTGAATTTTACCCTGCATTGTCCCAAAGTGTCACTGAGATATGATGTGTCTTTTATAGCTCCTGTGAAGTGTTATCTGCCTGGAACAACAGAACGTGCAAAGAGCCTCCAGGACAGGCTGTGTGTGGACACATTATTAAAACTCCCTGTGCTTTCTGATCTATGTGCTCTTCTACGAGGGGTGGGAACACTGGTCCCACAGCCCAGCCAGCACCGAGTCTGCTGCCACTCACAGAGGTTTCAAATGAGATAGAAATTCCATTCAACACCAAGGCAATAATCTCAGGGAGAAACGTGACATTTTTGTGTCCTCTGTGTGCCCAGAATGAATAGGGGGGTAATGTGTTCCTGGGGCACTGCAGCCCAGCCTTTGTGCTGCAGAGGGTAGGAGTGACCAGCAAGGCAGGAAAATGCTGTGCCATTCTGCTCCCTTTTCCCTTTCCAGGGTGTCCTGGGCAAGGTTAACAGCTGCACCTCAGGAGAGGAGCAAATGGACCCTTTTCTGTTGTGGAAAAGATCTATTCTGTTCTATCCTGTTCTACTTAGATTCCTACTCGGGGCTGCTTTTATTCAAGAGCTATGCTTCCATTGCTCTGCTGGGCTGTTAGACCTTCTACGACTGCATAATAGGCACTAGCCAGGAAAAGAAATACCTTTTTTTTTTTTCCAAGGACACCAGAAGACTTTGCCAGCCATCCCTGCCACCCTGCAGTGACACACCACAGCCCAGGAGGCAGTACCTATTACTGGTACATATCCCAGTAAAGGGGGAAGCTCTGGATAGGATCCAGAGGAAACTGAGGTCAGAGCTCACCAGGGGCTGCAGCTCCTCCCGAGGGGCAGCTCTGATCTCTGCTCTGGGGGACCAGGGACAGCACCCAGGGAATGGGCTGGAGCTGTGTCAGGGCAGGGTCAGGTTGGATCTCAGGACAAGGTTCTTCCCCCAGAGGCTGGTTGGGCACTGACCAGGCTCCCCAGGGCAGTGGGCACAGCCCCAAGGCTGCCAGAGCTCCAGGAGGGTTTGGACAATGCTCTGAGGGACCAGGGTGGAATTGTTGGGGTGTCTGTGCAGGGCCAGATGATCCTTGTGGGTCCTTCTTAACTCAGGATATTCTGTAATTCTGTGAGAGGAGGGATGCAAAACTCATGAGAGGGCTGGAGCACCTCTCCTGCAAAGGCAGGCTGAGAGAGCTGAGACAGAGCCTGGGGGAGAGAAGGCTCAGGGACACCTCATTGTGGCCTTTCAGCACTTAGAGGGGCTTACAAAATAGAGGATGGGCAACTTTTCACAGGGTTAAGTAGTGATAGGACAAGGAGCAATGGTTTTAAACTAAAAGAGGAGAGATTTAGATTTGATGTTAGGATGAAATTCTTCCTGTGAGGGTGGGGAAGCCCTGGCACAGGTTGCCCAGAGAAGCTGTGGCTGCCACATCCCTGGAAGTGTCCATGGCCAGGTTGGATGGGGCTTGGAGCAACCTGGGCTAGTGGAAGGTGTCCCTGCCCATGGCAGGGGGTGGGACTGGATGGGCTTTAAGGTCCCTTCCCACCCAAACCATTCTGGGATTCCATGATTCAACGAGGACAGGTCGCTGGGGGAAGTTGGGGGGCACAGTGTGGGCACAAGGAGGTTGGAAAACCTGTACAGAGAGCAGCCTCTGCAAACAGGAATTGCTCCTTGGCTGCTGAGGAATGAAATCACAGCCACCTCTCCAGCTGAGCTACTGCCAAAACATCATTTCCAAAATGGACCCCTGAGATCTAGAAGAACAAAACTGCATTGGTTGTCCTGGGGAGTTGTGACAAGAGCTGGCAGGGGTTTGGGGACCTTCTGCCAGGGAAGGAGTGGGTGCAACACTCCCCTGACACCACTCATGGCAGCCCTGCTGACCCCAGGAACTGGGCAGGGGGGTGGGAGATGAGAGGCCTCAGGTAGGCACAGCCACAGACCTGGGACTTACAGATCTCCCACTCAGGGTCGGCACCAGGCACAAAGACAGTGTCACTGCAAGAAGGACATTGAGGGGCTGGAGCATGTCCAGGGAAGGGAATGGAGCTGGGAAGGGGCTGGAGCAGCAGGAGCGGCTGAGGGAGCTGGGGGGAACAGGATGGGAAGGGAGGAGGTGGTGAGATCTATAGCCCAGATGCTGAGGAGAGATAAGAGGGCAATGCCCATCTGCAGGAGGTCAAGGCAGACACTGAGCACAGCTTCCTGTGGTGTCCTGGAATGCCTGAGGAAACATCTCATCCTACACCATGGTCTGATGCTGGACTGGTGCTTTGAGGTGCAGCAAAGTCCTGTCCGGGAGTGCCAAACCAGCAGCAGAATCTCTCCAGGTGAGTGAAGGTGTCTCACCGTGGGCCCCTCCCTCCCGCCCAGCACCTGATTCCTTCTGGAGATAGTGAGGCCACGGGATGGCCCAGGTCAGGCAGTGATGGACAGCCCAGCACACCCTTCATCATCTCAGGTGAACCCAACTCCGCAGAGCACAGTCACAGAGGGGCCACTGCCCACGAGAAGAGCCCAGGAGGGTTTTCTCAGCCACAGACACCTACAGAACAGACACTGGAATGTCGATCCCTTGGAGCCAAGTCCCACTCAAGTGATGTGCAATCCAGGACCAAACCCCTCAGCTCAGCACAGCCCCGGGAAGAACAAGCACCCAGAGCTTTCAAGAGCAGGAGGCAGGAATGTCAGGGCTGCTCCAGGACTGTGTCTTCCTCCTTCCCTGAGCTCAATCCACACCCATCCCACTGCTGCCAGACATTCCTGCCCTGCCCAGAACAAGGCAGAGATCATAAAATGCAGTCTTAGTAACCAGCTCAGTTTCTCTAACAGATAATAATAATATGATTTACGAGTGCAGCATTTTCCAAAATACTCTTCTTGTTTCAAACAAAGCCTCAGTTCTCAGGGACTGAGTCTTTTCCCTACTTAAAGCCATATCACAAAGGATTATCTTCCTGCTCTTTCACCCTATAAACAAATTGTTTTCTTAATTTGTCGCATGCTGGTGCCTGCAATTCTCCTCTCATTATTCTCTTACAAGATGATTCTCTGCAGCTCATGGGAAGGGTGCTCCCAGTCAGAAATTCATGACTATTGTTCCCTAAAAAAACAGATGTTAGATGTTTTCCTGGTTGTCTGAGCTGGGGAAAGAGCTTCTCTCATCAATGAAAAGGCCTATTCAACCTGGACCAAGCACACAAGAGCCTTTCCAGCTCAAGAATATTTTTAATTGGTTCCATTTCAAAAACTGGGCTGCACAGCTCTTGAAAGGGTCCTAATTCTTATTAATTTTCCTGATAGCAGAGTGGCCTTCTTTTGATGTGCAAATTTTAAACTATTCCCCCCCCCCCCCNCACCCCCCCCCCCCCCCCAGCCAAGCACAGATAGGGATCTCCGGGACATGAATATAGAGCAGCACGGGGGGAAGGGAGGGAGGGATGGGGAGGGACAGCACAGCGTCTGTGTCAAGAAGAGAAGAAAGCACAAAGCAGATCACAGAATCAGAGGATGTGCTGAGCTGGAAGGGACCCACGAGGATGATCAAGTCCAACCCTCAGCCCCGCACAGACACCCTAAAAATCCCACCCCGTCCCTCAGAGCGCTGTCCAAACCCTCCTGGAGCTCTGGCAGCCTTGGGGCTGTGCCCACTGCCCTGGGGAGCCTGGTCAGTGCCCGACCAGCCTCTGGGGGAAGAACCTTTTGCTGAGATCCAACCTGACCCTGCCCTGACATAGCTCCAGNAGGTTTCCCCTCAGTCTCCTCTGCTCCAGCTGAACACACCAAGTGCCCTCAGTGTCCTCACACGGCTTCAAATCAATGCCCTTCCCCATCTCCGTGTCCCTCCTTTGGACTCTCTCTAATGGCTTCAGATCTTTAAACACCAGCAGCTCCTTAACCCGCCCCCCGCCCCGATATCTGTCTGGCCCATCACTGTTGTGTCATGCCCAGAGGTCTGGGCAAGGCTCCATGGTGGTCCCTGCTTTTAGCTGGAGCTTTCCACCAACTCTCACTGCCCAAAATGTGGAGTAGAAAATACAGCATTTTATCTGTGGTTTTAGTTGATCCCTATTTTGGTCTCCACTTAGAATCACATTATCATGGAATGGGTTGGGCTGGGAGGGAATTAAAGCTCATCCCTGCCATGGGCAGGGACACCCCCCACTATCCCAGGTTGCTCCAAGCCCCATCCAACCTGGCCTTAGACACTTCCAGAGATGGGGCAGCCACAGCTTCTCTGGGCATCAGCTTCTCGGGCCAAGGTTACAGAAGTGGTTTTCCTGGCGAGGTCTCCTCTCATCCTGTCTCAGCAAAGCTCTCCCAGCACAGAGCAGAGCCATAGCTCTGGTGTAATGCTCTGGTTTTGCACTTGCCCGTGTCCCTGTGTGCCCTTCCCCTCACCAGTCCCATGAGAGTGGAAAGACCCAAGAGGCTGATGTGTCCAAAGTCCTTCTCTCCTCCCACCCCTGCCCGTATCTTCACACGTGCACAGGTCCCCAGCCCCACACTGCCCTCAGATGTGGTGTGTGTTCAGGCAGTGCTTCCATCACCATCACAGGGCTCTCAGGAACTGGGAGGCCACTGAGATCACCATGGTCTGACCTGCAAATCCCATCTGCAGCACATACTTTACCCAGGAGGGTGAAGAAGAGATCATCTCTCACAGAACCACAGAATAGTCCAGGGTAGGAGGGACCACAGTGGGTCATCTGGTCCCACCTCCCTGCTCCTGCAGGATTCTCCGAGAGCACATGGCACAGGATTGTGTCCAGGTGGCCCTGGACTGTTGACTGTGTCCAGATGGCCCTCACCCAGGGAGGGAGTGTGACCTGCTCTGTGCTCTGTGACCTGCTTTGTGCATCCTTGGTGCTGCCTGGAGAACCCCTGTGACACCTTCCACTGTTCCATGAGCACCCAGCATGTCACAAAGGGTGCTGCTTCCCAGTGAGGCCCTGAGATGAATGAATGATGGATGGTGTCAGGACGGTCAGACACACTGGGTGTGATGGGTTTTCACTCTCAGGAGTCCCCTCTTTCCTCTCTGCTCTGGGAGCCCCTACCTGAAGACACACCTAGGCCTGTGCTTGTGCCACCTGGATGTGAGGCAGGGCTGCTGGAGGAGCATCTCTCACAGAATGGTTTGGGTTGGGAGGGACCACCAGCGGGGTCATCTGGTCCAACATCTGGACCCTCAGCAGCAGCTTAAGGAGATGTGTCAGGCAGGAGCACAGGCATGACCACAGAAGTGCCCTCAACCCCATGAGGAGTTAAGGAGCTTCTGAGAGACGTGTCTGGGCTGCTGCAGCCTTTCCCCCAGAAAATGGGCAGCACAAACATTTTGGCTTTCAGATTAAACTTACCTGAAAAAATACCTCCAGCAGTCAAATTCCAGTTTTGGAATTTGGAAGTTTTGGTCACTTCTTTGAAGAAAGAAAGGCCTTAAGCTGCTAAGAAAACAATGAAAGAAAGCTCATTTAGAGGCACCAGTCACAAATACAGGAGTAGCTTGTGGTAGAAATGGAAAGAAAAGGGTGACATGTCACAGATGTCACTGTAAAGAGTAAAAAAGGAAAAAAAGCCGCAATGGAAATCTCTGGAACAGGTTTCCCAGAGAAACTGTGGCTGCCCCATCCCTGGAGGTGTCCAAGATCAGGTTGGATGGGGCTTGGAGCAACCTGGGCTAGTGGGAGGTGTCCCTGCCCATGGCAGGGGGTTGAAATGAAATGACCTTTAAGGTCCCTTCCAACCGAAACCATTCTGGGATTCTGTGATTTCATGATCTTCCACTCATGAGCAATTTATATCTCTTTTGTTGGCTGAGGGGACTCCTGGCTGCTGACAATAAAGTAAAATAGCTAGAAAACATTCGGATGAGACCGAAAAATCACTATTTTTCCCTGGATCACCAGCCTGCACCTTTATGAACCCCATGGGCTCTGCAGTCACTGCATTGCACATTTTTTGGTCCTCAGCACCCTCCCAGCCCTCCCAGCTTTTGTTCCCTGCAGGGCACATTCCCCACTTCACTCCTAGAAATACAGCCTTGCATTTAGAAATATTAAAATACATGGTCACTGTGGCCCCTTCTGTCAGGTAACTCAGGACATTCTGTAAAAACCCACTTGTCCCTGGGCACCAATTTTGTGTCACCTGCAAAATTCATGGGATGATTTAATATATGGCCGGCTTGGGATCGCTGACAAGGATTAAGACTTTCCCAGCACCCTCCCAGGAACTCGTACCAACTTTGCAGGAGTTTATGACCTTTTGGGGACATTATATCCCCAGCAAACTGTTCCAGGGAGGGGACTCAGAGGTATCAAAGGACTATAAATCAAGTCAACCAGAAGAGAAAGCAATAGATAGTTTGGGAAAGGCTTACCCAGCCTGACTATGGAAATTGCTTCTGTCACTTCTGCCCAGTAAGAATGAGGGACCAAAATGGTAGAGGAGCCATCCTGAGTGGAACTAGGTCCTCACAGACATATCTTGAAAGAATGCCACTTAAAATTTATCCTGTACAGTAAGATGATAAATGGAGAGTGATGCAGTGGAGCCAACGTGGAGAATTCAAGCTTGACCATAATATGGAATTTATGTAAAAATAAAGGAGATAATAAATGTGATATGGAAAGAATTAATTTTTTGGTTCAGAAGTTTTGCTTTAGAACAAAACACAGCTGTCCAGGCCGTCTCAAAATAAACTTTACCTGATTCCACTCTGGAATCAGCCTCTTCCATTGCACTGTCTGGGGTGGGCACATCCATATCATAAGGGGATGTGCTCTGTGGGACTTCTGCATGAGGGAAGGGGATCCTGCAATCCCAGGCAGGTAGTGGGAATTTTCCATCCTTTTTCCCACACCAAGACCCAGCCCAGGAGCACAGGGCTCAGAGGGAGGGGCACCAGGCAGGGTCTCAATAAAGGGCAGCATGGAAAGATCACAGCAGGAAGGACAGTGCTCAGGAGGAACCAGCCCCATCCACCTTCCTCTCTCTCCGCTCCCGGATGCCCAGCTGAGATCTGGATACACAGGCACAGAAAGAGAAGGGAAAAGGGTTTCTGACCTCTTCGCTCCATCATGTCTGATAGACCCACCCCAAAAAGGACATTTCCAGTACACTGCACTGACAACCTGCTGAGAGAAGTGAAAAAGAGCAGCCCAGGAGCCAGATGCTTCTGTTGCTAGAAAGAAAACCATCTTCCCACCCTTGCTGGAAGGCATGGACAGCATGACTGCCATCAGTACCCTCCCCATCAGCTCCTGTAGGGTGTCCTCTCTCAACCCAAGGCAAAGAAGCCACCAAGCATTGCCAGTGCTGCCCAAGGAACCTCTGGAAATCTCTGAGAGAAACTGGATCCATGGCCATGGTGGGCTGGATGTGCTCTCTGGTCCACAGGGAGAGCCACAGGCTGGGCTGCAGGAGCTGCAATTGGCCAGAGCAGGTCTTGGCCAGACTCATGTCCTTGCATTCCTCGGGCTGAAGGAGGAGGAGGAAGGGTTGTGGTTGCCATGGAGGATCCTTGCCAAACCTGACAACTCTTGGACAGTGCAGATGTGGAAGTACTGGGGGGTCACTGGAACAATTGACAGGGAGGAAAATCCATCAGAGGGTCCTTTTTGGTCCCTCACACTTTCCCTGACTTCCCTTGTTGGTGGGACTTCTCCTGGATAACGAGTGATGGGAGAAGAGGAAATGGCCTCAAGTTGTGACAGGGGAGGTTTAGATTGGATATTGGGAAAAGTTCTTCACTGAAAAGGTTGTAAAGCATTGGAACAGAGTGGAGTGGAGTCCCCATCCCTGGACATGTTCAAAAGGCTTGTGGGTGTGGCACCTGAGGGCAGGGGTTAGTGGTGAACACGGTGGAGGGTTGTGGGTTGGACTTGACCTTACAGGTGTTTTCCAACCTTAGTGATTCTGTGATTCTGGAGTAGATTTTATTCTTCTACATTTTAATGTAATAAATCAGATGTGAAACCCCCCCTGCTCTTACTTGCTGTGAGTGACAAAATGCAGGGGCTTTGTTTGCATTTTGGCGTCTCTCGGCAGCAAATTTCTGTAGCAGCTTTGGTGTGATGTTTGTGCCAGTTACTGGGATTTCTGCACAAAGAGAGGAGGCGCAATCACCTTTGGCCAAGATTGGCTACCAAGAAAGACAACAGAACCAGCTCAGCTTGTCCTCATGGGACCTCACCCTTGTTGGAAGCAGAGAAAGTGGAGGAGTGGTGGATTTGTCACAAGAGTTACAGCCTAGAACGAGACAGTGAGAGCTGCAACTGTTCAGCTGTTGATGTCCCTCCAAAGTATGGGGGAATAGACTAAGTCCTGATCCCAAATAGCTAAAATGGATTCAATTCCAACTGGGATGTGCAGCCAGTTCACACGAGGAAGAGCTCGGGCATGGATAGGGATGTCACTGCAGGAAGGGTCCACAGCAGATACTTTCGCCCCAAAATCATTGATTCTGCTCAACCAGAGCCACACCTCCTTCCCCAGGGGTAGAGAAGCAGGATGATGATGTGGAAGACGATTCTGAAGTGGGGAAAACCCAGCTCGGGTGCACCCCGAGGAAAAGGTTTACCCACTTAATATAAAAGATATGAGAACAGTAACATGACTTGGTTGAGGAAAGTGGAAAGAGAGTAGGAGAAGCTGCCACTAGTAAGAATTTTAAACTTTTCTATGTCTTAACTGAAGAGAGAAGGCTGAAAAAATTAACAGGAAAGTCCTGTTCCCAAATTTAGTTAGACATGGACATATAATTTACATTAAAGGTTCGTATATTTTAACCAGTGCACAGAGAGTTCAATATCTTGAAATAGAACCTCCCTGTGTGAACAGCATGGCCATGGATCATCTCCCAGCAGCTCCATGCCCATCCCTGGCACAACACCCTTAGTGATGGGAGTGACTGGGGCTGCTGAGGGAAACCCACTGGTGCAGGTGACCTGTAACCAAAGGGGTTTGGGTGGCTCCAGGGACAGGTCCTCCTGAGGAACCACGGCAAAGTACTCCAGAGGGGTGCTTGGAGGTGTGCAAAGCATAAAGGTGTGTCTTTCCATAAAGCTCGGAATGATACATTGCTTGAAGGCTGAAGGCAGCATTTTTAGGAAGAGCTGCAATTTGTGAAATCAAAAATAATCGCCAGGAAACATATTTTGGTTCATTGACCACCCATGCTCAGTGTCCCAGACCACAGTGAACAACTTCAGGACAGCGAAAGGATGGGAGGAGCAGGCCTCTAACAATCCCATGTTGAGAAAAATGAGCCTTGGAGTATGAAAACCTAAAGCAAATAGGCCAAAATTACTTTCTACCACTTGGTTTCTCATTCACCACTACGGCCTAGCAGAGAAATCACCCACAGGCTTTGGTTAGCTCTTTTTAATTTCACATAACTGTGATTTTGGGGTGGCCAAGTCAAGAGGGAACTGATTTTCAGAAAGCACTGAACCCTCGCCCTTGAACTTTAATCCTGTTAGAGTTATTAAACAGCCAGAGAACCCAGAAACTTGTAACAGCCTTGGCATGAGGCCACATCTAAGGCCTGACTGAATCTCTGAAAGACAAATCTGGCAGAGGAACGAGGGTGGGAAAGAAAAATGAGGGTTATTGCTGGAGCCAGGCCACCTTAGAAGATTTTTACACAAAGCCTTCAATAGAAGTATGGCTTTTTTTTCATTTTTCTTCTGGATACTTGCTTGCAGGAACTGTTTGCCAAGTCCCCCTGTGCCAGCACTCAGGGATGTGAAGGGGCAAGTCCTCAACTGGCTGCTGGAGATCCCTATGGATAAGGGGGACAAGCAAAGCCATGAAAATGCCATCAACAGCCGCAGTGTTTGAGGAGTTTGTTCTCATTTGTAGCTTTTCTGTTTCAATGACACACATTTGAATAAACACACAACAGGATCCCTGGATTTTCCAAGCAGCCACTGTATAAACAGCACTTCAGGCTAATGGAGTGTGAACATCCCTGGAAGCACAGCTCCAGGCACCCTGATCTGAAGCACATGGGGACTCTGAATCTCCCAGGCATGTGGCTGCCTCATCCCTGGCAGTGTCCAAGGGCAGGTTGGACGGTGCTTGGAGCAACCTGGGACAGTGGAAAGTGTCCCTGCCCATGGCAGGGGGTGGACTAAGATGGGCTTTGAGGTCCCTTGGACACCTTCCACCAGCCCAGTCCTGTGATTCTGTGACTCCAGGTCATACAGGAGAGATGGGGAAGGGGACATGGGACATCCACACTGTGTTGTTTTCCTATAAATGTGTGAGTTTGGGACCTGCAGCATCTGATGGTGCCCTGCCCAGGCACAAGATGCATCCCAGAATCCCAGAATCCCAGGATGTGCTGAGTTGGAAGGGACTAACAAGGATCATCCAGTCCAACTCCTGGCCCTGCACAGGCCCATCCCCAAGAGTCACCCCCTGTGCCCCAGAGGATCATCCAAACCCTCCTGGAGCTCTGGCAGCCTTGGGGCTGTGCCCACTGCCCTGGGGAGCCTGGTCAGTGCCCAACCAGCCTCTGGGGGAAGAACCTTGTCCTGAGATCCAACCTGACCCTGCCCTGACACAGCTCCAGGCCATTCCCTGGGTGCTGTCCCTGGTCCCCCCAGAGCAGAGCTCAGTCCTGCCCCTCCTCTGCCCCTGCCCATCTCTGTGTCCCTCCTTTGGACACTCTCAAATGGCTCAATACCTTCCTTATACTGTGGTGCCCAAAATTGCCCGAATATTGCAGATGAGGCTGCCCCAGTCAGCGCTGTGCGAACAGGAGCTGGAAGGGCTGTGGGACACTATTCTTGATGGGGAACAGTGAAACTCAACCACCAAATTCATTTCCTCGATCTGCAGAAGGAAAACACTTGTGTGCTCTTGACACCTGTGTGCTCCTCCGGGTGATTCTCCCAGAGAAAAAGGATTCGTTTAGAGAAAAAAACACCAAGTAAAAACAAACAGACTGGGCTCAGATTTGACTTGAAAGTGATCCTGGAGGCTGAAGGGATTGATGCTCCTGCACAGGAACAGTGGGGTTTGGCAGCTGCTTGACTAATGGTGGTGCCAGGCAGTGCTGCACCACAGTGGGGTGTCACGGCTCACATGCTTCTCCCAGCCCAGGAGGTTTAACAAGGATATTTTGGGTAACACAGATGCAGATTCCATCTCTTAAATCTTTAAGGCTTATCAAAGGGTTGTTTTTTTTCCTCCCTTTTCAGCCCTGTATATTCTTAACCACCGAGATCTTCTTATGTATAATAAACACAAAAATGCTTCTCTTTCCAGCTTTGCTGCTAAAGCCAAGATGATTATAAAGCTAAATCCTTGGCATATGGCCTGGGAACTGCTCCTGCAAACTTCTCCCTGGGTCCTGCACTGAAGGGCAAATTAACCCTTGGTAGGCAAACAGGGAAGGAACCAGAGGAAGAAACCATCTGACCACAAGGTGCAGCACAGGGCGGTGGGACCTGAACACACATGGGGCTGGTGACATTTTTCCTGCACAGGCTCACACAAGGGAATCACCTCAGTGAGCAGTTCCCCAGCATGGGATGGTCAGTGGGAGGGAGGGAGCAGAGGGATAGAGGCAGGGGAAAGGTGTAGGTAATGTGAGCACCTGCATCACCCAAAAATTTGGGTTCTGCCCCTCTGAAAGCGGGTGCAGCCCAAAGCCGTGCAGGGCTGGGTCACTGCTCACTGGGCTGCTGGGATGATCCTCATCTCAGGATGCTCCTGGGGTTTTACAAAGCCTGGGAAGAGATGGGGAATCAGGGCTGCCCAAGGAGAAGTGAGGTGTTTCTGATGAGTCAAGGAGAAGGCCAGTGCACAGGCACCATCCCATCAAACAGGAGCTGAGCTCCTCAGACCCAAATCAGGCATGCCAGGGGTCATCCCAAAGCACTTTGAAGATGCTCCTCACAGAGGCCAGCTTCCAATATCAGACCTTCCCAAAAAAATGAATGGCTCAGCTGCCTCCTCCACAAATGAGGGTGAACAGCAGGAAAACCTCAGCCACTGGCTCCACCCAAATTGGCATCCGGAGGTGTCACCAGCTCTGCCATGGGAAAAGCCTGAGGCACTGCAGAACTCAGCACACCTCGAGGGGTCACAACAAGCTGGAAACTAGACATGTGTTTGCCACAAAATGCAGCTGCAGGAGGGGCCCAGGCAGCCTGAGCTTCTGTTCACAGAGAAGCCTTCCACGAGGTGGGAGAACAGCCCCACTGTGTGGCTCCACGAGACCAAGTGCATCCCACACGGTGCAGGAGCTCTGGCAGGAGACTGTCAGCCTTGGCAGAGAGCAAGGGACAAGTTCAGAGCATTGTTCAGAGAGAAGCCTAAAAGGTGGAGGAAGTCAGAGCAGGTACAGGGTAAACCCTGAATCATTTATGGTTGTCTTTCATGTGTTTGTGTTTGAATACACATGGGTTCTTCCATATAATTTCCAATTTTTGCAAAGTTTTTGCATTTCTCAAAGTGTTCATTTCTTTTCCAATGAAGGGTAAAATTCAGATGTTTTATGAAAACCCCACTAGTTGGATGTGAGATGCCAGTACTAGTATTTATGTCATTAGAAAGAGACAAGGCATTACATATCCTTCAAAAGTAGCTGAAGTGTCTCCCCAATTTACCTGGCAAAGGTTAAAAAAGTGATGCTGCTGCCTAAAGCTGCCTCTGATGACACCCAACCTCCAGGCTTCCCTCACATCGCTGCCCGTCCTCATGGACAAGAGGCATTTCCATGTTATCAGGTACTTGGAGTACCACAAAAACAAGGAGTTCTGGAGAACTGCTGTCTTGGAGAAAATGGAGGAAGCGCTGAGATACCTGGAAATCAATTCTCTGACTCTGGGAGAAGCTTTCAGGGAGGTATTTTACAGGTAATTCATCATCGGTAAAGAAACATCCAGTTCAATGGTTTCAAAGGAGCCATTAATATCTCGATGGGGGGGAAAAAACTCCTTGAGGATGGAAACACTCAGGCAGCCACTTTCTAAAGGGTGACAGTGTTCAGCCCAAACACAGTCCCTTTTGTCTCTTGCAGTATTAGGTATCAGATGAGGTATCAGATATTCCTGATTGCGTGGCCAGCGCTCCCCCGCTGCGGGTGTGCGGAGCCTTCCTGCTCCTCCGAGCCAAGAGCTCAGCACTCATCTCCTTTGAGCCCCGGTGAGACACCACACTCTGCAGCAGATGACCACTGAAATGTTATGAAGAGGCTGTGATACCCCATCAGGCACCAGATAAAGCAGCATCAGGGTGTCCAATGAAGGATGACCTGAGCCACAACACCACTCATGGGCATCACTCTCTGCTGTTGTGATTTAGTGCTTCACCACCCTCCTTAAAAAGTGACTACATTAATAACGAAATCAGCTCGCTTCCCAAACAGAGAGGAAAACAGCACAGTGGACAACCCTGCAAATTGGTTCTGGAAGAGGAATGTGAGCCCAAAGACTATAAAATCACAAGGCAAGGAGAGGGAGACAGAGCATAGCTCTTGGGCAGGAAGAGCAAAAGGAGACCCATAAATCACAGGGGTGTAATCACTGAGCAAATCCAGGAGAAGACCGTGTTAGTGACTCATTGTGACAAGAGGAGTCCAAAACTCACTGAGAGTGGAGGAAGATCATTTGTAAGGAAGCATCTCAGATGTCAAATAGGTCAACACATGATGTGTTGCCTCTTTGAAAGCCTGGTAGAAAATGGCAAATTACCTGATCGCTGGAAAACGCAGTTTCAGTGCTGTATAAATCCATAGTTTGGCCATACCTTGGCTTCTGCATCCAGCTGTCATCTCCTCACCTCAGACACCTCTGGAACAAGGTGATCTTTCAGGTCCATTCCCACCAAAGGCATTCTGTGATACACTAGAACGAGGAAAACATCGGAGGGGGACAAGGGGGTGGTCAAAGGTCTGGAATGGCTTCGTATGAGGAAAACTGGAGGACAAGATTCTTCAGCAGAGAAAAGAGGTTGCCGTAACAAAGCTGTGGAAGAAGTTCAACAAAATCACAAGAGCTCTGAGAGGATGAGAAGGGCTCAGCTTTTCATTTTTCCTCCTGCAGAAGGAGTAACATTAAACTAGTGGGAATCAAGCTCAAAGCAAACAAAAAAGGGCTTGTTCTTCATGCAACAAGTAATAGACTTGCTGACTGTTTGCCAAGGAAAACTACAGGGGCTAAAACCTTGCACAGGCTGAAGGGAAAAGTGGAGAAGGATCTGGGGGAGATTCACCAGGGGCAACTAAACACCTCAGCAGGTCTCAGCAATCTGCAAGATGCTGCTGAAGCAAGAAAACGGTCTCACTAAAGCCTTGTAGATCATCTGAGATGATAAGAGAAGGTCTAAATGTCTAAAAAAAGCAGGAAGCAAAGGACTGGAGCAACTGTTGGGTTCCTGAAATGCAAGGTGGCTTTTTGAAGGGATCTCTGCTGAAGGCAGGGCACTTATCCATGATCTGTGAAGGAAATGGAAGGAAACATAACCTGATTTGCAGGACTGAGTTACTGAAGGCAGTAAAGGCAGGGGCTGACTGCAGAGAGCTCCGGGAGGAGCTCGTAATATTGAGCGAGTGGGTGACAAAATGGCAGATGAAATTCAATCGAGATAAATGTAAAGTGATGCACACGGGAAAAACAAAACCTAACTCCAAATACACCATAATGGGCCCTGAGAAATTACCACTCAGGAACAGGAGCTGGAGTTATAATGCACATTTCTGTGAAAATGTCAGCACAGCTCTTTGCAGTGGTCAGAAAAATAAGAAAATTGAATGTTGGCGACAGACAGAGAATGAAAAGGAAACCACCCTGGTAAAAACACTGAGGTTTGCCTGCAAGTAGTAAATTGTGGTCTTCCCTGTCCCCATCCCTTCAGAGGGCATGGGGCAAAGTCAGGGGATTTTACTGAGAAGAGGAAGGAAAACCAGATGTTATTGGATTGAGAGCGATTAAGGAAAGGCCAAAGGGAGTCCCCAAGGATCAGACCATTGGAGCCAAGGAAATCTCATCTTGACAGGCTGGTGCTGCTCTCAAAGGCTTCCCTGAGCACTGACCACTGTGCTTTGAGGCTCCAGGTGGGCAGATCCAGGGTAGGACTCTGTCAGGATGATGCATCTGCCCAGCCCATGGACCAGAGGGGTCAGGGATGTACAAGCACCAACATGTGGATCCAGGTGAGCGGCAGCTCCCATTCCAGGCTTTGTCCTCACTTGTGTGCTTTGTCCTGGAGTCTCTTGGCTTCATCTTTGGCTGAGGATGTCCCAGCTGTGTTTCTCATAGGCACTCACTAAGAATTGGATCTTCTCTCCACACATGGGACAGTCGATCTGTCTCTCAGCTTTGCCTGTGTCTCAGCTATGGGCTCAGACTGGAGCTTGGGTTTTTTCAAACACTATGAAGGTCCGGCCTTATGGAGCTCATTGCTGGGAAGGCTGATCTCCTCCTCCTTCCCTCTGTTTCCAAGTCTTTAACCTGATGCTCCTCTGGCAGGACCTTTCTTCTTGTTTCATAGTGAGTTTGGGATCCTTCAGGATTTCATAGAATCATGGAATGGTTTGGATGGGAAGGGATCTTAAAACCCATCTAGTTCCATCCCCTGCCATGGGCAGGGACACCTTCCACCAGCCCAGGTTGCTTCAAGCCCCATCCAACCTGGCCTTGGACACTCCCAGGGATCCAGGGGCAGCCACAGCTTCTCTGGGCAACCTGTGCCAGGGCCTCCCCACCCTCACAGGGAGAAATTTCTTCCTAATATCTAAAGTAAATCTACTCTCCTTCAGCTTAAAGCTATTTCTTGTCCTAGAACTGCATGTCTTTGTAAAAATGTGTCTGTGAAGTTGTTTATTACAGGTCCTTTGATTAGACAGTTGTTAAAGTTTTTTAGGAAAGTCAAGTGGATTATGTCAGCTGGATTTCTGGTACACTTGATCCCCTGCCCTTGCTGACTCCTTCAGAGTCTCCTAGGAGGGAGTTCCTACTAAGGCAGGGACTCCATTCAGAAAAGCTTGGTTGAATTTTCCCATAAATATGTCTCACTCCCATGCTCCCTAATTCCCCTCCACAGTACTGTTCTACCTCATTTGGACATCACTTTTAATAATCTGCTCTTCCTGGATCTGCTCAAAGGCATTTTTTCAAATCAAGGTCTCACTGCTTTCTTTGACTTAGATGGTGAGAAAATTTTAAGTGAGAGGTTTCACAGTAGAGTTAATGCAGTTAATAGTTTAGCTATTTCATCCTTGAATTCCTTTAGAGCTCTGGAATGAGAACCATCCAGCACTACCCAAGTGTTACCGTTTATTTTGTCAAGCTGTTTTATAACTTCATCTACTCAAACATCGCTTTGAAACACATTTTCTGAGTTGTCCCCCATTAAGGTTTCCAGACTGAGGACTCCTGTAAATTCTTAGGCATTGACAGGAGACCTTTGCTTGGCTTCTCTGCCGCGGGTTGAGCCTCCCCAGTCGGTGTTTTACATCTCCATTTTTCAGGCTTTCTGCTCAGATGTGTATGAGAAAGAAAATACAACTGGCAGGTAACACCTGAGCTACCAGGGGGCACTGGAGGGATGAGAGTGGCCTGATGGGTGGTGTGGATGATGATTTTGGGAAGTTCTTCTCTCTCACCCCAGAGACAGCAAACCTCATGTCTGGAACAGGCTCCCCAGGGCAGTGGGCACAGCACCAAGGCTGTCTGAGTTCAAGAAGCATTTGGGCAACACTCCCAGGCACATGATGTGACTATTGGGTTGTCCTGTGGAGGGCCAGAAGTTGGATTCTATGATCCTGGTGGGCCCCTTCCAACTCAGCAGATTCCATGATTCCATGATTCTCTTTGGAGAGACACAAACCAGCATGTGCTTGGCCAGTGCTGTGGACCTTCTCCCAGCCCATGTGTGCTGCCTGCACTGCGGGGCTGCTCTCAGGGGTGGCCCCTGCCTTCATGGGGCAGCTCTGCTCCTTACAGAGGACCCAGGGACTTGAAGCCATGCTGGTACCAGCCATCCTCTTCTGCTGCCTGCCTGCCTTCCCCACCCGTGATAACAACCATCACCAACGGGTCAACATAGATCCTGCAGGGCATGGAAACCAAATCCTTATGTAGGCACCACATGTGAGCAGCTTCTCCATGGGCAGATGGTGATAGGACAAGGGGCAATGGTTTTAAACTAGAAGAGGAGAGATTTAGATTAGATATTAGGACAAAATTGTTCCCTGTGAGGGTGGGGAGGCCCTGGCACAGGTTGCCCAGAGAAGCTGTGACTGCCCCTGGATCCCTGGAAGTGTCCAAGGCCAGGTTGGATGGGGCTTGGAGCAACCTGGGCTAGTGGAAGGGAGCTTGGACCATGGCAAGCAGTGGAACGAGATGGGCTTTAAGGTCCCTTCCCACCCAAACTGTTCTGGGATTCTGTGATCCCTGCCATGGGCAGGGCCCTCCCACTAGCCCAGGTTGCTCCAAGCTCCATCCAGTCTGGCCTTGAACACTTCCAGAGATGGGGCAGCCACACCTTCAGCTTTGCCCACATCACCTTGCTTTTCACCAGGCAGCTCCATATTCTTCTTTCATTCTCTTCTTCTCCTTCAAGAGCCTCAGCTGTGCTCCCAAAATCTCCCTCCACGTGGCCCAAGGCTCACGTTCCCCCCAGCCCCTCACGTTTGGAGCTGCTGCCTCTCCTGCAGCTCTAATTCAATTACAGCCTCTTCAAGTGTTTCACTTCAGCTTTGGCTGTTCGGTGGAATTTCTATCCAGCAAAAACTGGATTTGCTTCGCTATTACAGGCACTTCCTACCTGTGAGAGCGAGTTCCCACTGCATTAATATTCTGGTCACTGTGTCACCACGTACTAAAGGTGCCACTGCTTTTTTAATGCTTCCCTCCCCGTGCTCTGGAGGACAAAGTAGCTCCAGTTTCTCCTTGGGCTGTGTGTGCTCTGTGCAAACCCCCAGTGTCAGTGATGATTATGATTCACAGCTGGAGTGTTTCATGCAGGATTTTTCCAGCCCCGTTTTTTTCCCTCAGAGGCTGGTCCAGGTGCCGAGGAGCCACCAGTGCCCTGTGCTGCTGGAACGGGGTAGTCCTGCCTCAGAGAAACACCTTCCATCTGCTGAATGAGGGTCACAGAAGGTTTCACAGAATCCCAGGATATGCCGAGTTGGAAGGACCCACAAGGATCATCCAGTCCAACCCTCAGCCCGGCACAGGCCCATCCCCAAGAGTCACCCCCTGTGCCCCAGAGGATCATCCAAACCCTCCTGGAGCTCTGGCAGCCTCGGGGCTGTGCCCACTGCCCTGGGGAGCCTACTCCAGATTCCTCTCCTGGCTGCTGACTTTGACTCCAAGCAGGACTGAGCCAAGTTCAAACAGCCTCTGTCCAGGCAGGAGGGTTCCCAGGCAGGAGGGTGCCAACAAGGAGACAAGATGAACATGAAGGAGAGGAAGATGTTCTGCTTTGAAATTCCCTCAGCTCTGGTGAGGTTGGACACATAAATCTGATGGTTTATAGAAGAGATTTTTCTTCATGTTGCTTTGGCTGTGTGGGTAAAACCCCTGTGAAGTTTCACTGGGATAGAGGATGTGCTTGGAGATGGATCTGCTCTGCCCAAGCCCACCTGAGAGGTTGGGCAAAGCTGCTCTGCTTGTAAGTGGTGAACACTGTGCTGATTGGAACTGGACAGAGGAACCTGCACAGGGAAACGTGGAAGACATCAGTGGAGTGGGATAACTGTTCTTTATCCCTCCTTTGGGGGTTACAAATGGACATAAATACATATATCAAGTGGTTGGGCACTGACCAGGCTCCCCAGGGAAGTGGGCACAGCCTCAAGGCTGCCAGAGCTCCAGGAGGGTTTGGACAACGCTCTGAGGGACAGGGTGGGATTGATGGGCTGTCTGTGCAGGGCCAAGGGTTGAACTGGATGATCCTTGGGGGTCCCTTCCAGCTCAGGAGATTCCATGATTCTATGGCATAAGTTCAGGGCTTGGCTTTCAGGTGCTGGATTCAAGGTTTGGAGCTTAGAGATGGCACATGGGAAGGGTCCTGTGGGATTTGAACCCTGGCTAGTGCCATTTCTCATCCCTCAGCTCTCTGCCATCAGGTGATGATAAAACCCCAGGAGGCAGTGCTTTGGACACAGCAGCATTCCAAGGGAAAGGAAGGCTGGGACACTCAAGATTCACTCAGCCATGGCTTTGCATCCAAGTCAGTTCATAGAATCACAGAACATTCTGAGTTGGAAGGGACCCACAAGGATCATCCAGTCCAGCTCTTTGGAGAATGGCCCACACAGGGATCAAGCTCACAACCTTGGTGTTACTGCACCACTCTCCAACCAAGTGAGGAAGACAATCAAGTATTGTTTTCACTTCCCTTTGGAATATCACCATACAAATAATGCTGTTGTCCCAATTTTCAAGAAGGGTAAGAAGGAAGACCCTGGTAACTGCAGGTCTGTTCTCCCAGAAGGACACTATTCATCCCTCCCCAATAAACCCCCAGCCTGATGTGTCCATCCGAGCAAAGCCCCGCTGCATCCAGATGTGCCACTTTGGCTCATGGATCTGCTGCCGCTCTATCCTGTTGCTTTTGTAGGGAAGTAGGAGCTGCTGCCTGGTTTTAATGCGTTTGCAGTTTTCCGGGCGCTCGGAGCCGTGTGGGGCTCGTGTTGTGCAGAGCACACTTGCCATCTAGTGGGTGAGAGCTGCACAGCTGCGTTTGTTCACCTGCAGCGCTCACCAGAGTGGGATTCATCTCTAATGGGGATCAGGGGACAGGTGGAGCTCCAACCTAACCTTTGGGATAAGCACGGGACCTTCCCACAACTGATGCCGCCGCTCCCCCGCCGCTAATGGCAAAGAGACTTCGTACCCAGTTTTAACCCCAAACTTGCTTTGAGCCCTCTAATATCAGGCAGGATGGATCCTGAGTGCCTGGCCACGGGCAGCAAAAGCCACAGGACACTGTCCTGCAGATTTACTGTCTGTCTGTGACTTTCTTCTGGGCTCCGAGGCTGCAGCTGGAGCTCCAGTGCAGGGTTCAGTGACTGGGGAGATGTTTTACCTCTTGCCTGATTGCCAGATTCTAATTAAAGTGAGAACTCTGCGTATTTGAAACATCCATTATATGCATTTCCTACAGGAAATTGGATTTAAAAAAACAAAACAAAACAAAAAAACCAGCAACAACAAAGAAACAAACCATTTCCTTCTGGCAGCTCCTACAAATTAGCAGAGAACAAAGTGTTCCCCTGCAGCTTTTTGGTGGGGCCTCTCCATTAAACACCCATCAATGTGCTCAGACTGCAGTGCCGTGGGGTGGTGGCAGTTCCACAGATCTGGCTCCTGCTGACTATCCCAAATATTGAAAAGTTTTGGCAGATGCTAAAACTTGTTGATCTCTGGTCAAGCATCAGAAATTCTCCAGGAATCACAGAATGGTTTGGGTTGGAAGTGACCTTAAAGCTCATCTCACTCCATCCCCTGCCATAGGCAGGGACACCTTCCACTAGCCCAGGTTGCTCCAAGCCCCATCCAACCTGGCCTTGGACACTTCCAGGGATCCAGGGGCAGCCACAGCTTCTCTGGGCAACCTGGGCCAGGGCCTCACCACCCTCACAGCCAGGAATTCCTTCCCAATATCCCATCTCTCCCTGCCCTCTGGCAGTGGGAAGCCATTCCCTGTGTCCTGTCCCTCCATCCCTTGTCCCCAGTCCCTCTCCAGCTCTCCTGGAGCCCCTTCAGGCCCTGGAAGGGGCTCTCAGGTCTCCCTGGAGCCTTCTCTTCTCCAAGTGAACCCCCCCAGCTCTCCCAGCCTGGCTCCAGAGCAGAGGGGCTCCAGCCCTTGGAGCATCTCCATGGCCTCCTCTGGACTCACTCCAGCAGCTCCACGTCCTTCCTGTGAAGTCTAAAAGCACCTCTGAGCGCAGCAACGGGCTCAGTCTCAATCTCCTTCCCCCTGTCCTGGTCCTATGGAATAACTACACTGGGTTTTGGTGGTGGAAGTGCCGTAGGACCGTGGCAAGAGCAGGATTTTGTCACCCAAGGAGTTGTGCACAATTTCTTTCCCAGCAATGCTGACACAAATCCACAATTACTGAGCGCAGAGAAGTTCTCATCTGCAAACTCAGGGCTGTTTGCACTCCATAAAGTGTAACAGCAGGTTTGAACTGCGAGGCAGAGCAGAATAAAAAACCCTTATTGCACCACAAGCATGACATATGTCGTGTGTCAGGGTATTACTGGCTTCCACCTATTGTAAAAACAACTCTTGAAAATCATTTAAACATTTCTATTCAAGTTGCTGAAAGAATAAAAAGCAGTTCATGTGCTGGAATATTAAGCAGTGAGGCTCTTCGTTTGATGGCAACCATTGTTCTCGTTCTCTTGAGGCCCTAAAAAGCCTTTATGGCCAAGAACCTTCTGTCTGACAGATGTGAAAGCATTAAACATGAACTTGTTTTGAGCAGGGCTGAGAGAAATCAGAGATTCAGCAGAACAAAGAGCCAAGCACTGAAGGCTTGGGAGAGCTGAAGGTTCTTGGTGCCCTCCTGGGCATGGAGCCTACAAATGGAACAGTTTGGGACATCCTGGAGCCTTTGCTTCCAAACCAGGGCCCTGAATGTTCTTTTTTAATGGGTTGGTCCATCTCTCTCTCTCTTCCCTGGGAAGGGATTTAGGATGCAGGGCTGTTCTGTGGTGATGGGATCATCGTGTGTCCCTCAGTTTGCCCATCCCAAGCCCCTGAGCTGGTTTTGGAATGAGGATCCTGGCACATGGGGCTGGTCCCACACTTCAGGAACAAGGGTAAACAGTTTATTTCTACTCAAGGGGGGATTTTTAATTATTTATTTTTTCTAATTCCTTTCTTATTTTCCCATTCTTTCTCCCCTCTCCATTTTTTGGTCACTTTTTTTTCCTCGCAGGACCAAATTATCATTAACTTCCTTTTATTTTTTGCCTCATTTTGGTTTTTTGGTTGGTTTGTCCCACAAGGGGGGGTTTGAGCAGTTTTCATCACCTCACCCACCAGTGAGGAAGAGGAAGACTTTTGTCTGCATTTTTCCAGATCTCCTCTCCTCAGCAAGGCCAGGTGGCACCTCTTGATTTCTTTATTTCTTCTCCCTTTACTGACAGTTCCCTGTTTTGGTCAAAAGATTTTATATTTATTTGTGTTCATCATCTTTTTTCTCTTGGATCTGCTTGATTTTTTCCATAACTAATAAAAAAAAAATCCTTATTTCTTTATTTTATTACTTGCTTTTTACCAAAAGATCAACTTCCATGAAATGCATATTTTTCTTATTTCCACAATTTTTCTAATCGATTCTTCAATTTTTTCCTCACCTTCTTCATACTTTCTCATTTTTCAGTGAAATACAGGAAACTTTTTCCCCCAGATTTGAACCTTTTTTTGCTTTCATTTTTCTTTGGGACAAAATGAACGGATTTTTCCCCTATTTCTTCACTCCGGGACTGGAAAACAGGGCATTTTCCTTGCACTGCTGCTCCCTGTCTGTCAAATTCCTGAAGCCCAGCAGGGCAGCAACACCTTTTATCTCATTTCGTATCATTTTCCCCTGATGGACAAAATGGTGGCAAATGGTGGCTTCTCATTTTTCTCATTTCTTTCCCATCATTTTCCATCTCTTTTTTCCATGTGATTCTTCCAGTGGAACAACCTGGAAGTGGTTTCCTCTTGTTCTTATTTTCTTCTTTTCCTCTGATTTTCCATCCAGTTTCTCACCTCACCCAAGTGGAAACAGGTTTGCTTTGCTCCCTCCTGGGTGCCTGCTTTGGATTCCCCCTCTTTGTTCACTTTTCACCAGGGATGAAAGAACATTCCTGCTGGTTAAAAAAGGAAAGGGAAAGGGAAAGGGAAA
>VZRE01004995.1:8269-23388 GCA_013396775.1 Cephalopterus ornatus
TGATAAGCACAACAGAGAAGCTCTTAACCACAAGCCTCCTTCCTTGCACTTTGCTCCTTGCTCCATGTGAGCCCATCTTCACTCACCTCCCAGCATGACTGGAGCAGCAAGTCTAGCCAGAAAGAGCTTTGAAGCAAAGGGAGCGAAGGCTTTCTCAAAGTGAGACTGAAAAGGCAGTTAGTAATTAAAGTTTCTATGCATCCTTTTGAGCCACTGCTGGCCTAAAAATAAATGCACTGTCCCCCGGCCCCTGCAGGATCCCACCCCTGCAGTGCAAGGGTTCAGCAGAACCTTCAGGTCTCAAAAAAAAATGCAATAAAAAACCAAACCAAACTGAAACAAAACAAAGCAAAAACCCCAAACAAAACAAAAAACCCCAAACAAACAAAAAAAAAACCCCACCAAAAAACTAAAGGCAGTGCTGAAGATGATCCCCAATAGAACAAGTGTCCCTGATTTTAACAGCCTTCAGCACAGGCCAAGGAAGTGCAAATTGGTGTGGTCAGAGCTGGTGGCAAAGTACTCACCAGAAGGAATTCAGTTCTCAGTTATGGCTAAGAGCTTAAAAATCACTTAAACCAGCTCCATGGGTGTCAGTGCTTCAGACTTTCCTATGGTCATGGGAAGGAGAAGCAGGGTCTGTTCAGGTGGTGCCCTGGTGCACTGACAGAAAATAGTACTGCAGAATGTGCATGGCCCTCAAAGCCTGAGACAATCGGAAAGGAGGTTCCAGATGGACTACACACACTGCAAACAGGCTTTAGGTGAAGGAAAATCAATTGGATGCCAGCCCTTCTGTGAATATCTCAGCACTGCAGGAGATTTCATGGACAAACATGCAGAGCAAATATGATACATGGCTTATATATAATGACGCACATAAAAACCCTACTAGTCTAAAGATAGAGGAGGCCTTGAATCATATCCTATTATGCTGCACCCTACTTTAATCTGGTATTAAATATACTGCTTATGATACACAAATTACTTTTAAAAGTTATTAAAATGTTACAACAACAACAAAAGTAATAAAAGATTTCAAGTTTTTTGCACAATATTGCAAAAGAGAATTTTGGTTTTAGGAAGCTTCAGACAATGTTTAAATAGCGTGGTAACTTCCTACCACTGTTAACAAGTGTCAGCAAATTCTAAGGCCGTAATTTAATCATGCAATTAAATTAATCTTTATTTCAGGAAAAAAACCCAACAGCACAAACCCACCCCTTTCCACCCACCCCAAAAACCCCCAGGTGGTGTTGAGCTGAAGCAAATAGTCTCTATCAAATCCAGAAGTAACATTACCTGAAGCCAGCGGTTTTTGCAGATGCCACTTGTGTGGCTCCCAACCTATGCAGAGAGCTCACTGACAAATTCTGGCAAACTCTGTCTCGACTCACTCAAAGCCTCCTTTGAGACTAAACGAAATAGTAACATTCATTGAATCCAGACTTGATTGTTCAACACCTGCTCTGCATACAGAGAAGATGTTTGTTTTGGTCACTATGAGGAAAAAAAAATGTGTAATGTTGCCTCCTTTAAAAAAAAAAATAAAAATTCTAATGCAAAGCGTAAACTTGTACATTTTAGCAGCATTTTACAGTCCTTCATAAAGTAAAACCAGGAATGAATTAAAAAGAATGCTTGCATGAACCTCATGTAAAATACTCATGTAAAATATCATGGGCAGTAATTGTTAATACATCAGTAAAATCTGGGTCCAAAAATTAACCCATGGGGAGTACTGCAGAAAATAGATCAGATTCAACATTTTCTGGTAAATATTTACAACTCCTATGTACAACTTCTGGACTTACAAAACAATGGAAGAGCTAGAAAGTTGTGTAAAGTCAAGTTTGGAATTTAAAAAAATTCTTAAAAAAAAGCACTTGTCCAACCAATTTGGAGACACTTTGGCATGCCAAAAGAGGCCTTTTTTTTGGTTCACTGCAATTGTTATAAAATCAGCAGATATAATGCATCAACGAGGCCAGATGTCCTGGGCAATACAGGCAAGTCTCTGTTGTGTCTCAGATGTTAGCTATTTGGCGAGCCAATATCCACTGTGATCTTTGTATACAGAGGGTACTTGTCAGTTCTTAACACCTTGTAGGATAGTGTATTTAAGCCGTCAGAGTTCATTGTCTCCCTTGTGTGAGCAATTCGGTCAAACCTGCAGGAGGGGGAGAGCGGAAACAACAAAGAAAGAAAAGAAAATATGTTCAAACAATCTGAACTTTGCATGCCTCTCAGGCGGCATCTCCGGTGTTTCAAGACCAACCTGAGTATCAGTCCTATAAACTCCTAGATTTGGCCAGACTGAGCAGTGGGCTAAGGCATCCCTATAGGATCAAATTTTAGATAGGAAAAAGCACCCAAGCTTATAAATCACACAGGTCCTTCCTTTTCCAACTTTGCGCTGGAGCTCAGGGTTATACCCCAAAGACACGCGGTAAACAATTGCTCGGAGCTTAATTTGCTGTGTTTAAGAAATAAAAAAAAAGGGGAGAGACCTTCGTGTCATAGTGCAATGCTGGGGGAAAGCTCTATAATCTCGTAAGGGGAAGGGGGCAGCTTGGAGTGCAGGGAGCTCAGTCAGGGAGGAGGGGGTGGCTGCAGCCTCTCTGCAGTTGAGTTTTTCGCACGGCAAACAAAAAGCCAAGCAGCCGGAGCAGCAAGGGCAGGAGGCACCCCTCAAACCTGCTGTGGGATAGGGTGAGACACACCTCTCGGGGTTGGGTTCGTTCTTCCTGTCCCGGGTATGCCGAATCATTCTGCACTTCCCAATGACGGCGTCTGGACGGGATATCCCCATGCCTTTGAACACTAGCCTGTAAAAACCAAGTACATTAAACACTTAAACGGATGTGGGATGCTCTGCCACACCTTCCACAAATGACCATTGGTTTTGCCTACTTTTTTCTTTTTTTTTTTTTTTAAAGAGTGTTGCTAGTGCACTTCCAGGCTTGCCAACACTGAAAGGGGGGAAAGCCAGTCCTTTTCCATACAAGCACATTAGCGTGGGGAGAAGAGACGTCCCCCTGTCAACACCAAACTAAATTCACTGTACCTCCACCTCCACCACTTGCAAACACCCAACACCCACATTAACCTTGCTCCAGGCTGTACACTCGACTTTGAATGGGAGTCATCTAGTTTTTAACCCTTCTGGATAGGATTTGAAAGCTGCAGTGCTGGGGGAAACTGAAGTGAGTATGGTGAAGCAGCATAAAGGAGGCACATGGTGAGAGTCACAGTAGCCCCAGCTGGGTCCCACAGAGTGAGGGGCAGCCCATCTTTGTTTGCATGTTCTCTGCAAGGCACCTGCAGTTATTTCACGGACACCGATGCTGGAAAGTTACTTGATTTTTTCTTCTTTGCCTCTCCCTTTTCACTTCTGTATAGCATCTTCTGCTCCTCCAAACCTGAGTGCCCTAAAAATAGAGGACTGCTACCTTGCTCTGAATGTTCTGCCCCAGTGGAAGGCTGTCTCTCTCTTGGTTTATTAAACAGAAGTGCTGAACCTCAGGAAGGTATAAGCTTTTTTAGGAAGACCCTTCCTGAAGCCCAGAAGAGCTCAGAAAGCCCAGAGAAAAGACCATGTAGAGTGATTTTGTCACTGAGAAACGTGAAGAGGGCTTCCAAATTCAAAGTCCCAGTGATCATTTCTCTCAGTGATTGCCCTGGGGATGTGAAGCTGTAAGGTAGTAAGGTCAAGTCCACCCTTTGCCCTGGTCTTCGGGCAGGGGTGGTCCCAGCCTGCCCTATGCAAACACCTTCTCCTCTCCTGCAGTTCTAAGCCTTGCCCAGCTTTCTTCCAGGCAAGAACCAGTAGCTCACAGCACTATTTTAGAGCTGCTTACAGCCTGACAAATGAAGCTCTCCTGGGAACCAAGGGATCTGCTACAAGGCTGCAGACGCAGGCAAGTCTTGGGCTGCACTGGGCAAGGTGGATAAATGTCTCATCCACCCTCCTGCTGCATGTCCTGAATCTCCTTCCTTCAGCCAGTGCTGGGAGACCCAGAAGCACGGTGGTCCAACCCATGCACTTGTGAGGCTACACAGCGAATGAGCAGTGAGGGGAGTGGAGGCACGGGTAGGATTTTTCAAATTGGACCCTCTCCCCACCACACCTTGGGAGCTGTGAAATGGGGAGCCAGCACTCAGCAGGAACATGTTTTTGCTGAACCAGCAGGTTGCCCACACACCACCTTTATCTCCTGCCTGGAGACACTCTATGCCCCCATACCTGGGTGAGAGCAGGTCTGTGCTCATCCCCACCCTGGACGCACCTCAGGGTGCCAAGGAGGAAAATTTATTTACCTGTTATAAATGTCATCATCTTCGCCACCCCAGCCCCAGTAATTGTTTGGGAACCCATTAATCTTTGTGAACTGCTCTTTGCTCAAGGCAGACACGCCTCCAAAGTACTGATTGTAAGGCAACCTGGAAGCAGAGAGAAGAAGACATTAGAGGAGGAGAGGCGCTACTCAAGGGGCAGCCTGCCTGCCTGCCTGAATAGGATTTGCTGCTGCCGTTCACCCCAGCCCACAGAGAGCCAGGACCCACTGCAAGGCACCTTCCTGCAACAGGAAGGAGCATATGTGGACTCGCTGGTGTAGAGGGAGCTGGTGGGCTCAGTCACAAATACATCAGAGAAGTATTTTGCAACTGGCAGTGGCTGCAGCCTTTCACTAAGCAGTGCACTGTCCTCAAAGGACAGGCTAGTGAGATGCACATCACATCAGCAAAGGTGATTTGCATGCCGCAGGAGTGGCAGGAGCTCAGACAGACATTGGGTGTGCCACAGAGTCTTCTCTTCCTGCAGCTCTACCACTCACCTCCACAGTCCTCAGTGTCGTAAAGGGAGGCCTGCAGCCCGAAACTGAGCTGGCAGTATGATCTTACATACACAAAGCTAACCAGCTCCTGCTCAAAACAGGGGACAAACCACTGAGGGTTTGGGGACAGATGAATTTCAGACCCACAGTACAAGGAGCTGGTCGACATAGGGATCACCAGGACCTAGTGCAGACTTGTCTCTGCTTCAATAGGAAGGAGAATACCCTGGGGCATGCATTTCTTCTTTAATCTTCACCTAGCTGCAAGAAAAAGCTGCAGCTGTTGTGGTGCCGGTGGCACTCCTGCTCTGAGCAGGGCTTGGGTCTGGAGTGGAAATGTGCAGGGATCCTGCCTACACCACCACTGCTATAGCTTTAACACTACTGGCCACCACGGGATCACAGCCAGTTTTCACTTTATAGATTCACTTTATAGGTGAGCTTTTGACCTCCTCCTTGGGGATTTGGGATAGGGAAAAAAAAGGTCAGAAGGGAAGAGCAAGACACATTTCTGTTCACAACATCTGGCCGAACACAAATGTACGTTGAAAGAAATTTCGTTTTGTGCTGCTCTCAGATACCAGGGCAGGTCTCTCAGTGGTACAAAACTGAACAGCCAAAAAAATTTCATTTTGGCCTTAAAATAATGTCTGATGTAGTATTTTTAAAGCTGCACATAATTCTCACTATGTGAATGTCTCACTTTTCAGACTGAGTGGAAACATTAGCTGTCTTCCAGCTTCCAGCCTGAAACACAAGAAGGGATATGGGGGCATCTGTGAAATGCAGGGTGCTTGGTTTTCCCTTGCCCTACATTTCAATTTCCAGAAGCTGTGAATTTTAATAAACTGCTTGGCTGCTTTTCTCCACCCTCCTCCACTCCAGCCACCCCACTCCCTGCAGGGACACGCATGCCCGGACAGGCTCCTGTGAGAGGCGTTTTCCCATGCTTCCACTGGTACATGGGGATGGGTAACACCGTGCCTGGCCTGCTAGACTAACGGTGGTATTAGGAAAAAGATGCCCCTCCAAAAGGTGTCTCACCGAAATCCAAATTTATCCATGGATACAGAGAGGTGCCGTGGCTGGCTGTAACATTTGTAGGTGTTCCTGTCATCCATTGGGATGAGGTCTACATCACTAAACACAAAGCAATCATAGTCATACTCTTTCAAAGCCTCTGCGAATCCTATATTCAGCAGTTTAGCACGGTTAAATTCTTCCTCTCCATCCTAATTTAAAAACAAAGAAAAACAGTTAAGTGCCTTATATTTGACAGTAGACATCAGCAGTTTCTTACCTGTTCTGAGATGCCTATATTGCTGCACTGGGTTGACACACCTGAGATGGACTGAGCTCGAGCCCGACCCCTACCATGCAGCACCCATGGGATGTTTGCAGCAAGGCCTCCCACCCACAGAGGATGCTGCCTGTTGGGGTGGTGACATCTGGGGCAGCTGCAAACCACGGGCGCAGACAAAATGGCTGAGGAAAGGCTGGACCTGGCTCAGCTCCCAGATCTTGGTGGGAGCTTCCAAGAGGGCAGGTTTGATACTGTGCGGTCTCCGTGTCCCCCTCCACACACAGGGATTTCAGGATAGAATTCTGTGATAAAGGGGAAGCAGCTGGGGGTTGCCTGGAGCAGCAGAGGAAAGCAAAGAGAGAGGAGCTCCTCTAGAGTAAAGGTATCTCGTCACAGAGAGAAACCTTGGTGGTGCTTTGGCTTACAGCCAGAACAAAGGAGCACAGAACAAAACCTTCTACGGCCAGGATTTGAGCACCCTCTTCCTAAGCTCTGCCACAACACGGCTGTGGGACTGTGGCATGGCCTCTGCTGAGCAACATGTGTGAGCATGTGCTAGACCTGATTTGCACAGCACAAGACGGCACCAGGAGTTAAGGTCTGATGTTCTGCTGCTCGGTCCTGATCCTCTGCCAAGCCCTGGGCAGATATGCACACACAGGAGCAGGATGCTCCCTGGGAACCTCGGAAGCTGGTTCAGCACATGGCTGTGACACAGCCTCAGTTACTGGGTGGCAGGTCAGTGTGAGCTGCTTCCTGAAAGGGCTATGGCTCATGTGCTGGATGATGCTACTGCTGCAGTGGCACATCCCCTTCTTTGGTGCTCCTCCGCCACTATCCCTCTGTTCTGGGGGCCCTGACTAGCAAACAAAATCAGGAAGGCTGTCACCATGATGGGAAGGACCCGAAAAGAACTGACACTGCAGCAGGGCACATTTTATCCCGGGGTAGGCACACCTAAAGAAGGGACCTGCAGAAAACGGGGCAGGAAAGTCTCCACTTTCCTCCCTGAGCAACTGAGGATAACCCGTTTGGCCTTTTCCTGGCAGAACGTTTAAAAAGCACACATGGCTTTGAGTGCAAGTAGAGGCTTGCAAACTGCCTGAATACTTTTGAATACAACAAGATAACACTCACAAACCCAAGAATATCGGTTTGAAAGTAAGGATTTTTCAGTCCAAGACCCCACTTCGCAGCAGCAGCTTCAAACCCAAACCCTATGCAGGGGAACAGAGCAGGTGGAGGGAAACTCACAGGCCATCACTGAAGGAGGCTGAAGTTTTTTGCCAGCCTGGAAACCAAGACTGCCAAATCCTCTCTGCCTTTGCTCCTCCATACTATCTGAGCAGTGTTCAGCCAAAGGACTCCCTGACTCTGCAAGCTGCCCCTCCACCCTGCACTACCCATGCTGGACACAGGATGAAAATCAAGGATGGATTGCACCCAAGGAGCAGCAGCTTAAAACATCACGCCTCCCAAACAGCTTTCCCTGGTTAATAAACAGCAAGTTTGGGAACTGTTTAATCCAGACTGGTTAATGAATCTGCTGCTGGAGAGCCAATGCAAGTTCTTGAAACAGCCCCAAGTATCTTTCAAATGAAGGTTTTAACATGCAAGTGTCAAACCACAGTTTTCAAAAGCATTCATCACCTGCCTCAGGCATAAATGACTTCACAGGGAGAAGTGAGCTTTCATGGAGGAGGATCTGAGCAAATTCTCAGCATCCTTACCAGAAACAAAAGGGTTCACACCGTAAATAAGGTGGTGGGAGGATAATTACCATCATGTATAAAGTAAGAGCAGTGAAAACTCGACTACAGAAAATGAAGGCAAGTGAAACAAAGATCCAGGGGAGAGGAAGCAGCTGAGGCTGTGAGATCAGAGGGTTTTCTTCACCTAGCAAAGGGACTGCACAGCCCCATCTCCTCAAGTTCCACAGCACCAAATCCAAACTTGACTCCATAGTCCCAGGGGGGACTCTTCCCAGTGCTGGTGCAAAGTGCAGTGTTCTTATTCCTCAAGGTTGAGTCCAGTTTAGGGGAGTGTCCTCATTTCACACCCTTTGGCTGCTCTTTTTCTAACTAAATTCAAGGCAAAGGGCACTTCACACAGATTTTGTTACCAGCAGAGGCTCAGCTTATTTAACTCATGCCTTCAAGTAGACTCTAACTCTTCTGGGTGACATATGGGGATTAACATGCTACAAGGAGCTGCGTTTTTAAACTTCTTCCTGAAAAGCCTCAAAGCACAGTGCAGTGACCACACTAAGAACATGTGGGACCCCTGCACATGGAAGGGACTAGACACAGGGCATTGCCACTCTCTTCCCAAATGGCCACACAGCTTCACACTCTACGATCTAAAAGACTGAGGGGAAGGGAATATCAACCAATATAAGAAAACAAAATACCCTTCTCCAAGCCATTTTTCTGTAACTTTACATTGAGCAGGTAGCTCATGCAGCAAACTTTGCAAGACTGTTATCAAACACAATTGCTTTAAAGGCAGAAGGCTGGTTTTCTGTCCCATCAGGCATGTGGGGCTTCACAGCACGTATCAGAGCAAAAAAAAGACTGACAAGAGGTTTTGCTTTTTGCAGAAAGCTCTGTTTCTTTACCTAAGGCAATGTGGAAGCACTGGCGTGCTTGCAGTATCTGAGATGCAAATCTCTCAAAACTCAGAAGCATGCTGCAGGCTTCCATGTTTGACTGATCTCCCACATTTTGGGAAAAAAAGCCCAGCAATCCAGAGCTGGGAAAACTTTGTGCTGCTGTCCCTTCCAGGTCAGCACAGGCACCCTCAAAAAAGCAGATAAAGCAGAACTGAAGAAATCTCCAGCCCTCACCTCCTCATCCCATGGAAGCTGTTTTTTGCCACAAAGAAATGGATTACTTTGGACTTGCTTGGACAGAGAAGCATTATCCTGAGGAGCAACGCAGCACACAGGGGGCTGCTGCTTTGACAGTGCAGTCAAGCTCCACACCTTCCTAGGTTTTCAGCCAGTAAAAATGTAGTCCAAGCACATTCTTGCTATTTTCTTTTTCCTGACAGTTTTTTCCCCAATATTCTCTTGTACTGAAACTTAACCCATGTCTGAGTTTAGTGCTGGTGCTCAGCACCTGTTTCTGGCTCCTGAATTTACTCTCTGTATCAAACCCACTACATCCAAGTCCATCCCCATTCCCTGATCCATAAGAGACTGGCTGAAGGGGAACAAACTGCTGCCTCAGTCCTGCAAGGTCTGATGCTGACTCCTTCTTGCACCTGGAGATGAATGATCAGCCTGAGAAGAAGAACATCCAGGCTTTTTTACTTCCCATCCCCTACCTTTGCTGAATCTTAGGCAGACATACCAAATGATGGTACTAACTTTTTTGGGCCCAACAGAAAAAAAATCATGGTTTTTGAGCCATTACTCAAGCTAAAGGGGTTGCAAACCAGCAAGAAGCCACCTGTCCGGACTTTGTCCTACCTCCCACTTCCATGCAGGAGACAGCTCTGTGATTCCTCCTGCAAACAGCACAGAGGACCTGTGACTGCATCTCTCTCACCTGGATCTTACACTCATCAGGTCTCAGGGAGGTAATGGTGAGGATACATATTCCTGGCCAGCTAGAAGAGCCATCACCTCTAATGGGAGCTTGCTAGCTAAGTCAGGGATACACCAAGACAACCCGAACCACACACACCATGTCCATGTGAAAGTCCTCACTCCTGTGACTTGAGCAGGTAGAAATGGATTTCCAGGGCCATACAGGGCATCAGGACACACTTTGGTGTTTCAATGTCAAAGGGTGTTTTGATGCCTCAGCACAATTACCCTGGGCAGTGAGAGGGAGCAGCCACAGTGGAAACTTGCCTCCCTCACCACTGCAAGGGTAAGCAGGAGCTGAGCACAATTCCCTCCTTTTCCCACATACCCAGGGGGTCCTGATACCCCCTGCAAAATGACACGAATAAGAGCGATGCCCAACCACTCCCCACTCACACACACACACCCCTCTCTGGAAACTGCTAACCAGACACTGCAGATAGCGCCAGGGGCCAGTGGAAAATGGTTGAGCAACTGCCCGGTTTTCAGGGAATTTGCCAAGTCTCCCATTTCCCAAACTTTAGTCTGGCTCCACAGTTATTTGCATGGGTTAAAATGCAGTGAGAAAACTCATTTCTAGACCTGAGTGCCCATGTGGCAAGAGCTGGAGGTGCCAGAGAGCACACTGGTAATGGCAGGACTGAGGGAGACACTGCAAATTCGCCACTGACTTCTCATTTGCTCAGGTCAAGCTTGCAGGCCATCGAATAGGCACTACACAAAGCATGCCCAGCCCTGTGCCCTCATCTCAGATTTATCTGAAAAATCCTACAAGTGCTACTCCATGCATTGGGTTTGGGTTTTTCTGGGTGTGGAGTGAGCAGGGTGAAATGTAACATGTATTTTTCCACTGGCTCCTGTTACACGGCAGACATTTCACAAACATCATCCCCCTGACTTCAGCCAAGTCCTGCTCTGAGGCATTCAGGCACGCAAGAACAGCATGGTGGAGACACAATGGACTCGTGACAGAAACACATTGCGCTGAAAGGAAGAAGTTTGACATTACCAGTGCAGCAGTAGCAGGGCTCAGCGCTCCTCTTTCTTTCTATGAGATGCAGAGCACAGAAGAGCATGTAGGCAGCGTGTAAGAACCAGATCACACAGTAATTCTCCTTGCTTCAGTGATTGCTTTGATATAGACAGGATTAACAAGTAAAGGTAATATTTCCCCACTAGAAGGAAAAATAAAATAAAAAAGAAAAAAAAAGGAGGGCAGATGCAAAGGGAAGGACAGACAAGAAAAAGAGAAAAGCAATTGTCAAGACAGCAGAGAAATAAGACTGTTTTCCTACTCTATTTCTGGCAGAATTAATACATTTTCTGCAACTCTCTCTATTCAGTGTTTCCACTCACCCTCGAGAGATGCATCCAGTGGGTTTACTACCACTGACCACTCCACCTCTTCGAGACACAGCTTATTAGAGGCATGCAGAAGGAGGATGTTTATTTTACAAATCAAGTAGTCTCGCTAACTTACATCTGCTGGATGTGTCCAGGGCATATGTACCCTGTGTACTGCATTCCACTCCTGCTCAAACTGTGCACAAGGGATGCACCTCAAAAAAAAACATTTGCTTTAAAAACTTCGGTGAGGGTTAACTTTAAAGCACACAGCCCTAGTGCTGGAGAACAGGACCAGAGAAGAGGAGTAGCCAGCAACACAGGGCATTGCAAGCCAGCATGCACCATCACAGCAGCAGCAGGAACTCCAGGTGGGCTTCAGACACTGCCTGCCTTTACAGACACCAGCACTGCTTTCCTTACCCTTGAACACCACCAATGGCAGAATACCAGCCCCAGCTGCACTGCCAGCTCTTTGCAATGGAGACACCTGCTTATCCACAAGTGATGCCCCACACCATGGGTGGGCAGCTCTCCCCAGTCCTCTGCAGAGCTGGCGGGTGAGCTGGGAAGGCAGCGGACCCCACTGCAGGACCACTGCTGGAAGCCACGTCGCACCCTGCCTTCCGAGCCATGCTCAGGAAAGCGAGGCCTGCCACCCTGCTGCCTTCACCCACCTACACCCCAGGGACTCAACCAGCCTTGTGGCACCAGTAACTTGCACAGGCAAATGCTGCACGTGCAAGGAAACGCAGCCTGAAGGACGAAGGGCTGGGGCTCGCCCTGCATTGCTGGACCGCAGCAGCACCAGCTGCTCTTTGCATTACAGAGGAAGGGTCTCCTTACAGGGCTTAATTTTAGGGCACTGTGTGCCAGTCCACATGCTGCAGAAATGCCTTGTGTTCTCAGCAATGTGGCTGCCAGGCCACAAGCACAGTCAGACACAGACACTAGAGCATCTTGGCTGCTATGCTTGGGAACAACTGCTAATTCCTCACAAATCACCTCTGTCCAGATCTCTGGCATCCTGAAAATGAGCAAAGTAAGAGAAACTGTAGTAATGGAGTACTGGTTTTCTCTCTAGGAATAGGTCTCCCCTTACTTTCAATTCTGGAAGGAAATTCATCGCTTGGGTGACCACTTTAAATATTCATGGTGTTTGATACACCCAAACACATCAGCTGATCCAAGCTCAAGTTTAAGAAGTTAACATTTAAAGGAGCATGCGATTATCATCTCAGTTTTTACTGAGACAAGAAAGCAGGTTATAAATAAATATCCGAGAAACTGCACTGTGGGATTGCCCAGCTGGTGGTCTCTGCTGGGGCTCTCAGAACTGCACCTACCCATTCACACTGCAGCCCGTACAAATGCCTGCACATTTTAAACTTTTCAAAGTGCAAACACCATCCACTTATTTAAACACCATTATGGTATAAATTCAGACAGCTTGTCTTGAGTGAAACGTGCCTTTTTATGCCTTTTTTTTTCTTTTTTTTTTAAAGACAGATCTAAGGCTATTAGGTATCAAGAACAAAAAAAACCCAAACAAAACAAAACAAAACAAACAAACAAACAAACAAACAAAACTTCCCATGACTGCTTGTTTCTTTTCTGATCTATTCACCTGAAGACAGCCACTTACCTGCTCCACTGCTTTCTCCATCCTGACACTCTGTGCACTAACATTAACAGAAGATGCTCAAGAAAGTGAAATCCTACAACCTCATGGCACATCCAATACCAGATTAGGCTTGAATGCTACTGTGTCACCTTAAAGATCTCTGCCTGCAATTCCTGCAGCAGTTGGGGAAAAGGAACATTTGGAAAGAGGTATTAAACTGGGTTGTGCTGTTAGGAATTTTTTTCCTAATCACCAAATGGTTTCTTTAAGCAGAAGCTCTATAGAGTGAATTGTGCCTGAGCAAAAGAGGGGATCTCAGCTTTTCCATCAAAATTGTTAAAGCAATGTTTTTAATTTTATTTTTTTTAAGCAACCTTATCCCTGCCTGCCAGCCTACTGCTGCTCGAAGTAAAGCAAGTTTTAAGGGGCACAGGCAGTCTCATAACAGCTGTATAAGGGCTTGTCTCTTTATCACCTTTCTTACCTGGTTGATAACATATACTCCATAATCTAGTTGCTGCCTTTGGAGAATTGGGTGCAAGTAATACAGCCAGTACTTCAGGTGCTCCTCTCGGTTCCTGAACGGTATTATTATTGCTACTTTCTGAAGTGCTATACAGTCCTTCGGAGCAAAACGACCTCCTGCTTTGATCTCTGGATTTATTCTTGCCACTTCTTCCAGGTTTACAGGCTGGGAAAACTCCACACGTAATGCACCAACTGGAAAAGAAGCACCACACAAAGCAAGTTACACACACAGTCTATTTCTCTGGGCATATATCCTTTACACACATTTGGTTTCTGGTTTGGTCTTGTTTTTAAGAAACAGAGCTTTTGATCCCAGCTCAATCCCAGCAGTGCATGGAGGTGTTGAAGCTTGGATCATCCTTACCCAAAGCAATCTCCCACCATCGTTCAGAGCAAACACTGTGGCCTTCCGGTATCAGAACCCAACCAAGTCGATGACATTAAACTGAGTCTTGAAAATCCTACAATCTGCGTGGCAAACCAACAGCTGTGCTCCCACTGCCATGTGCACCACAAAACCAGCCTAAAGCAGTACCCCCTGCACTCTCACCCATCTCACGCAGCCCAAGAACTTAAAAAATAGTCCCACTCTCCTACGGAAATAATTACTTATGGCTAGCCATATGCAAAGTGAATGAAATCCCCTTTTCTTTTTTTTTTTTCTTAGAGAAATTTTCAGTGTTCCGTAGACATGCCCCTTATTTATGAGAAATGCTAAAAAAAGCCTTTTCCAGATTTGCATGCAGGTTGGCAATTCCTGCAGATGGTTTCAACAGTGGCCAGTTTTGAAACTGCCAAAACAATCTGTGCCAAAACCAGTGGGTAAAACTGAGAAGCCCCTGTGGCACCACAGAGAGAACTCTCTCAGAGAGATGCCCTCTCTGAACAACAAGGCCAGTCCTTCTGCAATATTTACTTCCTGCTGCTCCAGCCCTGATGGTGCAAAAGCCTAACAAGTGTGGCAGCTCCTGCAAAAGGAAGTGCCTCTCTTGCTGCCACATCATGCTCCCAGGAACTGCCAGCTAATACACTGGGCTCTGCACACACTCATCTCCTGCTAAAACCCCTGCAGCAGGTGGGGATGCTGAGGCCCCTGTGCATAAGGCAGAAAGTCTCCACCATAAATACCAGGCTGGGGATCGCTCCTTAAATGTTTGGCTGCTGTACCCTCCCCCTTTCCTCCATTTTGGTGTGCACAGATGCACAGGCACACGCGTCCTAGAGCTACTGCCTCCTGTTTGCATTTGCTACAGAGACCCCCAGACCCCCAAAAGGCAGGCAATGTGTGCACACACCAGTGGGGGCTAGAGAGCACTTGGGGAGCCCCTCAAGAAGGGACACAAGTGATTTTTAGAGCTCAAAAAAGCAAGGGCTGTCACAATCAACCTCATACATACCGTAACATGCGACTACTAAAAAAAACAGAAATAAGGCTCCAGACTCATGGCTCATTCGCTGCTTATTTAGAAGCAGCTAGTTTAGTCTGGTTGTGCTGCTCCACAAACCTGTGCTCAATCAGGCTGGAGAAGGCGAGGAGGAGACTGGCCAAGCAGGCAGAGGTACCCAGAGTACCCCCAGAGGCAGCAGGGAAGCTCTGCTGTCTGATTCAGTGCCTGCACAGTGGCAGGAAGTGGCATCATGGACAGGATGCAAAAGGATCTCCTGACCTTTGCATTTTGCACTGATTAAATGGGCATGTTTCCCTCTCACAGGAGGAGAAGGAAGGGATTTCTCAGACTCCAAGCACTGGGATCAGCCTGCCCATGCTCTCAGCACTCTGGTGGTTCCCAGCTGCACCCCCAACATGCTTGCCCAGTTCTGCACCCTCTCTGCCCCACAGCACAAGATGAGTCCTGTGAATTCCTGCCCTGCAGCTGCAGAGCCAGAGCT
>VZRE01004995.1:37292-75486 GCA_013396775.1 Cephalopterus ornatus
GGGGGCGGCTCTGGACCCGGCGCCCCGCCCGCCGCGGCCGGGGACACCGGCGGGACAACCGGCAACACCCGGCCACGACATCGCCTGCCCTTATCCCCGCACCCCGCCCCGGCAGCCCCCTCCCGGCTCCGGAATCCCGCCCCGGCCTCCCGCCCGTCTCCCCCGAGCCCCGGAGCGGGCAGTCCCGCCGCTTTGGCCGGCCTTTATGAGCGCACCACGCTTTGGCTGGCTCTACAGCACGGTGCCTGCAGGCGGCTGTAGCAGCCCTAAAAACCGCTCGGCTGTAGCGCAGGACGTGAGCTGCCGCAGAGTAGCGAGAGCTGTGTTTGGGTTCATGCCCGTTGGAGGGCTGCAGGTGGTCTTTGCTTGGCACTACTACGTGTCAATTCTAGTTTTCTGTCAGGTCGGTGGAGCTTGTTTCAAACAAAAAGCAAAGCAAAAAAAAGACCAGAACCACCTCTTTGTTGAATATATCGCAGCACCCCGGCAGTGCCAGTGGCAGGGCCTCCTGGACGTCTCCAGCCAAACATCCTGCTTGGAGGGTGACTTGCCAGGAGCCGGTGAAGTCAGCTGTGGTTTGGTCCTGCTGAATCTTGAAAACTGTCCGTCATGGGGATTTACACCTCTCCGATGCTGTGTCCCAGAGCTGTCCAACATTTCTCAGGAAGGAATTTCCTCATGTCCATTATCAAGCCAGTAGAAGTGCCTGGGCAAGCAGGTCTGGACACCATCCAACATACGTCAAAGTTACATGTGTTTCTTGTAACTAGGGAGTCCATGAGCCTGGGAAGAAACCTTGGTTCTATGGGAAAAAAACCTGCACTGTAGCCCTGTCTTGGCCAGTAGCAATGGTGGGGGAAGGTTTATAGTGTTGCCCTTCTGTAAGAGCAACATCAGTCAGGAAGCCAGTACTAACCTTGCTATTCCCCTGGGTGCTGCAGGCACGTCGCTCATGGCTGACTGGAGAGTAATCAGTGGTACATCGGTGACTCATGGGCTAAGTGAGACTGACAGCTGACCAGGCGAAATCCTGCTTGTGGTCTGGCAGACTTGCATGTATCTGGTTTAGCCCTGTGGGCTTCAGAGTGCTTCAGGGATACCGTGTGACACTCAAGTGGTTTTCAAGTGCAATAAATAACTCCTGCCCTTAATAACACCCTAGCCCTTAATGCTGCTGTTTATTTGGTCTCATGGAAGCAAAGTAACTGCAAAGAGAAGGTGGATCTACATTCTTCTCATTGGTTAAAACTACTTCCCAACACACACAAGCACCACTGCTGTTGCCCTCAGCCCTCGTGTGTTTGTTGGTTTCAGCGGCCTCTCGTGCTGCCTGGTGGGTTGCCAAAGTGCTGGTCTGTGGAGCTGGGCTCTCATCCAACAAGGTTGGATGCTCCTTCAGTGTTCATTCAATGACTGCTCACAGTTACTCTTCCACATTAATATGTCACTAGTGGGCTTTGAAGAAGTGTACCAGGTCCCATACTTTGACATCCAACAGCAGCACTATTTCTTAGTCTGAAGGCTGACCCTCTTGAACCAGCTGAACCTCATCAAGTCAATCTGATCCCACAGACTATAGCTGTTCAATGCTACGCATTTGCAAGTGCACATCCTTTTTTTATTACTGGCCGTAGTGGTGAAAACCAGTAGGGCCTAGTCTTGGTTTGTGATGCTGTGCTAAGAAAGCAGAAACAGGAACAGAATGCTCAAGAAGTGTGGCTGCTGCCATTGCTGGGAGAGTCTGCACTTGTCTTTAAAAACTGAAATGCTCAGTGATCTCCAGAAGCAGTCTTGAATGTGGACAAATCTACCTTGCTCTCAGACAAAGGAGTTTCCTTCTTCTGGAAGAAAGTCAACAAGGAGTTGACTTGAGGTCTCAGTGCTTCTTTGCACACTTCCCAAGTGGCTTCCACTAACTATGTGAAAGCATCTTTGGAAGATGCTTTCACCATGAGGAAGCTGGAGGAGAAAGAGCTATCCTGCAGCCAAAGTGCATGACCAGAGACATCTGCTTCCTCCTTTCTGTTCACTTACATGTTTCTCATTTCTTTCTGCTACTTTCTGCGAGTCAGTCAAATAATCACCTTGTGCTTTGTTTAAACCTGATGTTGTGAGCATGACACTAATGCCATCACTGATGGCACTGATATTCTCAGTCAATATTCAACCAAGGACTAGTTCATAAATTGCACTCTTCAATGAGCAAACCTAGCTTTCAAAGCTTTCAGGCTCTCCAGACCTCTTTTATGGATCGGTTAGCAAAAGGCAACCTACAAGTGAGCCAGCAGAAAATCCATTCTTCAGAACTAGCAGGTCAGTCCAGAGTTTCCACATTTCACTGCTGTCGGCAAATACCTGGACTTGTGTTAGTAAAATTTGTCTTTCCCTTCTTCCAGTTTTGAACTGGGCACTTGTAGGGAAAGTTCCCTGTGGTGCACTGGGAGTCAGACCTTGACTGTGACTCAAGGCAGAGTCAGTTTGATTTCCCATGACACTATTAGGTATGTCTTGTTTCAAATTTGGCTAACAATAGCAAAAGAAATTCCAGGACAGTGTTCGGACAAACATCAGAGAGTTAGAAAGTGTCTAACACATTTTTCCACAAGTCTACTCTAGCTCCCTACAATGAATGCCCGCTATGTTCTATTTGAGTCTTATAAAATATTACCATTTTTTCCATGGGACTACTGTCTTGCTTGCACTTAACATGGCTCTGGAAGTAGAGCAAGGCTTTGTGATGAAAGAAGCCTCTGTTCTAGGCAGGGATCATTCACACTGTTCACCACTGTAACGTGCAATGATGTGAAAGGGTGTAAGGGTGAATATAGGTTTATAGATCCAAGCATGTAACAACACACCAGTTTTTGGTAAAGAGGTAAGACATCCTGTTGAACACACGACTGAGGAAGTATAAATACAGGCCTTACAGGAAAGATGCAAATGTGCATATGCAAGGTCTGGCTGTGCACACTCCATGTCAACCCTCTCCAGCTTTTCATAATTGCAATCTCCACCCTAGCACAACCTGGAAGGAGTCCTTGGAGATCACACTTTTCCACGCATACCCAAATGCACTTCTAGCTCCCTGGCTTCATTGTGCTGGTGATGTTCTTTTTTGGTGAAGCTGATTTTTAGCCTTTTTCTCCCTACAAAAAACTACTGTGTGACTATAGTTCTTTGCTGCACATGAATACATCTGTCCATCTACAATGCCTAATGACTTGTAAGTCTGATTTTAATCAAACTTGGCAGTTGGAAGAGATCATAAACATCCAAAATACCTGCTGAAACAAGTCGTCAAGATGGAACAGAGTGGAATTTCACTGGTAATTTCACTGTAAGCTCTTTGTAGCTAGGCATCAAAGTAGGAGGAGGAAGCTATAAGCCCTGTATTCTTAGAAGAAAAGCAAAGTTCTTGAGGAGCATGGCAGAGTGAGGGAAGGATGTGAATATGTGCCACAGGGGGTTTTCTCAGTCATTCGCCTCATGGAAGGATTTGTTGCATCATGATCTAGCTTTCCTAGTCTGTGCTGAGGTCAGTGTTTTAGCCACAGGGGTAGCATCATCTGTTGCCATGGGACAGCTGCTCCTTACCTGAAGAGCAGTGTGGTCATCACCAGCACTGCAGGGATGTATCCACATGAAAATGTGCTGCCCTCTGTGCCAAAACATGGCACATCTGTGCGTGTGGTCTTGCGGAGCTGAAGGTGCCTGGGACAGTGAGTGTGTTGTAGCTGTTCTAGCCCTTCTAAGTATCTCTGTGTCAAACTTCACAAGCCCCCGTCTGGACAGGGCTGGTGGAGAGCGGTGGGTGGCAGTGGGTTCGTGCGGGAGCTATACCGGTTCACAAGTTCAAAAGTGCCCTCTGCTGGCACCGTGCTCCTGGGAGCTGGCGAGGAGCCCGGCGTGTGCTCCTGCGCTCCGGGTGCGCTGTGCTGGCAGCTGCCTGCACAGAAACGCTGCTTCCAGGGATGCCAGCAGGACAGACAAATGGTCCATCTCTAGCGGCCTGGGCGGGAGGGGACCCTCTGTGAGACCACTGCTCCCTTCAAGGCCTGCAGAACCCCGACGATATCCCCACGCTGGGGCATGCTACGCGGATGGGTGGGCGAGCATCCCGGCTCCATAGCGCAGCCCCGTTCAGGCACACTCCTGGGGTTTTTTCAATGCCGTCTTGGCAGCAGTCTACATCCGCAGGGCAGGGCCGAGAGGTAAGGGCATGGCTCCGTGCTGCCTGCAGGTCACCCTGCTGCAGCTCCACGACGCTAAGCGTCCCAGCACAGCCCGCTGCTTTCGGGATCCTGCTCCGCAAGGTTGCCCACTGTGTGATGCTCTTCTGCCAAGGTGCTGGTTTAGGAGGAGGATTGGGAAGGGCTGACTTCATCTGGAGGGACAGGTAGCAGTCAAGGCAGGCAGCAGAGCAACAAGTGAAAAGAGGCAGAAAGCTCTGGAGATCCAATCACAACATCCAGCTGCCCTTTGCTGAGCCCGTAAGAGTCAAATCTGGGGCAGCACTGTCTTTTGTGGAAAGAAGTTTCATGAGAGACCAGGCCATGAGCTTTGCTCGTTAATTGAAATAAAGACTTCAAGACCTGAAAAAAGAAACTTGAATTATCTTACAAACCTTGAAGTCTTTTTGCAAAGTTCCTCTTTAATTTCTGCTGCCAGAAGTGAACTGTTTTTGTGGGCTGGTTTTGCACAGTGCAGCAATTTGGGAAGAGTCCAAAGCGGCCCTGATATAGTTAGTGCTGACACAGACAAGCTCCTGCTAAACTCCTTGCCTCCTGAATAGTGCTGGCAGATCCTATTGTGGACTGAGGGTGTCCCATACTTGTGACAGGAAAGAAGCATGAGCCTGTACCTCCTTCCCCAGCCCTTGGAGACTTATTCCCTCTTTCCTTTCAGTTGGATCCCATCCTGTAATGTGTGCATCTTTCTAACTGAATGGTGTTAAGCTATTTCCTATGTCTCAGGTCCCATTCTGTGTGGTTGCCTTGGCACAGAAGTGGTATCCTCTGCAAGAGGCATACAATCAGGCCTGTCAGAGCAAAGGGAAGTGCCTGCAAAACTTTCCTTGTGTGTAGGTTGAGGAAAACAAAAGAAAAAAATAACTTCACCTGCAGAGAAACTCATTGCCAGGCAAGAAGACGTGTTCAACGTGTGCAGCTACATTCATCTAAGTGAAGAGAAACTTCCACCATTTCTTAGTTATAGTCTTTGATAATTTTTAACATGAATGTTTCCTTTATCAGTTTGGGGTTTTTTTTTAACAGCTAGGCATTGTGGCTCAGATGAAGGTATGGTCATACACATCCTTTTCTAATCACCAGACTAAGGTTAAATAGGCCTTGCCAAAATCTGGCTCCAAAGCCAGCTCAGGTTGGGTTACTGCTGCACTTTTCAGTTCCTTGCTAGGCTCTTCTTCTGTTGGTTTGGGTGGCAAAACATACAGCCTGAATTATTTGTCACAGAAATTTAATATATAAATCACATAAATCCATTATAGAGGTGCTCAGGCTTTGTGCTGAGCAGTGCATTTCTTCTTTTTATTCACTGCTTTGCCTCCTGGAACAGACAGCAGAGGTGTCAGAACCTGGCTAGACCCTTCAACATCTATTTTCCAGACCAGAATCTGGAATGAAGGTTATGCACAAAAGCGTGGCTTGGTGCCACTGTTGAGCTCATTTTGCCTGACAGTTCCCTAAGGGGAAACTGTGTTAGCACCTGGCTACTCAAAAGTTAAGCTGCTCCCAATACTTTTAGTTCTGTTTCTAGTGCTCCTAGTTCTGCTCTGATCCACCAGCACACACCTACATGACCACAGTGTGGGGGTAAAAAATAAAGCAAACATGTGAGTTAACAGAGGATATTGCTATTAACGTAAATGAGATGTCTCAGAGACTGCACAGTTCACTCTGCAACTTTTAAGAGAAATGAAACCAAAACCTGCAGGAATGTGTTCCAAGAAATAGGATAGGTTTCGCTGAGGGTGGTGGTCCCCTTCTGTTCAATGGTATTTTGTTGTGGCTCTCTCCTGGTGTTAATTCATACATACCCAAGTAGTTAATAGGTCACTTGGAAAAAATTATATTTGCATAGTAGGTGGGCTCTGAAGTAACAAATAGCAGGCAACCTCAAGGACACAAATTTCTGCTCTTAGTGTCTACGTGTAAGACCTGCATCTTCCTTCTCTGTCAATTTAGCTCATGGAAAAGAGCCGAGCCGTGTGTGCACCTGCATGTTCATCAGATAAACAGCATACTAGAGAGTNTAACCAGTGGCAATTCAGGAAGTTGACCGGGCGTGACTGGGTGACACTGCTCACAAAGATCCATGCGAACGCAGCATCACTGCACAACATCCCCTCAAAATGCAAGGAGAAACAGAAAGACTTCCCTGACTCTCTTACATCATTTACCTTTTTACATTGGTTCACCCTGGGTTCCTTCAGGTCCTTTAGCAACTGGTAGACTAGGAAGACCAGGCCTTTCCTGGAAAAGTCAAGGGACCTCCTCCACAAAAACTCATCAAGAGCAGCTGTCACCTTGAAGGGGAGAGCTGGCATATGTGCTACCCATTTTTCTTCAGTGTGGTGCTAAATGCAGGATGGTGACAGCACTCAGTCCTACACAAAACGGAATTAGCAATACTGTTCTCAGAAAGTATAAAAGACTGAGGCACAGTACAGGTTTGTTCATTCAGAAAGCAGCTCCAGGGAAAGAGAGACTCAGAAACCTGATTTTTTTTTTTTGTAAATTACAGTGGATGTGAGTTCCCAGGTAAACAAGACTGAACGTCAGTGTGTTGGGAACAGCCGATATAGTTATTGCTGCTGCCAGCATCCAGGTTATCTGTGTCAGCTCAGAGCGGGAGGGCACAGTCCCGCAGCAGCAAGGGCCCACTCAGCCCAAACACACAGCCTCATCCCCTCCCTGGCACCAGCACTGTGGCTTGGTGTACACTGTGCCAAGCATTTGCTGGGTAAAAAGTAAATCCATGGTTTTCTGCTGTTTTATCTGCTCCGCTGAGGATCTGGTCACCCAGCTCTCTTGTGTGAGCATGTGGGAAAAAGCAGGTCAACACCATCCTTAAGCGGCCAAGGAGCTGCAAGGCATTTGCAGACCACAGCTGCATTTAGAGCATGCCTTGCAGCACAGAGGTCCAAACAGGCAGTGGTAAACACAAGAGAGAGGAGATGCAGGTGCCCTTGGATCAGGACAAGCTGCAGCAACTTCTGCCCAGCTACAGAAACTTTGTCTGTCAGTTAAAGCAGGAGAAGAAGGTGTGCAATGGATGCTCCCCCTAAACTGTTGCACTTCTGAGGTCCAGTGTACAGCCTGGCTTGGCGGGAAGCTCTAATCTTCTCCAGATTGATGCCACTTTGGCCCTGTCTTCATCCAGTGAGAGTGTCAGCAGGCAGGATCAGTCCATGTAGTCACCCTGTCTTGTGTTCTCGCAGCCAACAGTATCACAGGGAAATTTTTCTATCGTCAGAGGAGTAATTAGCCTTTCTCATTGCCTGATACATGGGAGTATTTACTCACAGCAATAAAGAGAGGAGTGAGGTAGCTGAAGGTGTGGTTTGAATCTAGAAAGTCTGGCAAAACTGCTGGGAAGTCGTGATGGCTGATCCCTGCCCTAGTTACAGAGGGTGATCTCAGATGTTAGGGTTTGGCTGCACTGCATAGCCAAAGGAAAACCTCCGGTCACTTGTATCTCTGGTGTTGGTTCAGTTTTGGTTTCACTGGTTGTTTTTATTGCATGCAAAGGAGAACAAATTGGTCCTTCTTACTTGTGGGGAGACCTCAGAGTGATCAGAGGGACAGAGCAGCAACTATTATCCTCTCTGTAAAATCCATCTGGAGGAAGGGAGTGAACTAAGGATGAAAACAAGCATGGTACTTGCCATCCTCTTTTTGCCTCACACCTCTGTGTAGCAGGAGGGTAGGTTGTGGGCTCTGGGCTTGCGCTGCACAAGCAAGGCAGCATCTGCTCTCAGGGTACTGCAGTATTTGTATGATCCTGGTGCCTGCTGGTATGCCAAAGGCCTGGGAGGAGCAGCAGAACAGGAGTTAAAATACCAGTGCAGGTGCAGCAAGCGGGAAGGCCAAAAACAGCCATGAAATCAGGAAAAAGAACAGATAACAGCAAGGAAACGGCAGGTGCTGGGTGGAGGGGTGACGACACCAAGGCCACACCACCGATAATGCCACCACACAGACGTGAGTGATGTGATGTAATCCAATTTGGACTCTTGCCATCTGTGCCCACTCAGATGGAAAGCCTGCAAACAGAACTGCAGTCTCCTGGGAAGGGAAAGGTGTGATAGGGGCTCACACAAAGTGACAAGCGATCCCAGGTCAGTGCGTGGTGGGTGCCAGTGAATGTGTGGGAACAAGCACAAAGGCAGGGGCAGTGCCACAGGTGAACAAGGATGAGATTGGTTTTGGAAGTAGAAGTCTCCTTCCTTGTTGCCGCTGTCTCCAGCAGAGTTTATCTGCCTCGCTGGTGACAAGACTGGGACCTTCATACCTGCCCCTTGTATGCATCTTGCTGGTGAAAGTGCAGGGAGGATGTGGCAGAGCCAGCTGGAGCCACATGGCCAATGTGAAGGCAAGCAGCCACCAGAAAAACTCCTGTCTCACCCAAAGAAGAATTTCCCCACCTCTTCTTCAAGAGGGACAGTAGGCAGGACTTTTGTTAGGGGGTTCAAGCTTATGCTTGCAACAGAGAGAATAGCCAGAAAAGACAAAACCGGTTTGCAAGAGGTGATTTCCCCTTCGTCATCTCTTAGCATGTAATTTTAATTTGCTCTGTGAAGGCAGTGGCATTTCAATATCACTGAGGAACCAGGTGGAGGAAGATCAAGCCTTATATCAGGCAACAGCTTTTCCACAGTACTGCTGCTCTCCAGTAGAGAGTGCACACAGACATTTCCTCCTGCCTTCCATCCTAGGAGAGTGATCTGAAGCACACAGTATGTTCCAGCAGCACAGCCCCAACCTGTTGCTCCTGTGCTGCCGCTGGCAGGATCCAAAGAACCAGGCCATGCTTGGGACTGGGGGCACAGCAAGGTTCTTTGCAGCAGCAGCAGCACCAGAGCCATTATGATCAGCAATTGGGTGGGGGTTTTAGTAGTAAAGATTTTGAAGAAGACTGTAAAGGCTTGTGATAGCCCTCATCCAGGGCTGTGCTGTGTGTTGGTGTGGGAGCAGCCTGCAGGAGGTGGCTCCATGTTAAAACCACGTAGCTGAGTGTTGGCTAGGACCAGATTTGCAAGATGGGAATCGCAGGAAATACATGCATGTGTGCTGGACAGTGACATCTGCTTGTGCCATGGGCCCAGCATGCTGGTGGCAGGGCCCTTCAGGGCTCACTCTCCAAGCTGTGCTGTGCACAGCAGGGTTTGGTCAGGGCATCCGTGGCTTTATACATGGCCCACAGAGGATGGAGATCTCCCACCTCCCTGCTGGTTTGGGTTGTTCACCCTCTGGGGTAAGGTTTCTTTCCTGACTCCTCATCTGAATATCTCAGGGCTGAAGTTGCTTTTTATTCTGTCAACTGGCACTACCAAGAAGAGATTGGCTCCATCAGCTTCCCTTTCAGCTGTTGTAGGCTGCTATCAGATCCCCCTTGGCCTCCCTTGTACTAGACTAAACAAGCCCAACAGGACCCCATGTGCCTCAGGAAAAACTGCTAATGGAGTTAAATATTTACTTTAGTTGAGGGATTTCCAAGTGGAATAATAATAAAAGCCAAAGGTTATTGAACTGTGTAAACTCCATGAAGAGGGAATATGAAACATGTGCACAGCTGCTTCGGCAGAGCGGAGGAATGGTTCTGCAAGAGGAACCCTGAACTGGTCATGGCCCTACTGGTTTGTGTGGAAGGGCCTCCCAATGGCAAGGACATAAGCAGCCTCATGCAGGGCCCATACCTCTCTGGCCATGGGGGATGCTTACCAAGCATCCCTTTTGTCTCAGACAGACAAGGCCAGCCTATATCTTCCTGTAGGGAAGAGATGTCCTAAGCACAGTCATGGTCCTCAGCAAATGCAAATACTTGGTCTCTGTGTGCCTGGAGCTCTCCAAGCCTGCTTGTGGTTTCTGTAGGACAGGACACCTACCCCATGTCCGCCCTTTGCACATATGGCACAAACTACCTGCTGCCATGGGGAAGGAGAGACCCTTTGTCCCTTCTGGCCCAGACCTCATCTGAGCAAGTCTGTCCCAAGGGATTTTTTTAGTCAACACTGACTTTATGCACAGTGGTCCTCTTTCCCATCCTTCACCCTTCACCAACTGATTTTGTTTCATGAAAGGAAGATTGGGACAGATGTGGAAAATTCAGCTTCTGAGAAAGAGATGATAAGGATGCTCAAACAGAAGGACTGGCATCAAGTATCCAGTCTGGGAGGCAAAGCAGCTGGGCTCTTCTGGGGTGGTGATGTGTATTGAAATGACTATCTCTTACCACTGAGGATCCTCTCCAGCCTCTCTGTCCCCTCCATGCTCTGTGTGCCACCTCTGTGTATCTAATCTGGGTATCCATGCACACAGCTCCCTTCTAACACACTGAATAATTTTGCTCTGTCAATCCCAGCTGCAACCAGAGTGGTGACTGGAGTAAGGTATTATATCACTTTTGACTACGTGGCTCCCCTAAGCACAGGCAGTGATGGCACTTGCAGCTCTCTGCTCCCAGTCAGCTGAATTTTGTTCCCTCCAGCCCCTCTGTACCTCCAGCCTGTCCCATCCCACCCAGTAGCTGAGTGGGCTTGCTGCAGCATGATGGCAGGCCTTCTGTTGCCCAATGCATCAGGCCGCTGAGTATCCACCTGGCTAGGTCTCATGGTATAATGCTCAGGCCACAGTGCCGCCACCCAAATCAGCCTGAATTTCCGGGCTTTTCTATGTGTGGTTTTACAACTCAAATGGAGATACCTGTCACGTATGAAGAATAGCAGCTGCAAAGGGATGGTTTGGGCAAGGCACACTCAGAAGTAAGGTGGCTGGGGTAAGTGGAGTAGAGCAGCCTTGCCCAACACTGACTACTGAGCAAAGGAATTGTAAAACAGCCTCCAGTGCTGTCACCTGAAGCTGGTAAGTGGCACAGAGGAAGCTTATCGGTTGCATGAGAGTGGCCAAATGATCCATCCCTCTGCGTGTACAGTCCAGCTGTTACCGGCACAGATCAAAATGCTGCTTTTCCCAGCACTCCTGAGATAAGCTGGTGCCGTCCCCTATAAGGCAGGCAGAGCAAGGTGCCCAAGCGTGTCTGCCTGAACCGACCATGGCTGTGAGGCACCTGGTGGTGGTGGTGGTGGCAGCAGTGGTGACTCTTGTTGCTGCTGGCGGTAAGTCTGCTCTGCTGCTGCAGGGAATGACAGAACGACCAAAAATGGGTGACACGGTAGAAAGATCCAGAAATTCTGGTTTGGAGAGAAGGTGAGGAGGGCAAACAAACAGTGGCTGCATGGTGAGGAAGGTTTGGAGCAAACACACTATACCTTCCTTATTAGCAGTTTGGGGCAAGGATTACAGGCTGGTTCATCAGCTGTATTGCACCTGAGAGAGGGATAGCATAGGGAGAGTCCACAATGTGAACACAAACCAGGTCCCGTGAGGACAGCATGTACCCTGGGGTGGCAGCTACTGTAGTTCCTGCTTCCATGAAGACTGGCAAGTCATTGCAAGAACACTATGTGCTCAGCATGTTCCTATGGAAAGCACCTGTTTGTAGGCACTGGAAAGCCACTGCTACCTAAGTGCCTGTAGTGGCGGTCCTACACCAACCTGTGTGAGAGCCTTCATGCCCTTAGATGGGCACAGATGGGCTGTGAACTGCTGCTACTACTCTGCCTGCCGGAAAAAAAAAGACCCACCAAATGCTGCTCTCCCTATGGATTGCAGTTGTCCAGCTGTGCTGCATCACCAGCCTTCTGAGGATACTCCATGTCCCATGCATTACTGCCTAGTTTCACATTTCCTGGGATGTGTTGGATGCTCTGTGGAACTTCTGGTCCAGAAACTGGGAGAGAGGGCTGTTGGAAGATGGTTTAGTGGGTAGGAACAGCCATTCCCAGCTTTGTCCCAGCCAGCTCAGCTGTCCATGGAAGCTGTGTACTATGCTGCTGGCAGGGGGAGTGGGGGTGGCATGCAGCAAACTGATTCCCCCTCATGAAACCCACACAGCTGATTCAGGTCCTGAGTGGGCTCTGCACAACACTGTTTTCCCTTTGGTTTGGATGTGATCCTCAGTCACAGATCCTTGTGCTTCTGCCATCAGCCACATGTGCCATGCTCATGGGTCTCTCTCTATTTCAGGGGCAGAGCTGAATGAAGGGAGTGGCCTGAGAAAAGTAAGAGGTTTCTGTTTTTTCCCTTGTTCATGGCTTGAGATGGATATGCCTGGTGTGCCTGGGAGAAAGACTGTTCCCAGCAATCATCCACATTCTCATGGGTAATGGTGTTCCAGCACCAAACCCACATCAAAGCCCAGGCTGGGAGTCCCACTGAGGTCTGTGGTGGCCTCTGCTCCCTCTGTGGGCATGTCCTGCCCCATTTGGGGCAGAGGGAACCAGGTTGGCAGAGGCACTTGCTGGTGCCTGGGCATTGGGGGAGCAAGAGATGAGTCCTGCTGGCACTGAAATCTGTGCTGTGGTTTCTCCTTTCAAGCCCGTGTGTGCAGACATGGTTGACATGCAGGCCTGCCCCCTCCTGTACTTGCCTATCTGTGGGACCGACGGGAATACCTATGCCAATGAATGCCAGCTCTGTGTGGAGCAAATGTAAGCTCATGCCCTTGGTGGAGACCTCCTGGGTCTAATTTAGGCTATCTGGGCACTTGTGAAATACTGTCATTCATGCCTGGAAAAATCCATGGCAGTCTGCACTTGCATGGCAAATAACACAAACTGTGTGCTGGGCTGCAAGGGGGGATGGATAACCAGCTTGTCAAGTGAAGCTGCAAGGAAGTTGGAGGAGCTGCACCCAGCTAGTCTGGGGAAGGGGAGGCCTGGGAGTATCTAGCAGCAGCCTACAGTTGCAAATGGAATGGAGCCACTTCTTCTTGGTAGTAGCCAGTGATATAACATGGGGCAACAGCCACAAGCAGCAGGTCCAAGAGAATGAAAATTTGACACAGGGAAAACCCTTTTCTCAGAAGGGTGGTGCACCATGGAAGTGGGAGGAGGGGGTTCTCCATTCTTGTGGGGTGGTGTTTAGGGCTCAGACAGAGCCAGAGTCACTATAACCTCATGCTAGGGACAGCCCTAGTATGAGCAGGCTGGGCTGGAGACCCAACACAAGTGTCACAGGCCCTGGGAGGGGACATCTGTGAGCCAGGATGACTTGCAGTCACCTCAGCTTTTTAGACAGGAAAACATGTAAGCGTATTTTGTAATAGTCAGTTCTATTCCATTTGATGGAATGCAGCCGAAGTACAACTTGTGGAGTATTTTTTTTATCTCTTACTCTTTTTTTTCCTGTATTATTTTAGGAAAACCAGGCGAGACATCCGGATTCTGAAAGATGGGGAGTGTCAAGATGCCTGAGCTTTCTGATAGCTTTCCTGAACTTAGAAAGAGATTAATTGACCTTGTGTACTCTGTGCTGATTGGGCACTTACATTAGCTATGGTAAATAATAAAAAATAACATGCACAATCTTATTAAACACTTTTTTTATGCAAGGCTGAGGGAAAACTGCAAAAGCTAGTTCCCATAAAGGGCTGCTAAAAGTGTAGTCAAAACACTGATTTCAAATCCACATCACAAAACATGGTGTTCTGCACATTATCTGACCCAGATTCCTGTGAGAAAAAACATAGAGAAGTAGAAAGAAAAACACAAATCCTTGTGAAGACGGTGCTGGACAGGTGCAGGTTTTTTTCCATAGGAAGCAATTTAGCAAAGAGAAAGTAAAGTTTATTCAGGATGGGAGAAGATGACTCCCTGGCTCACTAGTAAACTGCTTCACTGCTTCCAGAGCTGATGTAAATTGAAAATAGTAACATCTGCACTTCTCAGATGTTATTCAGCTTTTTATCCAAAAGCCTTTCACATAGCAATCAACTCAGATAATACATGGGAGCATAGAAAGAGATTGAGTGGAGAAGCTGAACACAAGGGATCCCAGATCTCTGTTCCAGCACTTGAGAGCAACCCTCAAACTGAACAAATTTCAGATCTTGGTTGCTCCTGGTGTCAGGGCCATCTTTGAGGCTGTGGCAGGGCTCAGTCCCACCAGGGTAACATTGTCAGCGTACATCAGCCGTCTCTGGGGCTCCCTCTGCTCTTTCATCTTCCACTTCTACCACATGGTCCACAGCTCGCCTTTCACAAAATTCTTGTAATGAGTTTGTACAGCTTGAGTGTGCAAGGGGCCCTTTTTGCTCAAAGTGGCAGATATCAGAGGGCACTGGCTAATCTACGACTTGCCTTCTGGATTCAATTCAGTCCTGCACCAGATGTTGTATTTCTACAGAATTACTGGCTGAGATTTCAAATTGGCTTTGAAGAGTGTTTCAGTGTGAACTGACACCCTCCAAGGATAGGCCTGTCCTCACCCACAGGAGATCATGCTGCTCTGACTCGATACTATACTGTACTTGTATACTATACACCTCTTGTTTGCAGGCATCTGAGTAAGAATATGGGGTGCATCATATGGTCAAGTGAGCTCCCTGAAGTCAGTGACCATTCTGCAAGTCTGGGACCTGTGCCAGTGTCATGGCTACTGTGCTTGATCAGCTGCAATTCATCCCCTCACCCAGTTCTGTGCTTTGCTGGAGCCACCAGATGGGACACCGCAGCACCATAACGCACAACAAAGCCATTGCTGACAGGTTTAATGTTTCACCAGGAAACAGTATTGAGGAGCATAAAACAGCCATGCTCAGTCAGGTGGATTGCATCCACCATTTATTTTCTGTCCAAGAGGCAGCTGTGGTCATCAAAAGCTTTCTCTTCTTAAAAAGTTCTTTACCAGGCTGAAAAGCCCTAGCCTGGCTCAGGGTTGTTGAAAGCTTTGATCATCCCCGTTTTTCTTTCCTAGACCCTTTCCACTTCTGCAGAGGAGGAGACACAGCTTGCCCACCCGTCCATGGCTGCTGCTCTTACACCACCTGCTCATTTGCCCTGAGGCTCTGCAAGCCTGTTTTTCCCTCTTCCATCCTCGGGTAGCAAGGGAGAGGTGCTCTGGCTATGTGCTACTCTCTGAGTTGCCAGTTCTTCTCTGCAGACTTTGGTGTCTCCTGTGCACCATAGGGAAGGGCTTTGGTGGGGTTATGACCCCCAAAACACTTCCACAGTGAACAACACGAATGTACGGCTCACTTCTGTCCTGGAGTTTTCTGGTCCTGCTGCTGCCAACCCAGCTACAGGTAGGATGCACTTGGGCAGCTCTATCTCAGCTTTCTGCCAGGGCTGAGGGGAAGGTTATGCCCAGCTTAGCATGGTGCATGACTGGGGCCCATTCTCCTCCCGGGATGGCTGGAGGGCACCAGTATCTCAGCCCCATGCCACGGCTCAAGCTGCACAGGCAGAGTGGCTGCAGCCTGTAACTGCATATTCCCCGAGAGCCACATCTATTTATGTGCGGAGGCTAGGAAAAAACAACACAAACAATCCAGAGGCTCTTCTGAAGAGGGAAACCACATCCCTCCAGCACAACGTGGAGTGTTTATTCAGAAACTGGAGAACTAAAGCACACACTTATAGGTCAGACCTGCACGGTTAGAGTACCGGCAGCCACAGGACAGTGTCAGTGTTGACTCTACACACAGCAAATTCAGAGGTACCAGTCCTCCCCAGGGACTGGTGGATTTGCCTGTTTATTTCACATGTCTCAAGAGCAAGCTGCAGACCAAGGGGAGAGGAGGGTGACTGGAGTGGTTTAACACCACCGCAGACCTCAAGGCCTGTGCAAGACCAGCCTGGTGCAGGGAGCCTGACTCTGAAGACTGGCAGATCTTTGGCTGGCAAGGTCAGGTGAGGCTCAGGAGGCAGCTGGGGGACAGCAAAATGCCTGCAATGCCCTGATCCGTGCCAGAGGGTATGAATGTGGATTTACACTTACGTATACAGTTTTGCCTGTTCAATTTACCCACGTTTCCTATCTTTTGATGCTTCAGTCAAGGCAGGAAGAGGAAGGGATTATCCGTTTTCACAAGCACCGTAGTTTGTCACACAGAGCAACCAGTAGTCCTGCTCCCAGAGAAGTGTGTTGCAACCAGACAAGTTGCCTCCAAATGTGCCTCAAGTCAGGAAGCGAAGGACAAGCCTGCAAGTTTGTCAGATAAAACTAGAAGTGCCCTGATACCGTGCTAGGGTGGCAGTGCTGTAGCTTCCCCAGCTGCCCTCAGATAACTCTGGGCTTAGGGCTGCATCCATGGCTGCAGGGAGGGATATTTAGGTCTCTGGATGTTGCCTTGCAGAAGCATTGCCAGATGGGGGAAAGAGAGATACACTGGAGGCTCATGAAGACCTTTGACTTTTGTGTAGATCCAAAGCCTGGTGTTGTCAGGTCTACAGTGACAGCAGTCCCACCAGTGTCAGAAGAGAGGCCCAGTGGTGGGATCCAGTCCTAGGTCCAGTTGTCCCTTGGACAAAACTTTCTCAAGACTTTTGAAAGCTACGTCAGGGACTGGCAATAGTGAGATGTACCCTAGGCTGTGGGTGTTCCCCTACCAAGCAGCTCCAGTGACACCTGAGGAGTCTGTGGCACTGGAGATGCTCAGGTTGCTGAACACCCAGTTGAACTCTTCCAGGTCCTTGCTTAAAAAGTGGTTGCATCAGTGTAGGTGATCCAGGACTGGATGAACTGAAATGTGGAGTGAAAGGGGAGGGAAGCAGTAACTGGCACACTGTAAAGTGTCCAGCTGCAACAGCATGCAACTGAGACTGGCCAAAAAGTTTAACCTAGTTGCACAGATTCATTTGTAAGAGAGGGGAGGCAGCTTTGGCCACATCTGCTAGGGAGCTCTGATGAAGAAGACATCACTGCGTTGCTGGTGCTGATGGGGCACAGGAAGGCACAGGGAGGCAGCAATGGGCTCTAAAATGAGCCCAGTGCCATTGTGGGTGAGACTCTGCCTCTCAGTACCTCTTCTTCAGAGCACAGATAACTCAAAACTAGGCAGTGGGGTCTGTAATTTCCATATTTTTAACCATTTCCAAAGCCTTCCCATGGGATAATAAAATCTCTTCCTTGGGATTAAAAGTAAGTCACACAAAAGAGACAAATCCCTTAGAGAGAGTTCATTCCTGAGAGATGCAAGCACAGTCTCTGTAAGGTTTTAATGCTCATCTCTTTTCCATTAAAAACCTCTAAAGACTCTGGGGGCACAGTGACTCTTTCTTGTACAAGTGCTCCCTTCAAGGTAGAAGATGGAGAATGGGGAAACATTCACAGTACCAGCTCTGCAGTATCATATGCAATGTTCTGCTGAGTCAAGAGTCACTTATCAGACCTCACCAGGCTTTAGAGTGACTGAGTAGATGATGGGTGTGAGAAGCTGCGTTAGCCACGGTCTGAGCACGCACCCAGTTCCCATGGAACACTGAAACACACAGGGATTTCCACCCTTTATTCCATGTTTCATGTTTTCACCTGCAAGCAGCCCAAAATATAGAATCATAGAATCATTTAGGTTGGAAAATACCCTTAAGATCATGAAATCCAACCACTAATCCAGCACTGTCATGTCCAGCACTAAACCATTTCCCTAAGCCCCCCATCTACATGTCTTTTAAATACCTCCAGGGATGGTGAGTCCACCACTGCCGTGGGCAGCCTCTTCCAGTGTTTAACAGCCCTATGAGGGAAGAACTTTCTCCTGATACCCAACCTAAACCTCCCCAGAGCAATATAGGGCCACTTTCTCTTGTTATATCACTTGTTATTTGGGAGAAGAGATGGATCACCACCTGTCTAAAGTGTACTTTCAGGTAGCTGTACAGAGCAATAAATTCTCTCCTCAGGTTCCTTTTCGTCAAGCTAAACACCCACAGCTCACTCAGCCTCACAGGACTTGTTTTCTAGACCCTTTACCAGCTTCACTGCTCTCCTTTGAACCACTCCAGCACGACAATTTCTGCACGTGGGACAGGGAAACCCTGGTAGACTGAGGAATGAGAGGCTGGAGAGCAGCACTGTGGAAGGGACCTGGGGGTCCTGGCTGATGGCAAGCTGAATGTGAGTCAGCAGTGCCCTGGCAGCCAGGAGGGCCAACCCTGTCCTGAGGGCATCAGGCACAGCATCGCCAGCCNGGGGATTGTCCTGCTCTGCTCTGACCTGGGGTGGCCTCACCTTGGATATTGTGTGCAGTTTGGGCACCATAATACAAGAAAGATATTAAGCTATTAGAGAGTGTTCAAAGGAGGGCCACGAGGATGATGAAGGGTCTGGAGGGGAAGCTGTATGAGGAGTGGCTGAGGTCACTTGATTTGTTCAGCCTGGAGAAGAGGAGACTGAGGGGAGACCTCACTGAGGTCTTCAACATCCTCACAAGGGGAAGTGGAGAGCCAGGTACAGATCTCTTCACTCTTGTGACTTGAGGAAATGACATGAAGCTGAGTCAGGGGAGGTTTAGGTTGGATATTATAAAAAGGTTCTTCACCCAGAGAGTGGTTGGGCACTGGAACAGGCTCCCCAGGGAAATGGTCACAGCACCAAGCCTGCCAGAGTTCAAGAAGCCTTTGGACAACATTTTTAGGCACATGGTGTGATTATTGCAGTGTTCTGTGCAGGGCCAAGAGTTGGACTTGAGGATCCTGATGTGTCCCTTCCAACTCATCATAATCTATGATTCTATGTCTTTGTTGTAGTGAGGGACCCAAAAAGGAACACAATGTTCAAGGTCTGATATGTTCCCTCTTCCATAACCAAGGCCTTTGCACAGTAAAGCATCCTGAAGGATACAGTTGTCTGCATGACCAGGGTGGCCCCAGGGCTGTGCAGCCTCACACAGTGTTGGAACAAGGACACCCCCACCAGCTTGGGACACTCTGCCTTCACTTATGACTGAGCTACAAGAAACTACTCTGAATGTCTTGGAAGCCTCACATCTCTTTATGCCATCCATGTTCCTGGCCCACCCTCCCATATCAGAGTGTTCCCATATCTGCTCTGCTGCCACCACCCTGCTGCTTCTTTTGGGGCTGTTAGACCTACCCCGCTTCTGTGGAGGTACCACATAATCTGCAGTGGACACAGGGCAGGAGCCCTGGAGCGAAGTGGTAACTCGGGATAAGCAGAAAGGCAGCAGAGATGACCATGGACCCCCAAGGTTACATCTTAAGACACCCACATGCATGAAGTTTCAAGCTCTGGAGCTTCCAGGGACCTAGAGAGAGATCCTACTGAGAACAAAGGATGTACATTAGAAATAAAAAAGACTGGCAGAGACTGGAGGAAGGCCAGATTGGCTCATCCCTGAGGAGCTGCTCTGCTTCAGAGCTAGTCTTGGGACTGTTTAAGGAGATGGGATCATCCCTCCTGTGAAAGGCAGGCAATTCCCAGAGGACCTGGGGATACAAGAATCTTGTCAGGTTCTTCTACCAATCTTTGAGCACTTTGAATTCATGGGGGGCAGGGAGGGAAGGGATTAGGAGCTCAAGCACCTCACCAGTGCATAAGTAGTTGAGTGTCTCACGGAGAAAAGCGCTGGTGGAAGCTGAATCCCAAATATCCTGACACTGAGTGCTTTAGAAGCTGGCTAAAGAGGTGTCTGTGGTCCATCAGAGTTGTTACACACAGTATAATCTTAAGATATTCTGCTCTATCCTGATGTGAGAAACTTTGAATGCAGTTTTCAAGGGAGGCCAGGATTGCTACCTCATCTCACGTGCACTGACCTAGGGGCCTGGCCATTCCCACAGAACAGGGAACAGGCTCTTGGCATCAAAGCTATTGTGGCAAGGAGAAGCTTCCCCTTGGCAGCTGTACTGGCCCTGCAGATGGTCCTACAGAAGCTGCATGAGGCTGCATGCTATGCAGACCTGCGGCTGTGATGGGCAACAGGGAGCTAGGAACAACCACTAAAGAAAATCATCCTGTGGGAGCAAAGGACCAGCTGGGTCTTCTCACTGTTTTTATTGGAGCTGCCCATTGCTATCCTGCTTCATGAGCAAAGTGCTTTGCTCACAGCCTCGATCCACTGGACCAAGTCTCTGTGAAGTCCTCAACATGCACAGGCAGGTATGGATTTATTATTCTGTCCATATTTCCTGGGAAGATGGTGCAGCCCTTGGACAGGTAACATGTCTTTGCCAGTCTCCATCCTTAGGAGTTTCCAAAGAATATGACAACACAGCTGTCCTGACCTCATGTAGCAGACAATCCTGCTGCAAAGGGAGATGGAGGATGTCCCTTTCCAGCACTGCCAGCGTCCTATGCAAACACCTTTCAGACAGCATACATCCCATTTCAGACCTCTCAAAGGGTCCTCAAGGACTAAAAACACCTCCTTGCATCTCATTCTGGCAACCAGCAGTGAGGCAATGCTGCACCTACCCTGCCATGCAACATCTGTCCACCATAAAAGAGAGCATTTGACTCACAATTTAGCAGCAGTGAGTGTAAATTTCCTATCCAAAGCGGAATCATTTGCAGTATAAAAGCACTAACATGTTTTGCAATCCACACAGTAGATCCTGGATAGAGACTCTCACACCTTTCACTCCGATAGGGAGAATATTATTACCCTCCCAGTGGCCTGGACAGATAAGAGGTTTAGGGCGGGCAGTCTGCATTTTTTTCAAGCTCTCATTATCCTGCACTGGTATCTCCAGATGCCTTCTCCTGGGAACTGAGCTGCTTTCTGCTTAACACTGCAAAGAGCAATGCAGAGGTCAGGCAAAGACCGTCCTTGTGCGGATTCTCCCTGGCCATCCTCCTGTAGGGAGCATCCTGTGCCAGGTAATTATAAGACCATTTCTAATTTAAGTTTTTGGAGAGAGGGGAGAATTATCTTTGTCGCCAGTGGTTTCAAAAATAGGAGCTAATAATTACTAGTTCATGCTTGGGGGGTGGAGGATGCCCATTTAACTGCAAGTATATGTGTCTTTTTTACATGTTATGTTTCAGATCACAGAGGCAGAAGCACATGTAAAGACTTTTCAACTCTAAGTCACTCAGGCAGCATCAACAGATTGTCTGTTAGCAGACTGGCAATACTGTCTCATTGTTCTTATAGCTTGATTTTTTTTTTCTTTTCATTTCATCTCTGTGTCTTTATGTCTTCTAGTGAACAATTTTTCATCGAGATGGGTATGTTTTACTGTTATCTTTCCTGCCTAGTGCTGGCAGGTGACAGACAGCTTTGGAGCTCTTCTGGGAGTGCTTTCTTGTTGGACCAGTTAGAAATTAACTAGGGGTGTTTGCTTAGAATGGCCTGGGAGGGAGACTGATTACAAGCAGCTAAAAATGCTTTTACAGCTCACAATACATTTCGAAGAGAAAAGAAAGTTACCTTGGCTGCAAATGGGATGTGCAAGGGATTACAGACTCGAGTAGCTGAACTGAAGCCCTCTGCAGATGCTGCTACGGCAACTTGTAACCTCGTCTTCCCTGGCAGCTTCCTGCCTTTTGCTATGTGGATGGCAGAGCCATCTCCTGCTGGCTGAGCACTACAGCATCTGATACTGCTTTATGTTGGGGAAAAACCTCCCATTTCTCTTTGAGTTACTCTCAACTTCCCTGGACAGGGTCCTGGACAGTATGATGTAATTTTAAAGTTGACTCTGCTTTGATGGCACAGAGATGAACGTAAATCCTTTCCAAGTTAAATTTCTCCAAGATTATAACTAATTATCAGAAGTGTCTTGTGTAAAGATCTTCTTTGGGTAGAGGCTGGCTCCTGTTGTCAGTTTTGTTTTTTTCTGTCTTGGACTACAGTATTTCTTGCATTTCACAGACACTCGGGATAAAAGAGCTATAGTTCCAGCTCAGCCTTGGAAGTCCATTTCATCTTGCCAATTCCCATCTGATCAAGCGAATGACAAAATGACCATTTTCACTGATTTGAGCTAATACTTTAGTGTGAGCTGAAGCTTTTTGTGAAAAGAGATGGGTCTGATTACATCTAAAAGAAGCAGGTCATAGTTTTGCTTTTCCATTGTGTGAGTTTTGTTGAAACTATGAAAATCAGTTCTTTTGTGATCTCTTCAGTACACAGGTGGTAAGAATTTCCTCTCCCTCCAGGTGTCAGTGAAGTGATGTTGCCCTTTGTCTCATGGGATTGGTCTCATACTACTTGATTTGAGCCAGGTTTTTATTATCACAGCTTGGAGTCCAAGCTAGAAAACTCAAGCTGACTGGATCAGAAACCATATTGCCACATCATCAGGGATGCTGTCTGTTAGGAAAAAGACATGGAGAAGTGAGGTTCAGACTGTCCACCAGGCTGGTCTTTGCCTCAGGAAGCCATTTGGAGCCTTTTGTAGTCAGTGAAATAAATGGGCACAGTTCAGCTTTGCCTAGGAAGACATGTCACAGGGTGACTGGGATCTCGGGGGTGCTCCTCTCTGCTGGTGGCTGTAGGTAACCTGCACAGCTTAGCCAAATGGTAAAGCCAGTATTGGAGCTTTCTCACATCAGTTAGTCTTTCTGCTGCTTTGCCATGGTCTTCTGCAATACAGCTTGGGGCTGTTTGTGTGGTCTTTGGGACCAGTCTTCTTACCCCCAGCAGAGTGTACTAGCCCTGTGCTGGTCTCTGGTCTCTCTTGGTCTGGTCTACAGGGTCTCAGCCTGAGCACCTGTGTAGGGGGCAGGCTGTGCCCTCTGGCCCACGCTCTTGCCCTCACAGAGCTGCTCCTATGTTATAGAACTGGCTGTTTTGCCACCCAAAGCCATCTCCTTAGTTAGTTAGGTAAGTGTCTTATTTTCAGCAGTGGCTAGTTGCAGCTGCCTGGGAAAAAGGATAACAATGGAGCAAACATGAAGAATTATCTTGCAGGCTGTAGTGATGTCTGACCAAAGGATTTCATACTTCCCTTGTGGCATAGGAAGTCTGCCCCATGCTTCCATCAGGCCCCAGTACAGTAGGGGGAGTAGGCTGGACAAGGGTCATGCCAAGACTGCAGCAGCAGGAAGAAAATTGCAACTAGATAGAAATTTAGAGCAATTTGCACTTAGGAGCCTGGGAGCTTTGGGTGCTTTGTCATCAGATCCTCTCTACTGAGGCTGTGCTGGAAGTATAGCACCCAAGCAGTTTTGTATGAAGACCCTAAAAAGGCATGGCCTCTTGCATCAGTGCTTTAGCACTGGGCAGGGAAGGATCAAATTGTGCCCTTGGTCAGAATATCACATTATCACTCAATTTATCCCTGCAGGTATGGCTCACCGCTTGAGGGACCGGGAGCTGCTCAGAAAAAGAAGAGCAGAAGCCTTGGAGAAAGACTCAGCGGAGTGGGTTATGAGGTAAATCTTACTTTTGGTTTGGAATTATTTTCATGGTGCACTTAACCTGAGTCCAGGCATGGCAGCCCAGCCTCTGCATCTTCACCCAAGGACAGAGCAATCAGTCTTCAGCAGGGAAAGGTGACCTGCAGCCAGTACCTGGGAGGCAGTGATGAATGGGGGGGTGTGGGTTATTAGGTGGCTGGTTGGCTGGCAAGCAAACCTCAAACATAGTGTGGGGCTGGGGAAAAATTTGGTGCCCAAGCTCTTGCCCTCTGGTGCAGCCACAGAAGGCTGTCATGCCAGGCTCAGGAGGAGTTTCTGCTGGGATGAACTGGGTCACAATAACAACAGGGGACCTGGCAAAGCAGCCTTGGGGCAGGAGGGAAAGTTCTCTGCCCTACACCCAAGTCTTCACCTCTATGAAACCCTCTCGTAGGATGCATAAGAGCCAAGAGCAAAAGAGAGGCAGAAGCGCCAAAAGAGGACGGGGCAGTCAGTCGAAGGTGAAGGCCACCCTGAACCTAACACCAGCCCTAGACCTGCTGCCTGAGCTGGAGGAGGGGGGTGAAGCAGTGGACCCTGAGCCATCAATGCCTGAACCAGTGTACCAGGAACAGGTGCCCACGCTGACCATCCAGAACCCAGTCAGTGGGATGCAACCAGCAGCAGCGGAAGGGGAGCCAGCAGCAGCGGAAGGGGAGCCGGCAGCAGCGGAAGGGGAGCCAGCAGCCAGGAGCTTGGATCCTGCAGGTGAGTTGCCACAGAGCTGCTGAACCCATGGTGGCTCGGGGGGCAGCACAGTGCTGCCTCTGGAGAACTGTCTGCCAAGGTTGCCCATCCCATCAACAATCATCCCACAGCACCTAGGGCATGGGTCCCTTCCCCACCAAACGTTGCTTGGGTAGCTGTGAAAGGGTGGGGGGCATGCTGGGGCTGTGGGGACAGATAGTGGTCTCCAAGTCACAGGATGAGACAAAAAGTCTACTATTGTCAGTAGAGTTGCTGGGGTGGGGTCTGCAGTCCCTGGCTCTAAATAATAGCTCCTTGTCCTAAGAACACTTCTGTGGCTCTGCCAAGAGCCATGTTAAGGCAGAGATGCTGTGTAAAGAAGATGCTGTTTCTTGAGGTCAGAGCTGGTCAGGGAAAGCCAAAGTCTGGGCACGCTCTCTCCACAGTCCACCCAGTATCAGGACTGACACTGGCGTGGTGGGAAGGGAAGGGTAGGCACTAGGGTAAGGGGCAGGTGTCTACAGGCACCTACACCTTCAAAACCTACCAGGATTGAGGCATGGAGGGCACTAAGCTGGTCTGAGTGGCAGACTGGTGTCTGGGCTCGAGAAATTCATTTACAGCTAACACAGCAGGAATTGTTTTCAGATCTAGCTTGGTAAGTGTAGAGCACATTTACTTACAGCAGCCAGTGAGCCCAGTATGCAGATTGCTTCATAACCAGGAAAACCTAGGATATGCTTCCGAGGAGGTGAGCATCCTCTGACCCTGAATTACTGCATTCCTAACAATGTCTGTGCCAGCAGGGAAGAAAAAGTCTCTTGCTGCAAGGCATACAGTGCCACAGAAAACAGCCATTTTGCATCCTGAGGCCTGGGCCTGACTGTAGCACATCACACCAGTCCAGCTTCCAGCCTGGAGGTCTTAGAATGGGCAATCATCAGGGTTGTGTTTATTTGCCTCCTGCCTTTAAACCCACTACAGCTTTACCCTCTCCAACTCCCCTCCACAACTGAGACTACCCTTGACAAGCAGGCAGTCCATCTGGAGCTACCAAATATCACAGGCAGTTACAGGAGTCTGGCCTTGGGGGCTTTAGCATAGGACAGAGGGAAAACACGAGTGACCCCATTACGAAATGATCTTACATGCCTTATAGGTGAAGAGGAGGTGATGAAACTGGCAGAAGCAGAAATACTGGAAAATTTTGATACTCCTCTGGAAAACGACTCCCAGGACAACGAATTCAATGATGTTCTGTATTAATTTTCTGATTGTTGGGGGTTTTATCTTATTTTGACTCCTGCCTCAGAAACTCTCATAAGTACTACAGCAGCTCCTTTCTAGTTAGTCATAAAGCTCACACTCTCCTTGTCACTCTGTTTTCTATGCCTCTTCCGGGTTGCAGTGTGGTCGACTGTGCAGAGGCAGTCCCTCGGGATTTGCCTGCTGCCTGTGGCTTATGATCCCCCTGCTCTCTCTGCAGACAGGCTGTCTCACTTGGGCCCACAGAAGGCTTCATCGTGTCCTGCCACGTTACAGGTTAAGCATAAAATCCATCATCCACCCTTCTGAAAGCCATTTCTCATTTGCATAAATATTAGTGGCACTGCAAACCTGAAACCCACTATGATTCTTAGTGAGCTGGAGCTGCTCCCCTTGGGCTTTTTCCTGCAGTCCTGAAGCCATATGTGCCTTTCTGCTTTTGTTCTAGTGTGAAGGTCTTTCTCAAGGTCAGTTTTCCTTTGCAAAAAAAAAAATAAACTTGTTTTACCCTGGAATGCTTTTTGTTTTCAGTTTCTGGGCAGCTTCACTCTGACCTTGCTGAGCCACCGTGTAAGGAAAACAAAAGATGGTTAAAAACAACTGAGTGCAACAGGCTGAAACTTGGCTGAATCAGACACTCTTGTCAGAGAAATGCCATTTGGGGCAAAAAGAGGAACCACTCTGCACAGCCACTGTGTTCCTGGCTCACCAATCATGCACACAGGATTTTTCCTGAAGCCAGGAAGGGATGGGGCATCCTCCCTCTCCCCACGTTTTGGGTCTTGGGATCTTTGCTCATGTGCACAGCAGGGGAAGCGGCTCTCTTACATTCCTGTAACATCCTAACACAGAGGGTCCTCCTCTTGAGGTGGAGTGGAGGTCATATTGCCATGTGACTTACCAAGGGCCTGTCTCCCAGAGCACAGGGCTGGCCAGGCCCTGAGGTCATCCTCCATTTGAGGGATTTTTTTATGGCTCCAGAGATGTTGCTGCTGCTGTCCCCGAGCTCTCCAGGCTCTGCATCACAGCAGGTGGGACAACTCACTGGTGACACCAGTAACAGTCTCTCCAGTGACAGGATGGACACCCTTGACTCCCACCTGTGCTCTGGTCCCAGGGATGTCACATGAGGGGCAAGTGCTCACCAGCTCTTAGCACAGCCTCTCCACGCTGAAATCCTGGGATGACCTCTGCAGATACAATGCCAGAAGCTCTACAGCACCTGGTGGATGCCAAAGCAGAAAGCATCCAGCAGCTCCATAACCAAGCACGTGCAGCCCATTCCCTATGGGCAGCTCCCAGAGGGATGGGTCCCCCTATATAGGTATCCTGGTTTGGTCTCCACAGACGTACCAGCTGACACAGGGTTTTCCTCTCTCTTTGAGTAACTGATACTTGCGGGAGCAGAGCAAGATCTCTCACCTTCTGCCATGAACCGCCCAAACCTCATCTGTAACCTCAAACAGGTAAGGAACAACAGGGGGGCCTTGCGGAAGCCCTGCAGCATGGAGGGAGCTTATGGCTGAGAGGTATGCTGATCCTAGGCCAAGGCACTGGATGAAGGCAGCTGAGGCTGCACTGGCCTGAGGTGGAACTAGAGGCAGGAGGTCATGTCATGCTTGAGCACCATCACAGAAGTGGTGCTGGGGTCCTCCTGCAAGTGTGGTGCCCACACCACGTTGCAAGGGGGCTGGGCTGTGTCTGCTGCCAGGCAGGCGAGGAGACCCTTCCACCTGGTAGAGCCCCACCTGGTGGAGACCAGCAAGAGCCGGTGGCTCTTCCCAGCTCTCCAATCCTCTGTGGTGCTCACAGGGAGAGGGAATCAGCCACACTGCCCACTCCACATCTGCAGACACTTAGACTCTCCTGGTTTCCAAAGCTCCTTAGATTTTGGGGAGAAGAAACTTCTGGGAGGTTTTAGACTCATCTTACATCTCACCATCAATCAAGGAGGACACAAAAAACCTATATTCCACCTTCTCCAATGTGAAGTGGAGCTGCAGGAGGTAGTGAAAGTCTGTCAGAGTGAGGTCTCCATGAACACAGAGCAACACTCACTGCTGAAAACATATATGGGCAGCAGTGCCAGTACTTGCACTACAGGGGGTGGAGAGTTCCCTGTGGCCAGAGGTGTGCAGGAACCAGAGAAAACATCTCTGTCTATCTCTGTGGAGATGCCTTTGGCATCCAGGAAGTCCTGGAGTCATCCCAGGAACTGCATGCTTTTACAGATGCTCTTACTCTAACTGGCTTCTTTGGCAGACAGTAAGAAAGGTGTGCCCGCAAACAACAAATCATATCACAAACTAAACAAGGGAAAGATAAAGCCATCCTTATCAGCACTTTCACTCACCGTGCACTGCTTCCCTCTCTGACGAGAGGACAGATAACAGAGCTCTTGCTCTTTTCAGGTGTGAAACTGGACACATGGGGTCCACATGTATCTCTGAGGTAGGTCCTGCTCCCTGAATAGAGCTGGGGATGGGCTGGCAAGGGTGGATGTATCTAGAGGAGGGAGGTTGCTGTTTTGCAGATGCAACAAATCACCTTCTCCCTCCCTTCCCTCTTTCCTGAGTCCAAGAGAAATGTCTTTGCCCGTGGTCATTAATGCAGTGTCCGACAAAAGAAATATTCACGCTCTGGGATGACAACTATGATCTGGGTCTGCCATGAAGGGGGAAGCTGGGAGAGATCAGAGACCTTTAACTGAGTGTAGCCTTCTTGATGATGAAGAGCAGGTGATGGGTGCAGGGAAATGGATGCTGAGCCATGGGGCCAGCACAGGGAGGCAGGTAAGTGCCTGAGAGAGATCTTTGCTGTGCTGTATGGTGACAGGGCTGCCTCAGGCTCTTCCAGGATGCTCTGCCCTGCTTTCTGAGGCACAAAACCAAGGCATGTTATGATGTGTAGTGGACATGACCACTGTGGTTGTTTCCTCACTTGTGAGAATCAGCTTGATGTTGGTTAATGTCAACTGGGCTGGGCTGAACATGCTGCTGTGAGCTCATCTCAGGGCCATGGGTCCTGTCCCCACGTCCTGAAGTATGACATCCTGAGTGCAGAGAGTCACAGCTATGACAGCTGGGGAGAGGAAACCTCATATCATGTCCAGGAGAACCAGACTCTCCTCTGTTCACTGCCAATTACCTTTCAATATCCTTTCAGGAAACACACTTCCAGCTCTATGGGAGAAGGGAGGTTGTTTGGTTTGTGCACCCTGGCTTCCAACTTGTCAAATTGCTCTTGTGACACAGGGTCCCCCACATTTGCAGAAAGTCAGGGGTGATTTGTGGCAGGTTGGTGCTCATGGGTGGTGTTCTGAGCCAGGAAGGTCTTCTAGTCCTTAGCAGAAGTGAAGTCACAGCTAAGCCTCAGCAGAAAGAAGTGGGCAAGCAACTTAGGGCCAGAGGCTACCAAAGCTCAGTGAAAAGCCATTCCACCCCACAGGAGCCTGGTCTTGCAGAGATAAGTAAAACTTGTTGATTGATTTACTAATATTGACTTTAAGCAGTAAATCCTGGAGACAGCAAATACCCACTCCCTCTTTCACCACCATTTCCTGCTCAGAGCTCGTTAGTTCTGATCCTTCCCATTCTGTGTTCACGATTTCAATAAATACCCCTCTAAAACTACCAGGGCTGAGACAGACTGGGGTTGTGTGTCCAACTAGGCCTACCAGTACTCCACCACCTGGCCTGACTCTCCTGTTTCACTGGGAAATCATATAACTTTAGAAAAAGTTAAATGAGGAGAAATCTCTGGAGATCTTGAATCCAAACCCTGCTCAAAACATGGCTAGCTCTGACCAGACTACTTTGGGCTTTCTCCAAAGAAGTGATGATCATTTCCAAGATGTGAGATCACCCCTCCCTTTTCCCCATTCCAGGGCTGTCCCACTCTCAGCAAAGAAGGTTTCTCCTTCTGTCTCACCAGACTTACCCTCAGCACAGCTTTAGTTCCTTGCCTCTTGCACTTCACAGAAGAATCCAGCTCCAACTTCTCTTTAACCCTCTTTAGGACTGCAGGTTAGACTCCATGCTCACCTACTCTCCATGAGAACAAACTCGATTCCCTCAGCCTGTCCTGTGCACCAGCTCCCTGCCTTGATGGCCTTAGCTGAGCTCATTCATAAGAATGTCTTTTCTTGTACTAGGTTACCCTAACTGGGCCTGGTATTCCAGATGTGGGCTCATGCACATCTGGCAGGTGGAATGGCCACTTGCCCAAATGCCCTGTATGAAATTCAGTCCATCTGGATGGACTTGGGGTGTTGAGCATGTCTGTGATTGTGTCTCCCTTGGACATCCTGAGGCTTGCACTGACCCAACACAGAAAATGCAAAGAAACCAGGATACAGCTTGTATGGCAAACAATGTCATCTGAGCTTTGTAGCCTTAATAATGATCCTTTTTTCAACCCTCTCCTCTACACACCACCTTCCACAGAATTTGTGAAACCACTGAAACGCAGCTTGTGCGTATTAATCACATGCCCCCGGACACGGCTGCTTGTTTGTCCAAACTTCGATCGCAGGCTGACGGTGCAGCTCTCGTGCCGCGCCTCTGTAGCCCAGCACTGCCACCTGTGAAAGAAAGAGCCACCCGCTCGCCGGGATCCAGACGGGTCGCTTTGCATTTCCAGCGGTCCTCCTCGTTCCTCGCTCGCTCCCTCCCGCCCGGTCCCGCAGTGCTCCCTAGCGGCAGCACCGAATGGTTCGGGTTGAAAAGGACAAAAAGATTTCCCCAGACCAGGTTGCTCAGAGTTCTGCCCAGCCTGGCCTTGAACACTTCCAGGCATGGGGCATCCACAGCTTCTCTGGGCAACCTCTTCCAGTGCCTCACCACCTTCACAGTAAAGAATTTCTTCCTAATATCTAACCTAAATCTACCCTCCTTCAGTTTAAAGCCATTGCCCTGTGTCCTAGCACGTGCTCTTGTCAAAAGTCCTGCTCCAGCTTTTCTGTAGGCCCCCTTTAGGTACTGGAAGGTGCTATAAGGTCTCCCCAAGTACATTAGATCTTCCTGGATTTAAGCCTAGCTCCTGTTGTGTCAGAGAGGTAGTATATCTTGCATCTGCTTAAGTGGGAAGACTTGAAACCATTTCCCCTGGTTGCTTCAAGTGGGCCTTTCTTTTGCCTTTCCCCTAGAAGGGAAAGGGTGGAGAAAACCTCCATGAAGACGAAATACAGAAGACATTACCCAAGAAGGAAAACCTCTTCATATTTTTTTAAACAAATGTTTCCTGCTTAAAGGGCCAAGCCCTGAATCATCCCCTGCTTCCTCCATGAAAAAGCCACCAGTATCAACCGCAATACCCAGACACGGCCTCTCACACCATGCCAGAGTGGCTTGAACTGTCTGTAACTCCAGGGCAACACCATTGGGTCTTAGCCTATCACAGTGGTCAGTCTCTCATTGCTGCAGGAGTGCAAGCCCATGTTATTCAAGTAAAGGCAATTTTAGAGCAAACAAGGAGAACAAAAAAACCACCAAACCAAACCACACCCAAACCACCCCCCCACCCCGCAACCAAGTGGGAACTGTTTAAAAGCAATATAGATACTAACATAAACTCAAGTGTACCCAAAGACTGAGAAGGAAGAAATCATCACCATCAACATTATGTGTATCCTGATGAAGAGAAGGAAACCTTTTCTGGGCACATCATGATCTGCCTATTGAAGACATCTGGATGCTGATAACTTGTTCTAAGTCCCCTTGCCCTCAACCCCTGCAGCCAGCAACCTGAGGACACAGGAAGGATGAACATAACATCAAGAAGCAGGGGTAGATACTGAATTTATTGGAGTGAGTGTGTGTGTGTGTGTGTGTGTGTATAGCTTTCACACATGCATTACTGAAGTTTCTCTGTATTAATTTGGACTGTGAGACTACTAATGGAAAATATTATATTGTTAAAACTTTTGCATGTAGTAGTGGTGGACACTTGGCTTCACTTACAATGTGCTTTTTTCTGTCCATAACAAGATTTTTAGTGTTATACAGGAAGGGACAGAGAGAGAAGTTTAGGAAGAGAACAAATTCACACTGGCACATTTATGCCTACATACAACTGGCTGCTGCTTGAACAACTGGACTGTCATCCATTCTGCTACATCATTCAGTCAAGGGGAATATTTGTGGAGCCAAATATTCTTTTACAAAGGCTACCACTGGGCTGTCACTTACACAGCTCGATTTTTGAATGCTCACAACTAAGTAAAGTGTCATTTTGCCCTGGTTCTGGGGATCCTCCCCATGCTCAGATGAGATGGCCAGATCTTGATCTGGTATTGCAAGATTTTCCAGTGAACTCACCACCTCCTGTTGCTCCCAGCAGTACACCCATCTCTGTGGCTGCTGCTTTTTGACTAGCCTATCCCAGATGCAGCATGATGGACTGGGATAGAGTGGCCAGGGTACCACCATTTAATTGTCCAATTTTAGGGTCAGTATTCTGAGTATTAACCAGTGATGACAAGCTATGTGCTAAAACATAGGACACAGTTTGTTAACCTCTGAAGGTGTCAGCCTGAATTACTGAGCACCTTTTCCAAGTGGGAGAGGTCAAAATGAGGTGGAGATGGTCTCCTTGAAAGAGCCAGCCTCAAGAATGAAGGACTTGGACTGCTTCATGCACCAGGTGAGCTGCATCTCAACGATCAGACCAGAGGCTCTGGTGCTAGCATGGAACAAATAAAGTCAGAAGCTGATCCTTAGACAATTAAGAGCTCTTTGGATAGTTCACATCCATACAACAGCATTGCAATTCTTAATTGGCTAGTGAATCCTAGCTTCCTGGCATCAGCGAAAGAAAAGGGATAGCTGTGGGCTCAGCAAGTTCCTCTGAGCCAGCCCACAGTTACTATTCCTGCTTCCTGCATGGCCACATTCAGCCAGACATCCAGCCCTGGGTGTAAAATGACCCTGCGGACTTCTAGTCATCAGAAGAGGTTAGGATATAGCCTCTTTTCCCCTTAGCCCAAGCAGTGTGGCCAAGGTACTCCATGTTCACTGCATTATTGGTTCCTATATGCCCTGTATTCAAATACTGCAGAGGCAGTGAGAGTTCAGAGTCTGGCAGCCCTGAGCTGGGCCTCTCTGCCCCTCAGTCTGCCCACACAAAGAGAGGTTGGATGACTGCTCCACATCCAAAAGTAACTCTCAGAAATAACCCCAGCTTCCAGGAGTAGCGGATGCCACAATCTCCCACCTTGACTTCTTGGCTTTGGATATGGAGAAGACATAAATTCAAACAGGAGTGAGTTAAAAAATCAGCTCTGCTGTTTAGAGAGAGCCTCCAATGAATCAGGGCTTCAGGCCTATACAAAGACAAGTGTGTGAAGCTGTTCTTTGTGCCAGCATAGGCCACTGTATTCCTATACACCAAGACCCTGTAAAGTCAGACCTCCAAAGACCATCACAGCAGTTCACATCTGGGTACTACACAAGTGGGACGTCCTCTCTGATCACTGATCCTTTTGCAGTTGTAGGTAACAGCTAAAGCCAAACTCCAGCTACACAGACTGACCTCTAACTGCAACTCACAAAGCTTTGGACTCCCTCCAAGGTACTCTCTCCTGGCCAAATGGCAGCTACCTCCCCCACTTACTCTTTCTCATAAATTTGATCCACTTCTTTTCACTTCCAAAGGCAGATAAATCACATCTGGGAGTCCCAAAGCCATTGAAGAAGAGTTTCCTATCTGCTCTCTGATAACATAACTGATTAAACTACCTGTTCCTATCTCATTCATAGCCCTCCAGGCAGCTTGGGCTGTTGACAGGGCAGCAGCTGCAGAGTTTCCTGTCGCTCAAACACCCTTGGGAAGCCAGTCACCACCCTCTCAGCAGGAGAAGGGGCAACATCTGCCATCATCTTAGCCATGTGCAAGCCAGATCATCCCCTGAGGTGTGGAGTTGCCCCTGAAGGCCTGTTACACCCCCACCAGCTACAGTTGTTGCCTGATGAATTGTTCCCACAGATGTTGCTGTTGCATAAGGTGTCAGCCTGCAGCTGTGGGAACTCTATCTCTGCAGCCAAAAAACCTAACTGGCCTTGGGTGCAGGAGGCAAGACCAAGCATTTCTGGTGCTGCTGCCACAGGACAGAAAACATAATGTCTCCAGCGGTAATACTTTCTCTAGCTGGCCCAGCTCCATGGTGGAACAGTGAGAGAGTAATTAATGCTAAGCACGATATGATACCTTTGCCCACGTCTCAGCTTCTGTTCCTCTCCCAGGTATTGGCCTTCCCTACCTGTCCCTTTTTAGCAGAGGCACCTGGCTGGGATGGAGCTTCACGCATTGATGTCTGGGGCATGCTTTTGGCCTGACAGGAGACCTTGAAAGCAGACTGGTGACTCGGGGGGGTGGCAGAAATTTGATGAGCCAACTCTGGCCTGGCCTTGCTGCCCCCTTCCCTCTGATGTCCTCAGCAACCCAGCAGACAGAAAAAAGCCAAGGTAAAACAGAGTGAAATGCAAGGAGCAGCACATGCCACATATCTTGCCCTGTATCACTCCTGATCTCAGGAGTAGAAGGAAGGCTTGAAAAACTCAGACACTTCATTACAAACAACAAAACAAAGTTTTATTTCCATTTCAAGTGAAGTAGAAGAGTAAATACAAAAAATCTCTAATATAGAATATAATCTTCTCCTAGGTTCTACAACCCACTTCTTTTTCAAAGTCTGCCCAGGGCCTGACTGCACCAGAACTCGTGCAGAACAGAAACCAAGATGCTCTGTCCTTTGAAAAATGACCACTTTCAAGGCCCTTCTCTCTTCTTGTCAGTCCTCACAGTTAAGAGTTTTCTACAGGTTTATAATCCAGATTTATTGGTCTCTTCTCCCAGAAATCAAAAAATTAGTTTTAAACTTCGACTAGCTTTGCTAAAATGAAGGCCCTCAGATATTTACAATAAAACTTCCAGAAACCAAAATTTTTCCTTATTCTTGGTGGTGCCTGAGCATTACAAGCAAAGTGCCAGCCAAAAATACATTGAGATCCAAACGTTTAACATATCCCCATAGCACAAGTGTTCACTGAGATCCAACTGTCTAACATATCCCCTCGGCATATCCCCATATCCTCACAGAGAGACCCAACCTGATGGCTCCCCAGGCACACGACAAGCTTATCTTCCTCTGTCTTCCTTCCATGCCACCGCATGAGACATATAGGCATATGTGTAAGCACAGGCTCAGCACATCCCACTGCCACAAGGCAGAGCCCAGAAAGACCCCACAGAGCAACGTTCAGCTCACCCTTTGCCTACACACAGCTCAGGAAGGTGGCAACAGCCACAAAACCACAGCAGGGCTGCTGGGAAGGGATCTCTGGAGTCTTTGGGCCTGCAAGAGGGAGACTCGAGCACTGACAGCACTAGCAAAAGGCAGGTATAGCTTTGTCTATTTTCACCTAGAAAACCTCAAAGCACAGACCCCACACAGATGCAGAGTCCCCTGAACAGTCCTTGTAGCTCTTCATGGTTTTGCCCAGGGTTTCCAGCTGTTTGGGACAGAATTTTAAGCAGTTTTTGACTATGTCTCAGGTTCTTGATGCAATAAGCTCATCACTGCACTTGCTGCAAAAGGTACACCTTCTAGGTATTCCTGGTTTCTCTAGGTAGGTATGAAAGATCTGCAGAGAAACAACAAGCATCTAGACCTTATCTGCAAACTACCCAATTTGTGCATTCTGAGTCCTCAATATCTATCAGGCACGTCCTCAAAACATTGAGCTTTGCTCCCTGAACAGGCTACAGATGCTACCTGAGGTCAGAAGCAGCTTACACAAGACCTGTATCATCACTGGTGACATTTTTTTTTTAGACTGAACTTTAGACTAGCACCAGGGCTGGAGCAGAGAACAAAACCAGGTTGAAGCAAAGAGGAACAAGGGCCAGAAGACCTCTAGGATCCAGAAGATGATCTGATCCACCTCGATAACTGCTTCTACAGGAAGGAAAGAAAACATTAAAAGTCAGGACAGTTTTTCTCCCAGCTACTCCCAAACTATCAAGAGGACAGCATGACTTGCTAGCAAAGGGAAACAGTCCAGTCCTTGCAGGCAGTGAAAGCAGCAAGGCAGCAGGCAACTGTCAAAAAAACTAGAAGCTGGCACAGCTAGACATACAGCTCCTCTTCCAGGTGGTGAAGGGAGAAGGTGGGAGAAGAGCTAGCATGGCTGCTGAAAAGACCTGCCCCAGGATGAGGCAGCCATGCTGCAGAAAAGACTCTGCTATCTGCAGGATGAAGCAGCTTCTGAATGTGCCAGGACCAGGAAGGATATTGAAAGATAAAACAGCTCTTCAGAAGGGAAAAGAAAGGAAAAATCTGATTCACCCCACCAAATATCTGAATGGTGCCTATACTTGTTGTCTGTACCCCACCACTGGTGGCAATGCAACTCCCCGAGCTCCATGTGCAGCAGTTTTCTGCGGTACCAGAAACAGGTCTAGATGGACAAGGGACAGCAATATCAGGCCAGGCCCAGCCTCCCAGCCCATGGGGTGGCTCACCCAGCACATGCCACTCTGAGGCCTCGAGTTCAAAACTCATCTCCTCCCTCAGCCACATGAAAGACAGGCATACAACTTCTCCTGTTCACCTACAGCAAAGGGTTTTAGACTTCTCCATGCCAAACTGTGCTGTGGGGACACCCAACCACCTTCCTGCATCACTCCATTTCCTCGTAGCGCCCAGAGAAGTCAACGAAGTTGCCTCTATACAAATTTCATCCTGCTGAGGACCTCATCTGAAAAATGCTCTGTGGAGCAGAAGGTACAGGTGTCTTCATGGGATCAAGACCTCTTTGCATCAGTGCACAGCAGCAGGACAAGACGACAGCAGATCTGAAATGCTACTAGAGAGGTGATGAATGGATGGATACAAGGAGAAACTTCTCCCCCATAGGGACAGTCAAGTTGCCCAAAGAGACTGTGCTGTGTCTCTATTCTTGCAGGTTACCAGGACTCAACTAGATAGGCCAGAGCAACCAGGTTTGAGTCATTGCTGACCCTGATTTGAGTACAAGATTGGAACAGAAACTTGTAACTTGAGTTATTCATAAGTTATGCATAGGATCTGTACCCTTCTCTAGTGAGAGACCCTGTGTATGTGTACCCTTTCTGTTCTTCCAAAACTCTTGCTGATGCTCTGGCTCCACTTTCCACCTCCCTCTCTCCATGCAAAGCCCCACCACACTACAGGATCTTCTCACCAGCCTCCTCCCAGCTCTGGTTACACAGGCTCTCCGCCTCCATAGGAAAAAGGAGCTGTATAAGCAGACCTGGACAGCAGGGCTATGTTAGCTCCCTCTCTATCGACAGCCCTAGGCACAGCCCTGGGTAAACACCACTGCTCCAGGCCCCTTCCAGGGGTAGTGGAATCTGTTGGGAGGGGTTTGCTTGAGTTTCCCCACGGATCTATTTTCAAGCCTTTGCCTCTTATAGATGTTCCTATTAGTATTTCCCTCCCCACATCTTCTTCTGGTTTCTTTTCCTAGAAAAGCTTGAAAGTGGAGCAATTGAAGATGAAAAGGCATCATGTCCTGCCTCTGCCTCTTGTGTTTCAGGAAAGAAAGTTCTCCCCCACAGATGCCAATTTCTCTAGGCTACAGACAGAGCTGGGCTCACCTTAGGATCAAAGTAATTTAGGATGTAAGTACCTCTATAGACTTCAGGATCAAGTTTCCACTCAAAGCAGGTCCAAATTTAATGCTGGATCCAACTCTGGAGATAGATCAGGCTCTGTCCAACCAAGTTGGAAAGCCCTCCAAGGGCAGAGGTCCCATAGCCTTGCCGTGTCCCTCTTCCAGGGCCTGGGCATGCTCATGGTAAAAGTTTTTATAGTTCCAATCCCACAACCCTCCCACCCCTGCAGCACAGAGCATGATCCCTGAAGGGATCTGTCTTGCTGTGTTTGCCTGCAACCCCAGCACCCAAATCTTCTCCAGCCCTGGCCACCTTGCCGGTGCAAAGCCTGGCACTAACGCAGTAGCCCTGTGCAACGTCCCTGACGTGTCACCACATCAGTGCCACGCATCCCACTTTTACCGATTTGCCTGCATGAGGGCAGGGAATGCTTCCTCCTGCCTCCCTCCTACCCTGCACCAACAGATGTCTTGTTCTGTAAATAAAATCATCAACAGCAGAGAGATTTTTAAAGGTGAGATCTTCCCAGGCAGATCAGGAGGGGCCCTACCAAGGTGTGCCAGGAGAGTGGGAGACTGACACGAAGCTTTGACCACCTGCCTCAGGAAAGGCTGTAGAAGAGGAATGATATGTTTGCACCGTTCAGGCACTTGGGAATCCCTCCGGTTTTTTCTAGCAAGAGTGGACAGGGCTGGGCAAGGCATCCCAAGTCTCTGACAGCGACACTCGTCACCAGGAGGCTCAGGCAGATGACATCTTCCCGGGGTGCGCTGGCGCCGGAGGAGCCCCGCAGCCCGCCTTTTCCCGGGCTCCGCTCCGCGCTGTCGGCCTCTCCCGGGACGGGTCAGAGCGCCGGGACGAACCTGTCAGGGCCGCCGGGGTAGGTGCCGTGCCGGAGTCCGGGCTCGGCGGTACCCAGGTGTCCTCCGGCGCCGTAGCCGTGGGGCAGGGGCGGGTAGGGCGCGGGGGAGCGGCGGCCGTAGACCCCGGCGGGGGCGGGCGGCGAAGCGGGCAGCACGATGCGCCCCGACGGCGCGTACAGCGGTCTGTGACCTCCCGGCGCGTAGGGCCCGGGGGCGGTGGGCAGCGGGCCGTAGGCGTGGGGCAGGGCGGCGGAGGCGCAGCCCTGTGCGGGGAAG
>VZRE01004995.1:76231-89543 GCA_013396775.1 Cephalopterus ornatus
CCCGCCCCCTCCGCTCGTCCCCGTACCCAGCGCCGTCGCGGCTCCGCTGTCCCGCCGCAGTCGGGAGCGCACAGCGCCGGGAGACCGGTGCGTACCGAGCGGGGCGGGGGCGGCTCCGGGGTCCCGGTGCAGGTATCTGGGCACGGACACTGTCCGCGCCTCCCCGCGGGGCCCGGCGCTGTCGGGGTCGCCTCAGCTGGCGGCCGCGGGGAGAGCCGAGGTGCGGTGAGCGGCCGCCGCTGTCGGAGGAGATGCTTGCTGCCGGTCCGTGGCGTGGGGCAGTCGGCTCCGGGCAGTGATGCCCAGGGAACCCCACACTCCTTTGAGGAAATCAGGCGGTCGAAACAAATTAAACGAGCAAAAACTACACAGTGACAGATCTACGTGGGGAGAGATAGTAAGTCAGGGCTTTGGCAGCGTAGTTTGCATGCACAGCTGCTATAAAGAATGCACTGAGCCTGGGGCCCTCACTTCTGGTCCCCAGCAACGATTTGGTACAGGGCTGGGCTCCCGTGCAACTGGCTTACCCCGATCTGACCTGCTTGTCCCTGATCCTGTGCCACAGGACCTCACAGGTACATGATGCCAAGAAGATTGCCAGGCTCTCCACGGGCTGCTGCTGGGACATACTTAGCTGCCAGGTCCCTCATGTTTGCTCAGATACTTGGGATGAACGTCAGACTGCAGCTGAGCGCGCCAGCTGGTGAGGAATGCTTTTGCAGAACTTGAACCTCTGTGGCACAGACATACAGGCCTGGGGACAGCACAGTCTCCTCACCTGCCAGCATGGTGATCCCTGCAAGCCAGAATATAAAGGAGATGGCAGGAGGTCCTCGAGGTGGGATGGAATGTGTGTGCAGGTGTGCACAGGGATGTATGTGCATGGAAGGGTGAGCATGCACGAGCACATGGGTGTACAGTGGCACTGGTATGGGGTTTAGGATGTGAATGAGAGTTCACGGTTGTATATTGACAGGTGAGTGTGCGTAGAAACAAATGGCAGCACACACAGGTGTGTGGCTGGACCCAAGGCTTGCATGTGGACACGTAGGCAGAAACAGATGTGGGCAGATGTGTGTGCAGAGAGGTGGATGTGCATAGGTGTGCAGGTGCTGTGCACAGCTGTACAGCTGATCCCACCCATGTCTTGGTGTCTCCTGCCAGTTCTTGCAGAACTCAGGTCACCACTGCACGGCTGAGTCTGTATCTCTATGGAAAAAGCTTTCCCAAAGCCCTCTTGGTCACTGCATAAATGATATTTAAGGGAGCAAGGGGAGGTGGGAGATGTGCATCCTAGTGAAACACAGCTCTCTTGGAGGTTTCCGACAAAGTTGCTTGGAGAAAAATCGATGTGTATTTGAGGGTCCGTTTCAATGCAGCACACAAACCCCAGTCCTGGTTTCTAGCTAAAAAAGGAAACCCAGAGTCACTGGCCTCTTGCTTTTTTGTGCAGTGTCCCAGCAACTTGGGAGGTGGCAGAATAAACTATGGAGCTAGCAGAATAAACCATGAAGTGGCACTTGCTGAGGACCCACATATGCAGTCTCAGTATCTGGATGAAGACGTGGGGCAGTATTTCAAACCACATGCTTCAGAGTTTGTGCTAAAAGAAAAATCAACCTCCTATACTGACACCCATGTTCTTGAAGTACCTGGAAGACTGGGGTCGTGTTACCGTGTAGGAACCAAAAACCTGACTGTCAGCGTGAGAGGAGAGTAGTGAAGCTGCCCTGCCAGCAGTGCTCTGCCTTCTGACTCATGGGGAGCTGTAGCTGTGAATAGATTTTCCTGTCAGATGTTCCGAAGGCAGTGCAGTAGTTCAGTCACCTCTGGGGCTGTGTCTCTCTGTGCCATGCCAATTCCATGCCTCCAGAGGGCAAAGTCAGATCGTGCTTCGCTTTGCACTTGCAGAGGATGGGGAATGAAAGAGGTGTGTGCTGAAGAGGGATGGTGGGCTAAACAGCTGCTTTTGCCCTCTCTGATGGTGATGAAAATCCTTTTCCAAGTAAGCACTTTCCTTGGCAGGGCCCAAAGCAGAGTGAACTAGATACCCAAACAGCATGTGCTGGCTCTTGTTGCTTCTCATTTCCTCATCACACAAATTAAGCTATGGTGCCAGTGTTTGTGGCTGAAGTGGGAGTTGTATAACATGGTGGCCTGGAGACTATCCTCAGTTTGACATTACCATAAGCCTATTTAAAAACATTTTCAGTTCTTCACTCTGGGAGCAGGAGTATGTCCCATTTTAAGCACCAGTGTCTCTTTTGAGTACCAGTTCCCATGGGGAGGGAACTGTGGACAACACAAAGCTCGGAGTCACCCAGGTGGATCTTAGACTGCAGATCTCCTCCACCTGTAAGTCAAGTGGTGCCTGTTGCTGGAGCAGAACAGTTGGTGCTTTTCATGTTTGTGAAACATGTTTTCTCTTTTGATTCAGCAGTGTTGGAGGAGGGACAAAGATAAGTAACATGGAAAATGCCATGCATTGATTAAACCTTTGGAGCTCATAATGCAATAGAAAATGTGTGATGTCTACATAGTATTATTCATACAACAGTTATAGCTTGAACTTTCTTCTGGTCTCTGCAACAAGGTTTAAAATAAGCATTTTTTCTGTCTAAATTTCCTAGTTCAGATCCTGCTGACATTAAGATCTGCAGCCTTCAGCTGGGCAAAGTACCCATTGATTTTGAGACCACTGCACTGCAGAGTATATCTGGCACAAGGGCACTGGGCCTTGGCCCCTCAGGAATGGAGTGCCAGAAAATTGCTCGAACCAAAATCCCATCTGCTTGGATCCCCAAGAGCAATTTTTCCCCATTGAAAAAAAGCCAGTCCTTTAGGCTTGATTCCCCACTCAGTTGCTTCCATGTTACAAACCGCACCACTGAGATCCCTCAAGAGTAAACTACTGGGAAGCCCTGGTCTTCATTAACCCTGTGACCTGAGTGAGTAGCTTCTCTCACTTCAACCAAATGACAGGAAGCAGACATTAAATGTGTGGACAGCCCCTTCATGTGCAGCACATTCATAGCTTTGGTTCTACCATCGGAACTCCTCTCATCTTTGAGGGAAAGAGAAGTTTTGCCTCTGTGTCCCAGGAACAGCAGGCCTATATTTAATTGCTCTAAGTCAAGCATCCAGCAGAGTCAAGGTCTGACATGATATTGGCTGAATGCAAATCAAGTGAGAGCATATAGCTATGGCACTGCCTGCACCCCAAGCTCAGCTGCCTCTGAGATGGAATGTCAAGTTTGGGTTTTTATTGTCTCTGTGTTGGTGCAAGGACTTTGCTGTTAGAAGTGTGGAGAGCATCACAGCCACAACACTTCATGACACTTCGTGACAAAGTGCCCTACTTGCATCTCATGGTTAAGATTTGAGAGGGGACCATAAGCCTGAGCCCTTTGCAACTAAAGAGGTGATGGCATGACATCCTTCATTCACTTTCAGAGCACATTCCACAAAGAAATGACCAAAGTCACTGAGCTTAAAATGTTTTATACCTGACTGGAGTTAGTGGGAGACAAGAGCAGGGAGCTAGCTGATTGCATGGATTTTGGAAACACTTTATAACCAGATTGTGGCATAGGGACCAAGGTGAAACCTCTGATGGGGAACTGATCTGCAGCTGCACATGGAGTACAGCCCTATGGACGAAGAGAGGCTGGACAGCAACATACTTAATGGGATGTGCCCATTGTGTATTTTTATCAGCTGTTCACTTGCCTCTTCTGGCAGGAGTAAGGTTTCACTCTGCATCAGTGTCCTGGTGGTTTATCATCAGTCCTGTTTTTCCAAATGGATGCAGCTTCTCATCCCCTGGTTGAGTTTTCTGTGGGGACTTGGGGCAGCAGGGGAGAAAGAAGTGCTTGCTGAGAGAATCATGTGGATTTAACCAGGTTCATGAGAGAGGCTTGAGTTAACAGCTCCATTTTTCTGGAGAAAATAAAACGTCATCGTGGTTTTAAAATAGGTCATGTCTCAGGCCCAAATCTGGGGCAAGAGACATGGGGAGCCTTAGCCTTCATCCAGCATGGTTCCACCCGGGCAGGCCCCTGAGTATTCCTGACAGCCCAGCAGGCTGCCCAGCTCGTGGAGGGCAGACAGGACCCGCAGAGGGTGAGCTGTCTCAGGTGCAGGTGGGCAGGGCAGGGTGTCTCAGAGCAGAACATCACCTCTAACCATTTCCTTGGGACCCTGCCCCACTGGGGCAATTCGGTGTGAGTGTAATGGTGAAAGCATTGGCATAGGTGATGTGTGTGGTTGGTGCTGTGAGGTGACGATAGTGCTGAACTAGATGTAGTGGCTGACACAAGAAGAGGCAGAGCCTCAACCTAAACGGACAACCAGAAATGGGAGCACTGGACTGCTAGAAAGCTTACCAAGTCCAGCTAAAGAAACATGCCGGTAGTGTGCCAGGATAGGATAACCCTGTGTGTCCGTCCCAGCTGGAAAGTGACTGGGAAAGTGGGGCCCTGCTGCAGAGGATCTGGTGAATGCTGTGCTTGAGGCTGAACATGGTCCAGGAATGACTCTTGCTGCAAATGAGGTACACTCTCTACTGGGTTTCATGAGGCACAGCTTGTCAGGCAAAGCTAGGTCTGTGCCAGCACTGCCTGAACAGTTAAACATGCAGACTTGCTGTGCACACGGGCACACATTTAGCTAAAGACATGGACCCACAAAACAAAGCAACAGGAAACACCATGTGTGATGTAGGCAGCAAGGAGCAGACACCTTCTTCATGGAAGCTAAGTGGATCCAGCCTGAGCTGGATGGGCCATGACACATTGATTTGTCCTCCTGCCGAAGCAGATTTTAGAGCAGATTTCCAAGAGAACAGTCTGCCCATTCTTGCCATTGCGCCACCAAGACATCACTGGGAGTAGTGCAGACCTGTCAGATGCTTTAAAAAGGAGAAGCTGGCTTTTTCTGGAAACATGCAAAGCAGAGTCAGGCTCTCTGCTGTAAGCTCGAAATCACTGGCTGTGGGAGGTTTTTTGGTTTGTTTTGTTGGTTGGGTTGGGTTTTTGTGGGTTTTTGGGGGGGTTGTTTGTTTGTTTGGGGGGAGGGGTTGTTGGTTTCTTTTTTGGTGTGCAAGTGTTACAAAGTTTGCATGGTTCTTGCTCCCCTGAAGCCTGTGAATTTCAGCACCTCATGAAAATCTCCCGGATGGGTGTCTTTGAATAGCCATCAGAAATTGGTGGCATGGAAATAAGTTCTTTCTATTTTGCCTATCAAATGCCCTATTTGGGCAGTCATTCAACAGTTTTGAGAGGTTTAATCTCTGGCAGGTTGAACATCTACTCCGTGTTACTCAGGTGCCATGCTGGGACCTATCTGCTCTGTTGGCTCATAACTGGAATTGCTGGCATCTGACAAAAACTCCTACAAGGCACCCATGGGGGTCAGAAAGACCTTAAGGCTCGTGGACAAGAAGTGTCACCTGAAGAAATTTTTTGAAGACAAATTAGTGTTTTCCAGAGCAGTAATTCAACCCTCTCTGCAGCTAGTAGTGAAACCTGATGCTTGAGAGAAAATGACAGGATACAGTAATTTACAGGGAATTGCTTATTGCTTGCTTTGGAAGCTGGGAATTTTATTTAAGTATAATTATTTAATTAATTGCCATACTGTGAACAAAATACATTTGCAAATATCCTACTTTCCTTCAATAAGTTATGTGGAAAGAAATGTTATTTGTTTTCTCTTTCCTTTGTTGCAGACGGAACCACACTGCCCTGGACACTGGCTTTTTCTAACCTGCACTTCAGCATGGGAGTGAGAAGGGACAGGTCGTTGTGGCCAAACTCTAGTATTAAGAAATTAATTTACCAACACAGGCAAGAGAAATTTCTTGTTGTTTGTTGGCAATGTTCTTCATGTTGTTTCACCCAAATATAGATATTTAAAAGTCTCTAACAATTTGCAGTGGAGTTGTCCTATAATTTACTAACCAATTTCCTGTCCTGAAACATGTTCTGTACTGTAGGCCTTGCAGAGGACTTTCTCTGAGGTCACAAACAGTAGATCAGCCAAGGAGAGAGGTAAAGGAAAGAAAAGGTGTTGGGAGCAAGTAGGTGGGAGCAGTGGAGGGAGACTGGGAACACACGAAGCAGGGGAAAGAGAAGGAAGAGAAGGAGAAGTACTGTGGAAAAGCAGGGATTCTGGAGAGTAAGGACTGGGGCTCGAGCTGGAAGAATACGAAGAACCTTTGCTGGAAGACTAGTTGAGAGGTTTGTTTTGTGAAGAGAATCTTGTATGGATGGACCAAAAAAACAGCTGTGCCTACCAAAGTTTCTTCTTCTCTAAGTCTTGGGCTGGAATCAAAGATTTACACTCTCAGCATCACTTTGGTACAACCACATAAACATGAAATGTAGTGTCACAAATTTCTAGGAGTGGCCTACACAGACCACGAAAGACCTCTAATTTTGTGAGCTGCTTGGTTGGGTTCTATTAATTCTACTGTTGTTTTTTTAAACCAAGGAAAATCACTGCTTAAACTGTATCACTGAGCATTATTAAACAAACCAGATGTTGCCCTTATTTCCCTGGAAACCGCAGCTTTTAGCATACTTTGCATGACAAAAATGAGGTATTCCAGTAGGTAGATTTGGGCACCCAGCACTTCTGTGTGCCAGGTTTTTTATGCTTTGAGGTTTTCTGGGGAAGTCCTTAGCAACGAAGTAGGTCAGAGGCAGAGCTGGGAAGCCAAGACAGTGGGCCAGGGCCTGCGTCAGAGAATTGCAAGGAGGGACACAGGCACAGCGGCCTTGGAAGTAGCTCCCTGTTAAAGCTGGGGAATCTCACTGGGCTCTTTTCCTGGCCTTGTGCACAGCCAGGTGGATGCCCAGGGTGGGGAGCGTGTGTCGAGCCCTGATCGAGGCAAGGAAAGTTGTACTTAAATGCACGTGTGCGCGCACTGGTGTGTGTGGGGGGTGCCTGTGCAAGGCACAAAGCACCGCGGAATGTGAAATCGCACCAGGCTGTAGGCTGAGTTGTGAGCACCACTGCCACATTCAGCTGTCGGGTAGATGCTGATGGGGGATTGGTAGGACCCAGCACTACCCTGCTGTAATTTCATGCCTCAGGGATGTAAATAGTCTTTCTTTGAAAAACAAAGTGTGAAGTGGGGATAGTTTGAGCTTATTGGCACTGGCAGACAAAATCTGAATACTTTTACAATGAGCTCCTGTTTTTTTCCCCTAGGCCTCTTTGTTCTCGTTGCCGCTCTCTGACCCTTTAGCAATCACCATGGTAATTACCAAGTAATGCCCTATTTACAAGAACCTTCCGAAATCTACTGGAATTTTGCTTGAGCCTGTAGCAAAATGTCTCCCCCCAGATTCTCTTTCTTGAGAAAATGGCTTATTTCTCAAGTTGCAAGCTTTTCTTTAACAAGACCGCAAAGGCTGTGAATGGCTGGGGTCCTGCTGAAGTTAACAGACCTGTGGGGATTTACATCAGATAAGCATCTGCCCAGCGTTTGCCTGAGGCAATACATTTTAGCAAAAGTGTGTAGGTCATGGTAATCTGGAGAGAAAGAATTGTTTTTAAGTTTCTTGCTGCTATTAAAAATAGGCGCCATGCTGCATGTATTTTTAGGGACAGCAAAAAGTTTCAGAATCTCTTTTATATTTTGGACAGTCTGGTCTTAAGTGTTCTGTAACCAGTCCATATTTCACACGTGACATTTGTACCGTGACACAGGTTTCCTAAAGAGATGGGGAAATTCTCTGTCCATCGGGCGTTTTAAAACGTGACTGATCTAACCTGGGACATAACCCTGCTTGAAGTTTTAACTGGACCAGAAATCTTGTCATTTCTGCAGTTCTCTCTGTTCCTGTGGGAGAAACACGATTTCCGTGAATTTCTGTCAAATCAGCTCAAGTCCTGTCAATGATACAGGAGAGTGACCCAAGAACACAAGCAAAACGACCTCTCAAAATGCCGGGTGCTCAGATTTTCTTTCTCCCAGCTGTCTCTGCTAGTTTTGCTTATGCAGTTTGGGTATTCATATGCAAATCACATATTTGCGACCATGCCGGACCATTATCAGAAAACAGATCTTCCAGAAGTTTTTTAAACAATCACTTCCAGGATCGTGTTTTGGACCGGGAAAAGGAATGAAGAGTGGCATCCTTTTGAGACCTTTGAGATCCCCACCTCTTTACTCCGCTGTGAGACATTGCAATATTTGCTATGGGAGAGTGTCCTGGTTCTGGCTGGGAGCGAATTAATTTTCTCCATAGTGGGTAGTATGAGGCTGTGTTTTGGATTTGTGCTGAAATAAATGTTGGTAACACAGGGATGTTTTTGTTACTGCTGAGCAGTGCTTACACAGAGCCTTTGCTGCTTCTCACTCCACCCCATCAGGGTGAGAGGGCTGGGGGTACACAAGGAGTTGGGAGGGGACGTGTCCAGGACATCTGATCCCACCTGACCTGAGGGATATCCCACAGCACATGGTGTCATGCTCAGCATATGAAGCTGAGGGAAAAAGGAGGAGGTGGGGGGATGTGCAGAGTGACGCTGTTTGACTGCCCAAGTCACCATTAGGCATGATGGGGCCCTGCTCTCCTGCAGGTGGCTGAACACCTGCCTGCCCACGGGAAGCAGTGAATGAATTCCTTGTTTGTCTTTGCCTTGTGTGTGCGGCTCTTGCTTTACATATTAAACCGTTTGTATCTCAGTTTCTCTCTTTTGGTCTTCCAGTAATTTTCTCTCTTTTGCTCCCACAACCCACCAGGGGGAGTGAGTGAGTGGCTGTGGGGTACTTCCTTCCTGGCTGGGGTTAAACTACAACAGAGTGTGTCTTTATTACTTCAAAAAATAGAGAACAAGGGAGGGATGGAAAATTAAATGTGAAAATAATTTTTAAAAATACTGTGTTTTTCCTGTAAGAAGTGTTTATTTAGATGTGAACAAAAGTAAAAGGTCTGAGGGCAGGAACAGGGTAAGTTCCGCTTCCAGAAGGTAAGCAGAAGACTGGTCTGAGCAATGTGCTAAACACAGGAGGTACAGGACCGACCTCTGCAGTCAGCAGAGAGAGGAGGCCTCGAGAAGGTACCTCCACAATAACAGCAGGAGGACCCCAGAAGGGCCCAACCCAGCCTCTCCAGTGCTCAGACAGCAAAAGCCAGGGCAGTGCCCCCCATGGCCAGTACATGGTGTCCCTGCTCCTTCCTGGGGGTCCTCGCAGGTGATCCTTGAGACACGGGGTGAGGAGCAAGCCAACATCCCTGTGTGGACCACAGGAGCGAGGGGGAATGACTCAAAGGAGGGGGCCACTGGCACATCCACTCTGCTGGAGTTGCCAGTCCAGCGTTGTCAGTAACACTGTGCCGTACTGAGGGCTCTGTTACCGTGGTGGGGTGGTTCTTGCTGGTGCAGTGTAAATAGCTGGGCAGTGGAGGTAATTTCTTTCAGTCACTTGTTACACATCCTGAATGGGGAGTGTCAGTTTTTTCTCCTCTGAACTAGTCCAGGCAACACTGACAGAGGAGTTGAAAAATAAGAACTAATCCTGCAGGAATGACTCATTCTGGCATGGGATTTGCAGAGCGAGATGAGCAGTTCAGGTGAAACAAAGGGAAATGGAGGCTGTAGTAAAACTCTGTGGTTTGAAGCACGACAGTTTAACTGCTACTAAGCTGAACTTGGAAACCCCCTCCCAACAAATTGCTGTACTCAAAATCTTGGCAATGTCTAGAGCAAGTCAGTATTCGAGCATACCTGTTCCACAAAAACAGAGGCTCTTTCCCATGGGAGCTGTAGGTTGGATTGCTAATTACTATGGGTCTGGAAAACAATTACTATTATTTCATTATTCTTTTTAATTAAACACAAATAAAACAATGGCTGTCCCTTTAAAGTTTGACTTTGAAATATTTTCTGCTTTTTTTATCGGGGCTACACTGGCCAAGTTCAAACAGAGCAGCACTGGAGTTTTGACAAAGGTTAAAGGTCATTTGCAACCTGATTTCTCTAGAAAGGACAATGGGGTAGTTGGGGTAAAAGCACAAGCCCAGTCTAAATATCTGATATGGGGAAAGGAAGGTTGGATTTCTTGAAGCTCTAGTAGACATAAAAAGTTTTCCCCTGCATCCTTCAAAAGTCTTCTAACAACTTTAGCATGCTTTCTTTACCTGCTATTCTTTGTAGGCACTTCCAACAGGTTGCAGAGCAGTAGCTCAAGAGAGCTCACCTCCACTGTGTGGATTAGAGGAGGTCATTTTTCCATTATTGTTTAAAACTTTTCACCTTGTAAGATGAAGATGTTCGTGTGTTAGCCACAAAAAAATAAAGCATCGGGGATTCACAGAGAAGAGGACACTTTTCCATCCCAGCCTTTCCCACACTTGTTAGTAGAGATGTGGCACTTGCAGAAAAGTTGTACTAAGATGAGGCATAGAACACTTAAGTTTTAAAGGAAGATATTTCTGAAATGCCCAGAACATTAGCAGAAGTGTGGCAGCCTTTCAGTAGATGCAGGTTGTGTTCTGCAAGCTAAGTTGAGCTTTATGGATGAGACTGGCTGAGACCTAGTTAATCTCTTGAGTGCTTAGCTTTGGCAGCGGCATTTGGTGTCTTGCTGCTGTTTAGATGTTGCTGTGGGCAGATCTGAGCTGCAAAAGGGTCTCTGGCAGCAGCAAACAGGGCAAGGCTTGCTGGAGCTGTAAGCCTTCTCAGGACCTGGTGGGGGCTGGGGCTCAGGCCAGAGGGGGCTGCAGCTGCGCCTCCAGGCTGGAGCAGCTTGGGGCTGCTGTGCATGCCGGCGCCGCATTCTCCAGAGGATTAGCCCTGCAAGGAATGTGGTGCCGTAGGAGTATCCTGCCGGCGAAACCTGAAACCCTCCGGTCTGCTACAGCTTGAAAAACCGGGTGGGTTGTGGCAGCTCTGACAGCACCATGACACTGCGGTCCTACGCAGAGGATCCTGAGGGATACTCTCTGGTGTTTGGACCGGAGCAGTGGCCTTGCATGCTGTGAGGCTGGGGTGGAAGGAGCACCCCCAAGAGAGAAGGACCTCGTGTGAGGGCAGTGGTGGCAGGCTTGAATTTGTCTCCTGGTGCATTCTGCCAGTGTCTAATCACCAAGACTTGCTGCCACTACAGAGTGAGCTGGGCAGTGGTTATGGGGAAGTGGGTTTTTACCACAACAGTCTGGGGCTTGAGGGTCCTCTTTCCTCCCTCTTACACCCAGCTGTTTGGCACAGCTCTCAGTGTAGATGCTGACCTAGGTCTGGAACGACCAGCAGCCTTATCAGAGTGGCATCCAGAGGTGTGTGCTGCTGTGTGCCCTTTCTTACAACAGCCCTTGGGCAAAGAGGTTGTTGCTGTGGGAAGGAAAGCCATGTTTAGCTCATGTGGCTGTTTTAAGACCAGCTAGCAAGTCCAAAATAAAACTCAGTCAGTGTCTGATGCTTGTCCCAGCTGCTTCCATCACAGAGTTCAGCTTCTCCCCACAGTGCTCACTTTGGAGACTGACCATAGCTGGCTTTCTGATCCCAAACCTTGTCCCTGACTCCAGGTGTCACACAACTTGCGTGCCAGTCAGATGGTGCTGCCTTACCTCTCCACCAAATGGTGGGTGTTTCGGCACAGTGTGAGCGTCCGGGGCTGTGGCTGGGTGTGGAGGGAAGTGTATCTAGTGGGGCTGCTGTGCACAAAGCTGTTTTCTGATGAGCTCACAGTGGGGTCAGAGCCAGAACAAGGGCAAACAGAGCGTAAAGAGGGTTTGCACCTACATGCTGGCCCCATGCAACCTGTATTTTGTAACTGGGGTTTAACTCCTGATCAAATTCCTGCCAGGTTATTGCTCAACCTCCTTGTAGGGGCAGCAGCTGTGTGCAATAGGTGAAGGCATTTGGCCCCATCGAGCTATGAGGCAGTTTCTTCTCTGGAAGCTGCTGCTTCCTTCTCCCTGTCTGGAGGAGTTGCCAGACCCCAGTGTGATGACTGGGATCCTCCCCTCTTGGGGGCAGTTCAGCAGGCACGTTCCTGGCAGCTCCCAGATTTGTGTGTGGCTAACCCAGCAGATAGCTTGTCCTTCTGCATGAAGCAGAGATGTGCAAGCTAGTCCAGCATTAAATATGCTGTGAGCCTAAGGCTCAGAGCCTCCTTGTTCTCCTTGTTGTAGCCACATGAGATCTGTCTCACTTGCCCACGTCCTGTCTGGGCAGTTCAACACCAAGGCAGAGTCCCAGCTACTAGTCTGGAGACCCTGTGAGATGGAAAGCCACACATCTGGCTTATGATCTGTCTGAGCCCACCTCCAGCTCTTTGTGCACTACAAAGATCTGGGGACAAATGAGCCTGCTGGGCTGTTCAGAAGGAGGTGGGAAGGGAAAGAAGGAAGCTCTGAAGGCGTGACAGAAAAGCCACAGCAGAATGTCTGGGAGTGCCATTTCCATTGTGGGTTGAGGGGAGGAACAGTGTGGTTCTTCTCCTTCCTTGTAATAGAGGAAAACAGCTGTTGCACATGGCCATGTGCTTTAGGACAACCCTGCTTGAGCAGGGAGTTTGGACCAGCTGACTCACTGTGGCCCTTTCCAACCCGACCCATTCTGTGATTCTGTGGAGTACATACCACCACAAGTGGCCCTGGGACATGCCAGTGACAGGAGTGTCTGGACTTAGCTGCCCCACTTATGTCCCTGGCCCCCGCTCAGGCCAAGCACTGCAAAGAGAAGCAGAGGCTGACTCAAGTGATGTGCAAACAAAGCCGGATAGGGTTGGGGGCACAGCCACAGAGAGGCTGAAGCAAGGGACCAGAGGACTCAGACAGATCTTTTGGGACACACCATTGCTCTTTTGCTCTTTTGCTCTGTCATTCCTTTACCATTAAAAAATGATTCTGCATTGAAAGCATGGCATCACCTTCCCTTCTCCATCCTGCCTTCCCTCTCCTGCAAACCAACAGAGCAGCAGTGGCTGTGGAATCCAATGAGCAGTTTTCTATCCCCTGCATCCCAAGGAGCCTTATAGGAATAGACACATTTCCGGAAGAAGAAGTTAGAACTCATTTCACTGGGAAGGCTTTCTGCCTAAGGTGGTGGCTCTTTCTCAAAGACAGTTTCAATGCTTCCCCCCCCACCTCCCCACTGAGAAATTCTCAGCCTTTACTGTTTGGTATGCACAGAGATAACATGTTTGCAGACATGCACAAGCCTCCTTGGGCCAGAGAGAGTGGGGGAGGAGGGAGAGAAGATACAAAAACCCTTGGAGGAGGAGGGGCATGACCTTTCTCCCCTGAAGGCCCTCTCTGTGCACCATGGTTAAGAAATGGTCCTTGCATCTGAAATA
>VZRE01004998.1:0-93588 GCA_013396775.1 Cephalopterus ornatus
GGAAGGGAAGGGAAGGGAAGGGAAGGAATGTGGATAGGTGGATAGAAATGCAGAGAAGAGCTCATTCAAACGCACTTCAGGCCCTTAGTCCCTAGTGAGAAACTGACTACCTCTCAGATGAATACCGTAGTATTGCAGCTCTGGATTCAGGAATTGCCTTCTCAGTGGCTTCTTGCACTCTCAGCCCTCCAGAGGAGTGACTTGCGCTTTCCTGTCAGAGAGCTGGAAGGTTCTAATTTATGGCCAGAAGATACCACATCCTCATTTGTCAAATTCAACCCAACCCATTTTTTTTTTTTTAAAGGACTTAGCTCTTCTTGTATTGCTTATTCTGGGGAAACCAAGTTTGTGAGAAAATTTGCTTTCATCTCATTGCTAAAGCAATTAGAGCAGAGTCCAAAACATTCTCTTGACTACTTTTTCATTAAGAGAAAAAGGGAGGTTTCCATGTTCCTCAGCCAGGGATATGTCTGCTAATCACAGTGTGAGCAGAGAAGAGGGAGAACTGCTCCACAGAACTGTCCCCTCCTTTCCCTTGAAGGTATCAGGGGCACAACAGTATGTAGAAGAAGAGCAGATGAACTAAATTCATGCTCGATCTTTTTCGCACAGTGTCTTTTGCTAGGGATGTGGAGGAGTTCTTCATGCTGTGACTTAGACAATCAGACTTCCTTTGCAAGGGCTGAAGAGAGCATTTAGGAGGGAAGATGGGCTTTAGCCAGAGGTCATCCCATTTATGTGCTGTCCTCTCTCTGGATAGACAGTATATTGCCAGTCTTAGCCGTAATGTGCTCGTGAGCTGTGTTGTGGGAGTATGTCTCTTGTTTACTAGTTCAACTGTTTTCTGATTCAAAGATATCATATGTTGCTGTCAAGTATTTTTAGTCTGAGGTTCTTAATATCCAGTTTACTTTGCAGTCTTGGTTTCTTCAACTAAAAATAGCTCCAAGACAACAATAACTTTCAAGTGGTTCCACTTGTTGGATTAGACAGCATTTGTCAAAAAAAGTAGCAGCATGTAATTGTCGTACGGTGCTTTCATTCCAGAAGGATCTTGGAGAGATTTACTAGCCTGCACTGAGTCTTACCACCTGCTGCTGTGGTACAGCAAATGCTCCTCTGTGACACAGCATTCCTCTTCTTCAAGGACTGTCAGAGGACATTATCTTTGCTGGTTCAGAGAGTTTGTCTTGTGTATGGGTTTTTTTGTGTTTCGTTTTGTTTTGTTGTTTGTGTGTGAGTTTTTGTCTTTTTTTTTTTTTTTTCTTTTTTTGGTAGGTAGAATGAGGTAAGATAGAATTTGGCCCAAACACTAAAGTGGAATAAACCTCCACTTGAGAAAGACCGTGGAGGCTTTCTTCACACCCCTCCAAAAGGTCAGGATCTGTGTAGTATGATCGCTTGGTAAGGTGACACCTGCAGGTATACAGCACTTCTCCCATCTTCCTGTGATATCCGAACAGAAGTGACTCAGAAGGGAGGAGCTCTGTCTGCACTGAATCACCATTGCTTTCTGTATTTGTCCTACAAATTTAAAAGGCAAATTCTGTTAAAAATTGCGTTTAGCCTGTAAGATCCTAGCCCTGAAGGCTACCGCTTCAAAACTATGCAGCAGGTTGGTTTTTTGTTGTTTTGTTTTGCAGTACAAATGGAAGTTTGAGTGGTGGGAGTTTCATCAATCTAGCATCTACATACTCATTGCTGCAACCCAGTAAGGCAATGTGAGGTTTCTAAGCATGGCCTTTATTGTCCTCAGTTGGAAAAGGCGTGACTTTTGCCTTTAAAAAGAAGTAAAAAAACCCAACCAACCGAACTCAGGCTTTGTCATGAGAATAAAAATAGTACTGTTTGGCTGGTTTGTCATGTTTGTCCCTTAGTCTTAAGTTTCACGGTTCATATAAGGTGTGAGTTTATGAAGTAGGACACAAAAGACATGTTGTGCCCTAATGCGTCCATTTTCACCTCTGGAAAGGACCTTTGCTAAGAAACTACAGCTGTGGGTGTGTTAGCAGTGCTGTAGAAAAGATACTGCATTGTCCTTTGGTTAGCCATGTACAAGGATCAAATAGGATTTAATTCTACTGATGAATTCTCATGGCTTTGAAAAACAGACCCTGTCAACACAGAACAACCAACATTTTATACTAATTGCATATAAGGATCAGGTACAGTGCTTGGCTTTCCTAAAAACAAAATCTAGACTATATTTTCAGACGTAAGATAAGCATCCTGCCTACCCAATTAGCATTTATCAAGGTCTGTTAATTTTCACTGAGGTTTATTAATTGTTTTTCAAATTAGAGTCCAAGCAATAATTTCTCTGAGATTTGCTCATTTTTCCAAGATCTGTTATGGAGTACAGCAAGGTGAGGCAAGCAAGAATCAGCCCACTTGCTGACCTGATCTCACACATTGCCTTTCCACTAGGAACTGCAAGTAGGTTGCAATGCACTGTTTCCCTAGGGAATTTGGAAAAAGGTAAGAATATTAGATCTGCTGCAGGAGGGTGTCTGGGACATTAGTGAGGTCTATGCAAAAATGATTTGCTGTCTGATTTGTACATATTTTGCCATTTGAATAAGCCTGGACTAAGCAGGATTGCCTCACTTCAAAACACAATAATCATTTAGTGGCCTAAAATGTGATATCATTAAATCAGAATTAGGAGAAGAAATCGGATTCCTGAACATTGATGAACAGGATTTTGCTATACTGGTTTGCTGTCTACTATCACACACAGAATGTCATGCATTCCATATTAAAAGCAGGTGTATGAAATGAAATAATGACACACCAAAATCTTCGTATTAAAGCGTATTTTTTTTAACCTCCCTGGGAAAATCCTTGGTTATTTCAGCCTATCAGCTATTTCCTTGGTACTTATTTTTTCTCCTTTCATCTTTGAAACCCAATAAGGAAATAAAATACCAACATAAATAAATGAAGAAGAAGGTTTCTCAACACCAATAAGCTAGACAAAAGAAACAGAACACTAGAGAATGTTTACTTATTCATGACATCTTCATGAATGCCATACTTTGGAGGGAATGGGAGATTTTTGTTCATGTTTGACTCTCAAGAGTGTTAACGGGTTTTATTAAAATGGGGTAGGGGGGCAGTTAGCTTGAGAAAAATAGACACCCTAAATGCGACCAGGTTAGAAGTTCATGTGAAATACTAGCGAGTAAGAAGAATAATTTAAAGTTTATATTATGTGCAGGGGGATGGGAAAATATTTTCATAGTCTTATTTAAGGGGAGGAAAGGCTGCATAGTTGTGTGGTGGAAGTACATTTCGTTCTGGGGGATTTGTTCTGTTCTCTTACCTATTCTTTAACAGAGTCCTGTGTAAGTTTAGTAGTTTGGTCTGTGCTGTCATCCTAACAGGCATCTTCTTAAACATGTGAAAAGGCTCCTTGAAAATAACAAAATTCTTTCTAATGAATTCAGTACATGCATGAGTGTTTTCAAGATTTCATAGTATCTCTGTGGTTCAGATACATGCCGCTTGTCTCTCTTTGGGACTGTTTTGAGTTAGCGTGTAGTGCAGGGAGTTTTGGCTTGGGCTTTCTTTGTACTGCTGTGACCCTGGATGTGTCAGGAAAACAGTCCTAAAAGTGAAGTCCAGTCATTATGCAACACTTCTCTCATCTGACTGACTGAGAAGTGACAGCAAAGTATGAGAAGATAGAAGCAGGCAAAAACAACCCCTTGGATGGGCAAGGATATAAGTTAAAATTTCAGATCAGTCCTCAACACACGAAATTTCTCAGAGCCCAATTTTGAAATATGCTGTGTAACTTCTCTTTCCTCAGAAGTTTAGGGACACAGCTTGTGTCTAGCCATCTTAAAGTCTGCATGTAGCAAAAACACACCATTCCCCGAATCGGACTCAAGAATACAGTCCCCAGAGCCTGTTTGCTGTTTGTATGGTCTGTCTAATGTCATTTCAAGTTATCTGATAGCAGTTCTTAAAATGCTGGCAGTTTCCATGCTGTTAGGCAAATGAGGCTTAGAAGAATTAACATATATATATATATACATATACACACATATATATGGTCAGTGACACAATACAGAGCAATATATGGTATTTTCATTAAGTGTTTTTTTGATAGAAATTTTTCTATCCCCAGGGTTCCTTTGCATTTATTTACATTTTCATTATTCTTTTTGAAACAGCATGTGCATTAGAAAACAAATGTCAGATAACTCTAGATTGCAGAGTTGTCACCCCATTTAACAAAAAGCCACGTTGGGGACGTGTGTACCCTCTCAATGTAACCATAAAGCAGCTCAGATTTTATTAACTCCTTACTGATGCAGCGAGGGGGACGTGATGTTATTCTTTAATATAGGACAAGTCTGGTAGCATTTAATTTTACTAGGAATATTTGCTTTAAAACACTGTATTAATAAAGAAGATAATATTATGCCAAAAATCCATCTGTAGGCTCCCAGAGCAGCCTGGGCTAATGGGCTGCTACTGCTGCTGTGGGTGCCAATGTGGGTGAGAGGTCACTAGTTTCTTTTGCTCTCTTTGCTGTCCCCAGAAGGTTACTTGTGCCAGGAGGGGATTGAAAGCTAAAGATCAGAGGGAGAGTAGTCATGTCATCTCCAAGTGCTTTGTTACTGATTTCCTAAATACCTTATTTCAGCTATAGCTCCCTTGCTAGCGTGAATTTCTTGCATCAAAAAAGAGAAGCCAAAAAAACCCCCCAAAGCTTGCCAGTCAGAGGCTGACTGAGCAGTTCCTTTGCTCCAGCATCTCTGTATGGCTCCACTGCTGTTCTGGTTGTGTGCCTCTCTTGCATAAACAGATCTATCTTCTCCAAAATATCACATGATAATTATAATAAATAAATAAATAAGTCTGCACTGGAGAGGGACCTCAGTCTAAAACCTCACATCTTAATCGGCACAGGTAACTGTGAAGAGACAACTTCAGAGATCAAAATTAACAATTTAATAGTTGATGGAAGACTGGCAAGGTCAGGCACACTGGGAGTTACAAAGGCTGATTTCATACAGAGCCCTGATTTTTACATCAATATCTAAAAGAAGGTGGCAGCTCCCACTGAAGCATCTCTCTTGACTGGGGCAATTGTAAGCACGTGTGCTTTTTCGCCTCTTGCCCCAGTGCTAACACAGATTCTTGCACAGCTGACAAGACAATGAACTGACATTTCTAACAGTCATGGCATGGAAAGGATTGTTTCTCTGTGCTGGAGAACTGTTTCATGAAACTTGTACAGTCTTAACTATCTCTGAGGACTGACCTCCTTTGCTGCATTTTGGTTGACACTGCCAATGTATTTGTTAGTCATTAAGGAAGGGAACAAAATATCTGGACTGACTACATACCTTTGAGCCCACCTTTTTAAAAAAACCGAGGGAAGTAAAAACAGGGGGAAAATGTCCTCTGGAAATGCCCTCATTTGGCAATGGACAAGATTAGTGTTTGAAACTATTTTTAAAATGTTGGTTTAACTACTTAAAGAAAAAAAATACTAAAAAAGAAAGCACACTCAGACAACCCCTTAGTACCTTTGAGCTCCACAAAGTGCAGATAAGCTTGTGATACCCTCTGAGATATCTACAACCCATCAAAGACTCAATCCACAAAGCATGGCATTTGCAAAACTCCAAGGAGGCTGTGGTCATGTTTGGCAAGTCCAGTGCTTATACACAGACATGACTTGGACATTTCTACCATGTAGCACATGTAGGGCCTAATTTCTGTGATTGACATGGCCAGGAGTGTATTTTGCAGGTTAGGTCTGGCAAAGTGTCAGCACCTTTTATTTTCTATTTTTGCTTAGTGTGGACACAAGGATCAGCCAGAACTGCCTGTTGAAAACAACAGGTTTTTTTGTGGCATTATTTTTTTCTAGCCTTACTTTCAGCTGATGTTGGTGGTGAAGGGGTCAGTTTAATATTGGAATTCAGAGTTGGAGCCCATGAAATTTCTCAGGGTAACAGAAGCTCTCTCTGTACTCAGGAGGCAGGAGAGCAGTAAGAGGATGGGAAAACAATGGATTTGCATTCCAGGTTCTTAATAATTTTTTAACTAGTATAAAATACTATTGAAAAGGGAACTTAGTCTAAAATACTGGGATGTTACTTTTATTGTCTTACTTTGTAAGTGGGAACATGTTTAAAACAAACAAGCCAACAAGAAAAGCCTGACAACTTTTTGCCATTGTTGGGAACATGGGAAAGCCATTGCTGATTAGAAGCAAAACTACATCCAGGAAATATTTGTTGCCATAGTGACCATATTTCGTTGATTCCTTTTTCTGCTGTACAGTCTTATTTAATTAATTCAGATATTTATAAATAGCTTCCTGTGGGGCCAAAACTAGTGGCTGCAAAGTAAAGTTGCAAAGACTTTGGATGTGTAGCTCAGTATGGACAGATGGAGACCCACTTCAGCAAAGCAGTTAATGTGAGCACTTGGTTTTTAGCATTACATCTCATTCTGCAGTACTGTGTGTGTGCTTAAACTCACACATGTGCTGAAATAGTATGCTGCAGCTGACAGCAGATAAAGAACATTTTTATTTTAAACTGTGTGGTTTGTTTTGATCTAACTTTCAGAAACTTCAGTAGAAATAAGTCGTTAAGTAGTTACACATTAGTCATACTAAGGAGTGGCCATTTCCTTACTCGGCTGTTGGTGTGTTAGAGAAAATAGGGGCATATACACCTTTCATGGTTTCATGTTCCTTCCACTAATCCCCAGCCTCTGTGAGTCGTCCTCTGCAGCCCTCTTCTCCTTATTTTTGTTTATGCTAGTGCTAGGGAAACAGTTGAAACACATGCATTTTACAATTGCCTAAGTGTGCAGAGTAAGTATGCAGCATGTGTAATCTTCAATAGTTCGGGTCCCTTCAGAAGGAAATTCTCTTGAAAGCTTTATCATAGTCAGGTGCCAAAACTCTTGTAGCTACTTTTCATTGTTTGCTTAGAATATGAATTCCTCATCCTTTGACTCTGTGTTGTCCTAAGTATTAATTCTGCTTGTAAATGCAATCACCTGGTCAGTTTGGAGGAGAAAGAGGAAAGAAGAAAAGGTTAAAAATTGACCATTCCTGCTGCTTTTCAGATGTTTTATCCCCTCCAGTAAAGCATGGCATTATGCAACTGGTTCTCTCCACATGTGGCACATCAGGGGGCATTAGCATGTAGTCCAGAAACAGGATAGCAAAGGAGAGTTAAACTGGAGGACCAGAAAGGGAAAAGTTCAGAAGCGGCTTAAAAATTACACTGACACAAATTGTCATCTGCAAAGACAAATAATTAGAATTCAGACCATAGTTTGTATCAGGCATTTGACACCTTTCCTAACCTTCTGCACACAGACTTTCCTAAAATATGGCATTTGCATTGGAAATTTGTTTTTGTCTGCCTCAGAATCCAGGTGACATCTCTGCAAAAAAAGTCAGGGTTTGGGGGTTTTTTTAATGCTCAGCTTCCCTGGGGTGCCAGTCTTACTTTTCCCCCCAGAAATTACATGGTCTTTGCTATTTTCTTAGACTTATACCTTAGACTCGGGGTACCTCAGACTGCATATAAAGAGAGCACAAGATCTTCAGAATTCACTCTTTCACCTGCTCTGTGAATCCACAGGAAACAGTCAAGACATCCTGAGGCTGTATCTGAAAGCATCCCACAGGAACACCTGCATGCAAGCATCCCTCTTGAAGCTGTGCCGCTGGACGGGAGCAAGGTCTCTTCCTGCAACACTTATTTTGGAATATTCATAAGCTAAGGAGGCCTGGTATCTACTTTCCTTACTTTGCCATGCGTGTTTGTGGGCAGCTTGCTCTCCACTGTACCCTGCTGAAGTATTCTAGGATGTGTTGCTATAGTACTCGTCCATGGAGGGGCTTTTCAGTGAGGAACAGCAGTCTTCCCAGAGCTGGGGTTCAGCCTAAGGATAGGCAAGGAGGAGTGCCAAAGGTCTCAGTGTCCTGGTCCTGCCGTCTTATGGGAACAGGGGCAACACTGTCTCCCACAGCAGTAAGCTTTCTGGAATAATTATTTGGTAATGGTGAGCTTTTCTGTTCAGCAGTCCCCAATGAATTTTCTTCTCAGTACAGTTGCACTGAACTTTATGGGAGATTGTTCAAATAAATAAGAAGTGTCCCAGATTTTAACCCTGTAAGCTCGTGTCTTAGAGCAGTGATGTCACCTCAAACATATGCTTTTGTTCTGATGCTGTATTTATCAGAGATTTGGAACTTTTACATCCCAAAACAGTGCAATTAGTGTGGAAAGGAAAAGCCCTCTTTTATGCATTTCATGACACCTCTGGGTAAGGAAAGCCATTTATCAGGAGCTGAAACAGGCAAAATCAAATCAAGGAGTCAGGGGCAGGCATTCCTCTGCCTTGTCAAAACTAGAAAAGGATATGTGGGAGAACCCGTCAGAGGAGGACCCAGACAATCACAGAGGGATTAGTCTGTGATATACTGTACAAGGTAACCAGAGCTGAACCTGGCAACACGCAGGCCCATGAAGCTCCAGCGCTCCGTCTGCAAGGGGCTGTTGTCCGTCAGCTCCAGCATGACCCTGCGCAGGCTGTTATCACAGCTGTTGGAAACTGTTATGTCAGTGTACCCTTTCAGACTCTTCAGGAATAGAAGATGCTGTGCTCTTTTGGATTTTTTAATGCCCTGCTTAGTCTGGATTACAAGTTAGTGAGACATTGATAATTTTAACTGTGTACTGTACAGGCCTATTTGTTTGTATTTCTGCGACATGCTTTTTGGTTCTGGTGAACACTTCCAGAGGAAGTCTATGCAGAAAAGAGCTGGAATAACTTCTCTTTCCTTACATCTCTATCTTATTCTTCTGCAAAACATTGCCATGTTATCACTGTATTCTTTTAAAAGAAATTTCTCGGTATAAAATTTCCTTTTGGTGCTCTGTGATTTTTTTTCCTGGTAATTTTATAAGGGACAATGTCAGTTTGGGTTTTACCTTCATAACAAATGCACTACAACTTGTTTCTGCTCTCAAACTTTCACAAATCCACTGTAAGGCCAATTCTACAATCGTATCCCCTGCTTTTCTACCCCTGCTGCTGTTTGATTTTCAGAGAGAAAGGGAGAAGCTAAATATTTATACAAGGGAAACTGCATTTACATAATAAATAAACAGAAAAAGCAGAGAAATAATCCCCCCTCTGCTCTTTAGGTTTTGGTAACACTGCATGTAGGCTGTTTCAAAGAGAAGTTCTACCCTCGTGCCAGCTTTGGCAGACATTCCTTTAACTGCTTGTACTCCTTTTATACTCCTTTGCATAAAAGAAAAACTCCCATTGTGTCTCAGAAATTCAATATGATATGGAAACCAGATAGGTTGGTTTTTTTTTAAATAAATGTCTTCTGCCCAACTTTAGTATGGCAAGGGAATTTGATTATCACTTGTTGACAGGTATGCAGGTCATGTCAAGTGTTTCTAACATGTCTATTTTAAGTTAAGCTACAATTTGTATTTTGATTATGGCAGAGTAAAAATACTTGGACAACAGATAGTCTTTGCCTGTGAATGAAAATTGGAATATGCAAGTTATGGTCCAACAGGCTTCTATTAGGGAGATGAGGCTTTGATTGGGTCACTGCCCAGATGTGCTAATTAAAAATAAATAAAGAAACAAAACTCCATACCACCCTTCCTCCTGTTACTTTGAAAGAGAAAAACATGATCACAGTGACGCAGGAGAAATAACATGAAATCACTTGTGAAAGACAACTGGAGATTTTCCTCTTGCCCATTTTAGTCAAGTGATAAAGTACCCATCTCCTTCTGCTTAAGCGTCTGTTTTATTCCACAAGCCTGCATATCTGCAGCACTGCAAGATGTTTTAAGTGTTAAATACACTGTGGGTCCTGGCTCCTTTGGCTCGCAGCAGTAACTAACTCGGTCAAAGCCAGAAGCTGAGACCCAGAACGAAGATGGTGTGTGGTCAGGAGCAGGGATCCTAGCTGGCTTGCCGGCATGCTGAAATCAGTTGGCCTCCTTCATGCCTTTGGGACTCGGCAGCAACAGCATCACTGCACAGCCCTCTGCAAGCCCCCAGGTCTGAAATAGGGGTTGTGTCTCTGTGTGGGGTCTGTAATGATAGGAGCAAAATAGAGAGCCTAGGTAGAGGCCATTTATCCATGCCAGTATTTGGAGTCAGGGGCTCACCAGAAGCAGAGTCATAATTTGGCAAACAAGGGCACTAGGCTTGAGAGTAGTCCTCAGTAGAACAAAAGTGGTGCTTTCCAAGCAGTTGTCATGTCAAGTCTGGAAGCAAAGAGTGTGTTGGTCACTATTCAGCTCTCTCCTTTTGGAAGCAGACTGGTTCTTGGAAGAAAAAAGTTGTCAGAGGATGTGAATGTTTCTGAAGATGGGGATGCTGAAATTTTGCTGGATTCAGTGTCTGTCTGGTCTTTATCCAGCTCTGAGCTCAAAGGCAACACTTGTGATAATACATTTTCTTCACCATAGAGACAAATGCACCTCCTGAGGGAAAAACAGTTGCTTTGACATTTCAGGCTGGGAAACCTGTCCTTGACACATGCGCAGGCCCTGATACACGGTGTCTTGGCTTCGCATGCTTACAGCTGTCTGGGAGGTTGGCACGGGCCCTGTTCAAAGGCAGTGGCATGCCAGCACTGCAGTGGTGAGGTCCCCAGCGGAGATGTTTGCACTGGGAAGGCAGCAGAGCATGGCAAATACCATCTCTGTCATAGGGGATGATGTTCAGCCATGGTGTTGTGCACTTGCTCACATGTGGTAACGTATTTATGTTAGCAAAAGCTCCGATGAGACGGGGGAAAAAGAAATGGAGCTCATGTTATGTTGTGGCTGCCAGCAGTCACAAACTGCACCGTGGCAGGAAGCTGAGTGTAAGAATCAACTGTGTTTTCAGACTTCTTCTAGGAGCTGCAGTCTTGATTTGCATAGCTGCCAAAGTCCCGCAGTACTCATACTTTCAGCTGGATGGGGGACTAGTCATTCTAGAAATCTGTCCAAGGGATTTAAAATCAAGCCCCTGGCTAGTAACAGTACTGTGTCACTAAATATTGGTGAAGACAGAACAGAAAAATCAGAGAAAAAGTAACTGGGCAGAGAGGTGATTATGCTGGAGCGTAAATCATTAATATTAGTGATAAAGTGAAGCACCAATAAGGGGAACATTCCTATTCTACACTATTACTACTGTGGTTCTGCAGCCATAGACACCGTTTCATAACACTGGCTGGCCAAGACTATGTAAAAACTCAACCCAAACAAATGTCCTCTTGGCTCAGTGAAGGTGATGAGGCTCTGATAGTTACGGAGAATTCAATACAGCCAGCTTTACTGCCTGTTTGTGCTTCTTCACCACTATAATTCTTCTTCAGCAGAATAAGGGCTTACTGACTAGCTGATTACAAAGCTGAAGTTATAGGCCCATAAAAACAGAGGACACTAATCTCTACATGTGACAGTAAGATGAGCAATGACATCCAAACACAAACCATGCCATTAGTATTACTTACTTTTAAAGCGCCATTATCCCTGCATTGTTCTCTCTCATTAACAATTAGTCATTCGGGCCCTTGAGAACTTTAATACAATAATCCCTACAAGCTCATCAAGCAAATCTCACACGGTCGCGATGTTCCATGCAAGATTTATAAGACGGAACTGGCTGGATGTGAATGTGGGAGTAACGGTCCATAAGCAAATGTGACATAAAAAGAAGTCAGCCAGGAAAGCAGCCTACTGAACTCAGAAAGCCTGCCTGTAGTGGAAGAGGCTGTTATTTCAAAATCGCTTGCATCTTTTGGGGTGGAAGGGAGTAATTTTGTCATAGGAGAAGAAGCAACTGCATAATGTTCATGGTATTTACACACTGGTCAATGAAAGACAGTCCCTAGTTTTGAAATCATGTAGCTGTATGCATTTTCTATTTGAATGCTGTGTTAGGAGAGCCTCTGCTCCTCCGTTCCCTCCCCCTTCTTTTCCTTCTTTTCAGCAAAAAGAGATCTCACCAACAAAGAGAAAATAGACTGAAAGCTCTTGCATCCAGGCTCTTTCAAGCAAAGCTTGAGAGAGACTTTGGCACATAATGTCTCTAACATTATGTTCACTGCCCTTAGAAAGCAATAACCAAATGCATTCTGCTGGCAGTGAGCAAGTGCAGTGATTTCAACACAGATGAGAGAAGAGAGGACAAAGAAAGAATATGCTTAGAGCATCCCTTTCACTATGAACCTAGGGGCCAACTGGAATGTTTACAAAGCTCTAAGGCCAGCCAGCAGGGAGTTGCAATAATCTAATTTTAATTATGTGACAAAAGCATGAAGAATCATTTCAAGGGCTAACAGAAGAAAATGGTTGCAGCCTGCCAATATTCCTTAGATGGTAAAAGAAGACAAGTTAACTCACAGAATTTAGTTGTTTCTCAAAAGACTAAATGGGATCTATCACAACTCCCAGCCTGTTGTTGTTAGAGAACAAATTCATCGCCAGAAAAAGGCTTTAGATGTTAAAGAAAGTTCCCAAGAGGCATCTAGGCAGAACAACAATACCTATGCTCCTCTTATTAAATAAAAGATACACTCTAACAGCAAGAAAACAAAGTCCTGGTCCTGTAATCATGTTAAACTGGCTAATACGGAATGCTGTGTATGCAAGTCACTAGGTATAAATTGATAGACCTTCAGTCTGAGTGCTCCAGGATCACACTAATAAAACAGCTGTTTTGTTGTCCCAAAGCAAAGCACAGTTTATAAAAGGAAAGGAGAGGGAAGGGAAGGAGAGGGAAAGGGAAAGATGAAGGAAAGAGAAAGGGAAAGGGGAAGGGGAGTGGGATAGGAAAGGGAAAGGCCCCAGTCTTCCTGCTTTGCACACATCTCAGCCCTTTGGCAGAAAAGGAGTGTTGCCTCATGAAAATAACAGAACAGAGAGTTCACAGCAATGAGCCAAATAATTTTTATTCCACTGAGTCAATGGTCATAGTGAAAATGTGGGGAAACAAGTGACATTTCATGCTATCAGATGAGCCCATAGGTACTTATTTTAGGATTTTCTTCTTCTTTCTGGATGAAGACTGAATCCCAACACTTAATACAAGATTATCCTTAATTTTATTTTTCAATAATCTTTACGCTCTCCTGGCTCTCTTAATCTGCTGTTGCATAGGGATTTCGTGCTTTGGTTTTATTATTGCTTGAGACATCTCATAGTGAACGAAATTTCAGTCTTTTGCAAAGGAATTACTGGAAATACTGCATTTTTCAAGCAATTCACATTCAATAATTTAACAGTCACTGGGGCTTCATGGGAACTTGGCATAGCTTGTTTCAGAGCTTAGTGACACGCTTGAGCTGTTCTGCTTGCCACTGCATCACTTCGATGACAGTGCTACATAGGACGCCAAAAAGTGCAGGTTGCCTGGTTTTGCTTCTACTCTTCATTATTCCATTAAGTGAAGTAACATGCTGCTAAATAAGTGCATGGCTTTCAAGTTCAAGAAATGTTTTTAAATGTTAAAATCTGTAGTTAAAGTACCTTATCATAATTCAGAGCAATTGTCACTTGAAATAGGAGCATACTGCAATAATATGTATATGTAAGTAAATGCAGAGTATGGTGTGTGTAGGCACTGTTTTAGCATAGTTTTGATAACATCTGGGTCTAGGGTTTTGCGAGAGAGAGTGTATCGTGGAACTGGGATTTGTCTCCTGAATAGCCAATGGAAAAGCAGGTGAAAGTGATATAATATATATTGTGCATGCCCTCCAAATTAGTGTGGTTCTCTCCATAGAATCAATTAGATCTCTCTGTAAAGTAACTTTTTAATGAAAGCCTCTACACAAATAAAAATGATGACTAATAAGGCATTATACAAGTCATTATTAATAAAGTAACAAACTTAAAACTTTTCTCGGCTAATATCCTATACTCTTCTTTAAAACGGTCTCAGTGATACTCATTACTAAACTGAACCTCAGAGTAATTATACACAGCAATACTGCCAGCAGATCTTGTCATCTGCAAATTACTTTTTCCCATTATGTGACAGGGATGTTCTCGTTCTTGATCAATATTGTCATTCAGATTTGCATAACTTGTGGTCCTTTTCTGCCAATTTAGCCCCTCTTGCTTGGGATTTCCTTCCAACAGCAAGTGCTTTTGGCTCAGGTTAATAGTGCCATTTTGCATTTCTCTGGAGTAAGATTTAAAGTGTGATATCAGCATTCCTTTGCTTATTTTCAGCTTTTCCCTGGCAGACATCTTGCATACACTTTGAAAACAAGGCTGCTTGTACATGTACTGCCATCACACCTTGAATCAGGACCAGCTTCAGGCACAGATAAAGAAGGCAATCTCCTGTGCCCAGTAGTCTGTCCTCCTCAGTGACTGCCTACAGTACCTGTGCTGGAGGAGGTGAGAATCAACTATTTGACCATTCTGTACTGTGTGAGCATCAATTCTTGTTACTGGTGACGGAAGGTGTCAGGGCAGGAAGGGGAACAAGGTGAACAAAACAATAATTACTGTTGTGAGGGCTGGGAATGGCTCTTCCTTGCAGCCAAAGTCACTGATGCCTCTCCTGATGCATCTGCTGGGGCTATTGAGAGATGTAGCATGATACTACATTGAGTTTTAAAATGTAAGTTAAATTCTTTTTGAAGCTAGATGACAACCATTAGCCTGCTGATACTTGAGTTCAGCTAAGCGCCAGTTTTACATACGTAAATGAAACTTTTTTTGAGTCTTTCTAACCAAGCTGTTCCTGCCTCCTTGGAGCATACGCTAGGCATAAAGTCAGACTGATGAATTCTGCGCAAATCATTGGATTAATTTAGGAAGCATGTTAGAAAAGGGAAGAGTGGGGGGAAAATTCAGAGAAGAATTTTGGGTTGTCGTCAGCTTTCTGGTGATATAGATGTTTGTATAAAGGTTTATGACTAACTGCTGACATGAATAATTCTTCAAATATCTCTCATGCAAACATTATATACTCTACAGTTATTTTCTTAGTAATCTGGTGAGGGAAATCTGCAGTTTGTTGCAAACTGAAGCCATTTGCCATGAAACTAGCAAAATAAGGTAGGTCTTGATAAATAGTCCAGACAGGGAAAAAGAAGGAAGGGTGAGGCCTTAGAACAACTGTCATTTTCAAAACAGTACAGTTTAACTTTTCATTTTAGAAGTGACCCTCTTTCATTTTTACAATTAAGTTTAAAATGTAGGTTCTTGAAACTAGATTGAATAACTCCATATGCAACCCATAGGATTTTTTTCTCTTATTTGATGCAGAGCCTGAAGTGAAAAGTCCATTATTCAATCAGTTCCAAAGGGTGTGAGTTTCAGAAGCCAGAACAGGTTACTGAGATGGGAGAGCAGGGCAGAGTGAAGGGAGTGATAAGCTCAGCACTAGCTGTTGGTTGACATTACAAAGATTGTTTTTCTCAAGGGAAGAGGTAAAAATATTCCCTCTCCTTTTCTATTTTTTGTTCATTAAAGAAAGCTGAAGTTGACACTGGCATTCTCAAATTATTAAAAGCTATATTTCAGCATTCCCCTCTCCCTCCAAGTTACCCAAAAAATCATGAGGCCGTTTCCTAACATTATGATTTTGCCCCTCCAGCAAAGTAACTTTTTCTCCAACTGGGAAAATGCCCGGAACCAAAACCAGATGCCTTAAGAGAATTTCTCCCCTTCGGACACATTGTGAGTTTTCTAAAGTTAGGGATCCTTTACATCACTGGAAATCTTCAACCACCAAGGAAGCCCAGAGTCTCTGTGGACTGTCAGCTGTGACAAAGCTGTGGTGTTTTGGTAAGACAGACAAGGTGCAATGCATTATCCATAGTTAACAAGAAAGGTCTTATTTTGACTAGTGGGATACTGTGGACTTAGAGATTCCTAGTGAAAATCTTCAAAAAGAATACATATTGTTTAAAACCATTAGGCAAAGAAGTATTTACAAAGATCTAAGCATATATCTAAGAAAGTGGCCATTATTATCATTATTATCAGCATTAACTGCACTGAATACAAAATGTCATGTAATAAAGCCTAATGTTTCTGCCCTACACAAGGCACGCTTGCATCTTCACACAGCACTGACTCGGCATCAGATTGTCAGCTCGGATTCCAAGCCGGCTATCTGGTAACTTCATGGATTGAGTATAAGCAGGGAAAGAGTCAAGAAGTTTGCCCGCTGCTCCATCTAGTGCTTGTGTTCAGTATCCTATAGGACCATGAAATATCTTTTTTTTTTTTTGAAGGCTGATATCCTAGGAGAGGCATGGATATGCCAAGGAGCAGCTTAATTGCTCGAGAGCACCTGTAGTCCTGTAGTCTACTGACTTCCTAGCTCATGCAGGCTATCTATCAGAAAGTTTTCTCTTTACTGGCCTCTCTTTTTTTTTTTTTTTTTTTTTTTTTTTTTTTTGCTTGTCAGCCTGCTGTAGTGAACAAGTGTTCTCAAAGAACGGCTCAGTTGCCTTTGCAAAGGGGTGATCTTCCAGGAACTCTTATGGCAAAAGGAATATCGTAAAGCATGAGGCTTATAGATTGCTAGAGCTGGTGATAAAAACACACTATTTTTGTCAAGCAGACTGGATACAGTTTAATGAATTTTGTATTTAATATGACTGCTTGTTAACTCAAGCAGCTCATTTCTACTAGGTAAGTGTGAAATCATGGGAAAATTTTAAGTATTTTGGTAGTATATGCAAATGCACATAATATAAAGGATAGAGGATGGAACATTACATTAGTCAGAAATGTGAGAAAAACATCATTTCAGACAGACTGTGTCCACTCTAGTAATATAAAGTGTAAAGGAAGATTTATGAGTATAAACAAACTTGTCATGAGTTCAGTTGTCAGAACAGCCTCTAGTAGTTCTTACATTGGCCAGCTACCACTTTCCCAACAGATCCCAGGCACAATTCAGAAGATACTCTGGATTTAATAGGATGTATGTTGGCGTTCCATACCACTTGACCCTGGGCATGTTTAATTTCCCACTGTAGAGGAAATGACAAGGTAACACAGTGTCCTACTGAGAATCTTGATCCCTTGTAGTCCTACCCTGAGACCTTTGGCTCTGTAATTCCAACTGTAATAGCTCATGTTTCTAGCTCTAGGCATCCAGGGAGTGTAACAGGAAAGGTAATGGCTCTCACAATTAAGTGAGAGTACAACTTGGAAGTTTTTAGTGTCAGCAGGACTTCCTACAGTTTGCAGTTCTGCAGCAGGACCTTACTCCTTTGATTTTTAAATATGACTCTAGTCTAAGCAGCTCTCAGACATGCCATCACCAATAACCATCACCTTCCATATCACTATCTGGCTTTAGTGTCTTCCAGAATATAAATAGACTCAAAATAATGGAAGCAGTCTTATCAGTATGCTGTAGTTGCCAGGCACTATGTAGTGCCACAGCACACTAAATACTCTCCTGTGGAGGAGAGAGAGTTTTCCCAGTCCTGTCTTTGCAAATATTTTTTCTGAAATAGTTTATGTTTACCTTACTCGTTTTCTGTCCCCACCTTCGTCTCCTCCAAACCAAAACCAATTCTTAGGCTAAAACTGCCAGACAGGAAGAATGGATCTAGCACCTGCCAGAGGTTTTCAAATATTAAAAGTAAGAGATGGCCTGTTAATCATAAAACCCAGAAAGAATGAGAGAAAACAGAATATAAGGGGAGTGGAAAAGTGCTGGGAGAGGGCAAGTCTATTCTCCTCTTTACATGTCAGTCAGCTCTTTATTTCAGAACAAATCACTCCACAGAATAAAATCTCAGGAAGAAGGGTTAGTGGGGTAGCTGTGAGTGAGGGCACACAGGGGTCACACACCCGGGTAGGACATTCTAACTCAGCTCTGTCCTCACCCTCTCCAAGATAGTGTCAATCAGCTGGAAACACATCTCCAGAGCTGGCCGCTTCATGGTAAGGAGAGCCTGGGACCAGAGCTTATGTATGGTATCTTTGCAGGAGAGCTCTGTTAGTATCCCTGACAAGATCTCTTTATCCTGTGCCTTCCTAATCTGGAAGTTGACAGGAAAACACAGGGAATTCACTGTGCAGAGTTCCTGCTGTGTGTGATTGATATTGGTTTTGCTTTGTAAAAATTGCCTCTTTGCTTCATGTTTTGTTTTGTTTTGCTTTGTTTTGTTGTTCAAAAGGAGGAGGGAAATATTTTTGTTACTACCATTCTGGGAGGGGTTGCAGAACAGAAACTTTTCTATCCTAAAGCGTCCTGGTATCCAGCCCTCCCTCCTCATTAAATCCTGCCCTTTCTCTATGTCCTCTGCCCCCAAATCTTCCCCTGTGCATTAAGACCTGGGAGTCTTACACCAATTGAGATATCTTCAGTAGTTGCTTCTACAGTCACTGAAGTCACCTTTCAGTACTTACTGACTCTGCACTGGGAAAACACGGTTTCTCTTGATGTCCTCCCTGAAACAAGAACTTATTGGCTCCTCAAAGGAAACCAGCCACTTCTGACAGCAGTTGAAAAGCCCCTGAGTTGTTGTGAAATGTAAAATTAATATTGAAAAACAAAGGGTGGTTGAAGGCTCCTGGTTCAGTTTTTTCATTTACAGTCCCTCTATACCCTTAGTACTAGAGTCAGTAATTAAATATAATGTTCTTTATATATAGGATGTCAGATGACATTATTTATTGACCCTTCCTGGCATTAAGCTTCCTGAACTCATGCCAGAGCATCACATTGTGTAGCACAATTGCACCCCCACCATTCAGTAATTTGGCTTGGTCAGAGGTACACTGACAGAGGCAGGCAGCGAAAGCAAAGCTTAAATAAAGCTCTAAGGACTGAATTTAGTTTCATCATTCCGGATAATATTAAAAGTGAGCACAGAGCAAGTTAGGAAACAGTGCAGATTCACAAGAGAGAGCTCCCAAGAGCTGCTGCAGCAAACTGGCTCAGCACTACAGGCTGTTTATAAAACAGAGACTTATGCAACATACAACCATTTGGATGCTGAGTTCAAACACCTCAAAATCCTCTCAATTCCTGCCAGCTACTCCTGTCTATTGAATATTAGGGGCTTACTTGAGAATGCTGCTCTTGGTCTAGATGCGTATTTTGTTTCTCCCCAAAGATGTAAGGCGTAGTGATCAACCGTGTCTTGCTTTTTCTGAGGAAAAAATATTTGTCCCAGAGACATTCTGGTGGTCTAGCAGCAAGGACTGATATTTTAAATTGAACATTCTTCTTTGGTATATAGAGAACTGCAGTGCAGCAGGGACAGGAAAAGACTAGTGACTCCCCTGCATACTGGAGAGAAGGCAAATTGGGTCAGAAAAAACAATATTAGAGGAATAGATGAATAAAATGAGGAAGGGAAGAGAAAGACACAAAATCAGATGTGAAAGGAGAAGAAACATGGACTCATGAAGGGAGGAACTCTGACCATGTCCCACAGGGACCTCCAGCAGCACTTGCACTTGCCTAGGAACGAGCTTGATGGACAAACACCAACATCAGCTCCAGGAAAACAGAGAGGACCCTGTGCATTCTCATCATCGTAGGATCCTTGCTATCACTTTTCCTTCAGACAGAGGCAAACCATCAGAGCAAAACCTGCCCCTGTTTCACAGATTGAATATTTCTTGCCCTTTCCTTGAACTTTTCATCTCACCATCACATGTAGCATTTCCCTTCAATAGAGAAAAAGCTGGGAAGGGGGTGGCTGGTATTGCTTCCTGTGGCAGAGTTGCCTTTGGAGTAAAAGAAAAAGCAAACTCATAGTACACGCATAATTTTACTTCCCTTGAGCTTGTCTTTCTGTATTCTTGGAACTCTATTTTTTCCCCCTCTTTTTTCTTCCTAGTGACAGCATGAACGAATAGTTATTCACATCTTTCTTTTAGCTGAGTATCTTAGGAAACTGTGACTGAAAGGCACAGTGGCATAAATACTGCGCACACAGTATATTCTCCCTTCCAGTTCAAAAACTTGTAGGGGGAAAAAAAAAAGCACGAACAAACACCTGACCTCTCCACTGGCAGTGCCAGTGCCGGTGCCGGGAGGGAGTTCTGCAGGGCAGGGTGACCTCTGCTGGGGCACCTTGTGCTGGAATTCCAGAGAAAATCCCTGTGCAGGAGCAGCAGGCAAGTTGCACCAAACCCTATGCTCAGAGGAGCTTGACTCTGTGTTACATCATCGTGCACCAACCACTTCTTCATCATGTGAGCAGGAGGCTCCAAAAGGCCTTCACACACACATTATCTGAGGTAAGGGTTCGATGACTCTCACAAGGCATCTGTGGTTTAGGGCAGAGACTGAAGAGTCCTTGTCAAACAACAAGGGCAGGAATCCTCTAGTCTGCATATAAGCTGAGCACTGGTGATGCTGATACTTGCCACACTCGAATGTCTGTAGCTCTGACTCTTCATCCAGTTGCTCTTTCAGTTTGAGTTCAGTTTCAGAAAGGGGCTGCTGCCCTCCGGTGAAGCTCAAGGGAGCAAATTCAGGCAAACCACTCCTATGGAAACAGGCCCATGATGGTTGTGTCTGAAGAGCGCAAGTCCTGGCTGGTCTGACCTATTGAGAGGCTTCTGCCTCTCCCCATCTCAGTCCTAGCATGGGAGAAAAGGCATCTTTGCTCAAGTCAGCCTTTCCTAGACTTGTGTGTCTCTCTCCATTCATGACTGGCAGTGAGATATCAGCACTGACAGGGAGATTAGTGCTTTCTTGCTCAGTTGCTACGGTGCTGTGAGCTCCTACTGCCTACCTGTTGGCTTTTCAACCCGTCAAGTGACAGGGATGAGTGCAAACATGGTGTGACACAAGCCCATGGTGTTTAGTCATGGGCGCTGTTGAACTGTGCCCTGAGGTCTTGGTAAGAGACCTACCAGTCAAACAGGGGAAAATTTAATACCTGAAGGAATTTTAAAAGCAGACACCTGGCACCTATTTGCTGTCCTGCTTTTTTTTTTGTGCAAGCAGTTATCCATGGCTAGGAGCCCTGCAGTTGTCAGCTATACCTCAGTGTAATTTTATACCCAGGAATATTCACAATGTGCTGTTCCTTTGAACTCAGTCGAAAGAGCGAGCTGTTTCTTTGCTCAGAAATGTAGCTTTGTTCTCCCTGCTTAGCTGTTCTCTTAAGCATCAAGAGACAAGTCCGACATCCGCTGAAGGTAATGGAAAGGCGTGGATGGTTTTCAGTGGGAGTTAGATCAGTGTTCAGTTAAATTCACAATTCAGTAAGGGAGGCTTTAACTGCTTGTCTTATTAATAACACAAAAATTAGTTTACTCAACAGAGAGATTTGGTCTTTATTTTTAAATGATTTCCAAATTCAGAACATATTTAAGCTGTGTGCCCAGCCAAGAGTTTGTATCTTCTATTGTAGGAAAAGGCTCAGAAACTTACTGTGCCAAAAAGTACAAAATAGTGGGTTTCGGCAGATCCTCCTAACAGAGGCAATAATTAAAGTTGTTGTGAACATTGTATAATGAGAAATCCATGCATTTTTTTCTGAGATTGCCTTCCACTGCTTGTACACAGTGTTCAGCCTCTTCCAACAAACATCCTAGAAAGAATCAGAATGTTCCTCCCACTGGTCTAATGGTGTCAGGCAGACAACAAAACAACCCCTTGACAAAGCATACACCAGGCCACCTACCTTTCATACCCACCCTGCCCTGTGAGGTGGATGTGGAAAAGTTACCTGCTCTGGGCTTAAGCTCTTGGATGTGCACAGGAGGAAAAATTGCATGTTTCACTTCTGAAACAAGTCTGTGCCCTCCCCAAGTAAAACTGACAAGCTAGACACCTTGTCAGCTTAGTGACTTCTTACCCTACAAGTTGAACTTCACTGTACATCTTCATCTCAAATCTTTGATTCCAGGAGGTTTTCCTGAGGTAGACTGCTATTAGTCTTACACTTGCAAAGGCCTTCTTGTTTCCTGTTACTTTTTTCAGGGTATCTTTGCTGCCTAGTTGATTTGAGAGACTAGCAGTCACATGTGACACGCAGATGAGCCAGGCAGAACCGCATGAGTGGTCCTGTTACAGAAAGGCACCTTTCCTGATGCTGGGCTTCTCTCTCTGTGTCACAGGGTTTACTGGGCTTTGTGTTGCAGGGAGCTGAGATTCTCACCCAAAAAACAGTGGAAGAAATGACACTGGATGCAGACAGACCATCATTTGTCCTTCTGAAACTACGGGAAGGTGCTGGGAGACTATTAGCACTTAAGTAACTTCACTGCAAGGGGAGGCAAATTATGCTAACTTGGTGGAACAGTCTGTATGGAGATATATATAGATGCATACGTACATTCTCCAGTTTTTATTCCACACGTGGCCAGGTAGCCTTAGCTATAAGTACCTAAGAAACAAAAATCAGGGAACAGCTTGGGTTAGCTGTCTGTTGAGAATGTACCCACAGATCTCTGACTTCCCCTATTTGTCAGGTTGTCGGATAATTTTGAACTGAGTAAAGTTTCTCTATTTTGAAAGATTTTTTTTTCTTTTTTTCCTATTTCTCCATTGTTCTTTCCCAGCAACAACAGGGTGATTTTTAGGTTTTCTTCTCTATTGCTAACAGAATTTTTTCAGAAAATCTGCCAATTGGTGCAGGCCTGGAGCTAGGCCTGAAAAAATAGGCTCTTTCTGATGGGCTGCCTTTCTCAGCTTCTCAGGTGGGATCCCAGCTGCTCAGGAAACGACTGAGCTCTTGCTCCTCCCCTTAGTGATTTAGTGCAAGTCTGTCAAGAGAAGAGACAGCAGGAAAGCTTTTTTTATTCCTAAGAGTGATAGTAGAACTGCCATGAGACTGTAAAAACAGGGGCTACCTTTTCATCTGTTCTGCAGTGCCTGGTCTGTGATTTGAGAGAAGAGCAGTCCTGTGCTGCAGCTGAAATTCCTTGGCTTGGAAAGTGGAAAGGAAGAATGTGTCATCTGTGGCTGAAGGTAAGAAAGTAAAAAGCCTGAGTAGGAGCAGAGGTGAGCACAGTGTGGGATTGATGAGAGAGGGAGGTGGGCAGAACCAGGGACCCAAATGGAAGGGGGGCTGAAACTGTTTAGAGATGGATCAGAAGGTGATGGCAGGGCTGATAGCAGGGAGACTGTGAATGGCACAATTGCTTTACTTGTTTTTTGCAAGAGCTGGCTGTAGTAAATGTTTTGTGCCCATTGGAGGTAGGGCTTGGAGGATTCCAAAATCAAGATATTTACTGACCAACACAAAACTCTGTAGTAGAAACAGTCATCTCCTTCCAACCCACATGCACTTTGTGTATCTCAGTTGTTTTCTCCATTGTAATTTTGGTACTTGTTCTGTCTTCCCCTCCTATGTTCAATGCCTGTCAAATAGACATTCTTGGGGCCTGTTGTCACGTTACTGTCTGAAGGTCTCACCTCTTTGCCAGATTCTCTGTGCAATAAGTTAAAATTCTTAGGGTCCCATCATGTTCATCTACTGCCCCAAATCCCTGCTGGTCACAGCTTTTTCCCTTCATGCTCCTGCTTTTGTATTTTCCTGTGTGTGCTCTCCAGGGAAAGGGCATCTTTTTGTGGAGCCATTAAAGAAGTTAGCTAGATTTAATAATATAATAAATTTGATAGAATCATGATAATATGTATGTGCTTGAAAATAGTGACTGGCTCGTTACTAATTTGCCTCTTCCTGGTTCTTCTCATTTTTTACTTCCAATTAGTATGTAACAATTAAGATTAGATACCATTTTCCCAGGTGAGATAAGTAGCAACAAGACTCAGCTGTGCCCCGTGATAAGCCATTCACTTATGCTGTCAAAAAAGACGGTTGTGGGGTACAGAGGAGTTGTTTGTGTTTGCAAGAGAGCTTAGATCCATACTGATTCATTGGCACAGCTGTAAGTTATCAGACTCAATGAGAGAGTCCTCAGTATAATTGTTTGTGGCTTCTACTGCAGTTACTTCCTTCAGCAGTAGCCCTGGCTCACCATCTAAAAGTGAGGACTGAGGGTGCTTGTACCTCCTTGACTTTCAAAACTTGGACAGTCCTTTTCAGTGTGTTTCCTTGTGGTTTGGTGAGCAGTTGCTGGGGAAAAAAAAAAATTATATAATGTGTTGTGGCATTTTGTTCCGTTCTTCTTCCTTAACCTAGAACAAAACCAGCAATGCTCTCTAATGAGGGATGAACTAGATATATGTCAAGACTATGCAGCAGTTCTTTCTATCTTTCTACCCAAACGTGATCAGAAGGTTACTCCAGTTAGCACCGAATTTAGTTAATTTATTCTGGTGTCCTTGGAAGATGCATGTTTTGCTATAGGAACAAAAAAGACTGGTCCAGAAGTTTCCTCTCTTTTGAATATTTTTAGAGTAATCTTCCAGGCTTTCAGCAAAAATAAACCTGGACTTGCAACATCTATGAGATGAATATAGGACCCACTGTACTGCAGTTAATCAGGTTTTGGTAGTAGGTTGTACATAAACTAATGTTACCTTGATTTATAAAAAAAATTAAGTGATAAAGCAAACACTGGAAAAAATACACAGCAGAATTAGATGACCTGTTTGCTGCAACGGAAGTCTCCATGTCCTTCAATGTAAAATCACCTACTTCCTTGTTTCCAGCCTAGCTGGGGGTTTCTTCAGTGTCTTTTCTAGGGCATCTCCCTGTAGAGACATTAAAAGCTTTCAGCAGAGTATATTTTGTTGTTGGGGTGACACTTTGCTCCTTACCTTCTGCTTTTTTTTTCATGCATGGAGCTGATGGACTCCAATACCACTGAAAGCCTAGAAATAGTGATGTGCTAATAACCTCAGTGCTCACTCACCAGGGAGTGTTGTCTGCAGTGAGAATTCCCCTTTGCTGCTGAATGATGTGTCTGTGAAACTTGCAATGTTGCTGTACACCCAGCAGATGTGGGGATCTGGTAATGAGGTCCTAAGGATTTAGGGAAGTTACTTTTTTACTGCTGAAGAGATTTAAGAATGGTTTAGTTAGAGCTTGGTAATCACAATACTGCTGGCCTCTGCTGCATTCAAATGAGCAGCCCAATCCTAGAGCTCTGCTGCTGAGGGTAGCACTTAGACCTGGAAAGATGCGGTGGTTATGTGATTAGCCAGGAGGCTGAATTCTGCCATTTTCTGTGTGAGGTTTAGCAGTGTTAAACCCTCAGCGAGGACCTAGGGTTGAAATAATCACTATCCTGTTACAAGTTTCCTGAGTTATCTGCTCCTCAGACTTTTATTGCCATAAATAACTCTAGAAGTCAGGCTTCACTGCCAGAACTGTTAAGTGCTGCAAATAGTATAGAAGATGACTCATGTAGTGAGATGAAGGTGGAGCATGAATCAGTAGGAAGAAAACTGATGTACAACGGAGACATTCTGAATGCAGATGACACAAAAATTCTGAACAAAGCAATCTTCAATCATCACAAAAATGAATCACAAAAATTTTTTCTTTTGAAAAAAACCCAAACTTCTGTTTAATGAGAAAGGCCATTGTAGTAAAAGTCAGAATACTGACCAAGTTACTCCTTACCCAAGATAAACTGTGGACTGCTTAGGAAGAGAGGGATGGAAAATTCTTCCCAAAATATCCAAACAAAGCAGAGTATTCAGCAAGCAGGTTGCTTTCCAGATTGTTCTGTGTCTATATAAGCTAAGAAAAGAACTTATCTTTGAGCTAAACAGTTTTTGGAGATCAATAGTCCTCATAGCATCAGTGAACCCACAGGGAAAGCTAACAGCAGTGGAAACACTAAAATAACCTATCCTATCATTTATATGTTCCTTATAAATGACAACTCCTGATAAGGAGACAAAATTCCCAGAGACCTTTCCATTTGAAAAGACAGCTTTTGGTCCTTTTGCTTACCCTCTGGCTCACACACACAGGAGTGCCTTTAAAGGTAGACTTGGAAAAAAGGTACCCAATAGATGACACCCTACAGCCATTGGTGCACTAATGAACTAAAGTGTCCGGTTCTGCCTATAATTCCACTCCTGCCACTTCTTGGGAGAAGGAAGGTTTAAGAGCCTAATGTAACTCCTCAGGGATGAGAATGAAACGTTTTCACATTTGATACCAGCTATGATTCTTTGGACATTAGGAAAAAGTTCCTTGTTGAGGAGGTGGTCAGGCACTGGAACAGGCACCCTGGGGAAGTGGTCATGGCACTAAGCCTGACAGAGTTCAAGAAGCATCTGACTGACACTTAGTCATATGGTTTAGTTTTAGGTAGTCCTGTGAGGAGCAAGTGCTGAAATGTAATAATGCAAAGAAGCCTAGATACCTGTGTCTTAGGTGAAAGCTGTGTCTCTGCTAGCATTCTGATTAGAGCCACTGTTAAAATTGTAGAGGTGGGTTTATCCCATGGCGTGTATGGCTCTTCCTTGGCTTTGTTATGCTAGACCCTCAAAATGTTGCTCTCAAAGGTACTCCTCCTTTAGAGCAGTAATGCTTAGAAACTTGTGTAATAAGGCACTTTAACCTGTACTGCTTAAAGTTCCTTTGTTTGCAATAGAGTAAAGAATGGTCGAAAGACTGAAGACTTCCAGCACAGCTGCTTCACAGGTAATGCTGTCGAGGCTTAAGGGATGCAGATACTTACAGAGAGCAGAATTATGCACATGAAGCTGTGTTATCTTTATCTCCAATGTAATTGTAAAAATAATCCCAAACCTGGTTGTACTTGTCTTTTATAGTGTTATAAGGGCTATGAGTCCATTTCTTCATTGAAGCTAGTGCTGGATTGAAACCTGGCATAAAGATATTCATGCTTATTCCTGGTCAATTCCAGTATGTCAGATGTGAATTTACCTGTGTGTTAATGCACAAAATCCAGAGCTGCACATTGTAACTCGCAATATGTCTTTTCTTCTGCATCTGTGTTCTATGCATTTAGTCCATCTGTTCATAGATAATCTGCTGGATTTGAGCTTTAATTGAATAAGTTGTTTTTATGGGATGTAGCACAGGCTGAGTTTTCGATTGCTGCTAAGGGAGAGCTAATAGTTAACAGCTAGTGACAGATTTATGTTTTCAGTTTTAGGCTACGCAGCAGTGGGCCCAGCTCAAATGTAAAATATCACTTGGAAAAGTTGGCTTTGTTAGCAAAAATTATGAAGCTCATTTTTAAAAGCTGTACTGATTTTAAGACCAAAAAAAGTGCCTTTCTCCTGTTCGGAGGATAGAAATTCTCTAAGGGGAAACAGCACAGGCTGAGTTTCTGTCAATAAAAGAATCTGTGTAATTTAAAACCAGTCAGCTTTTTAATACAATAGGAAAAAAAAAGAGCAGACACTTGCCTATTTTATGAAGAGAAAAACACAAAAACATGCTTGCAGTATGTTACCTAAATTTATCCACAGAGGGAATAATCCTTTTGAATACTCAAAAATCTGTCTGAAGGAAGTAAGTAACAGCTATAGGGAAGCTGGAGACCCTCCATCCCCATTTTCCAAAGTGCTGACAATAGGAAATGTGTTAGGCAGCACCAGTGACATACTGTAAGGTGCCACTTGCTTGTTTAGTCCTTCTTATCACAGAATATGAAAGTTTCTGTTTGATTTTTCAATAATGTGAGTGGCTGAGGTTAGAGATGTGTGAATGGCTTGCCTGAGATGAAAAAGCTATTCAGAATCATCCTTGATTTGAATTTGAATTGTTCCTATGTTCAAGCAGGGTGGGATCGTGCTTTGGACAACACATATTCATAAATGCGTTAAACTTCTTACAGATGTCCTGCAAACCTTCTCCCTCCTGACATCTGTACTTGAAACCCTATCTAGAAGAAGCATCTGATCCTTAACAACAAAAGAATAAACTTGAGTTCAGAAGCCAAAATAAGCCTTGGGTTATTATTCAGAATGGAAAGAAATTGGACATTAGCTTCTTAGTTAAATATCAAGTTCACAATTTTTTAAAAATCAATTATTTAACAGTTTTTTAGTCTGAGATCAAATATGAATTGTAGATTTCTCAGAAGTGTGACTTGTGACATCTTAATTTAAGTGTAATTATATGCCCTGACAGCAGTATTTCTTCTAGTTTCATGGACCTGAGAACCAAGTTTGTGGTATGTAACTGCCAGTGAGTTTTCCAAAGAGCAAGTTCTTAGTACTGTTACATCCTTTGTTCCCATTTGAAACAAGCCCAGAAGCTGTAAACAACTGGAGACTAGTGCCAGCATCTGTTGTATTAATACCCCTACAACGCAGTTCTCCATTTTTAACAACTTGCTTGGTGTGTGTAGAAGCTGAATCTCAAGGTGCTCACAGCATGGTTAGAGCTGTAGCAGGGGTCCTGATTCATTTAATGACACTTACCTTGTTCTCATATGCTTCTCCAGTTCTGGCAGTGGTACTTTGGCTCTTAATTATTCCCTGCATCCTCAGCTGTTCAAGAATGTGTGATGATTTTTGCCTCTCTGTTTCCTCTAAGGGTGATGATTTACTGATGAACTTCCTGGTGAACAGTGTGTCTTCAAAAGATGAAAATGTTAAAACTTAATACTTATAGAGCACTTGGCATACAAACAATGCTTCATGGTGTATTTCCAATGCCAGAGGTTTTATTTAAGAGGTTGCATGCTGAGACTGTCCAGGGGAAAAGGCCTGCTGGAGGCTCTATTCCCTGCTTAAACTTTGCAGTAAGCTTTTTAGTCACTCGGAAAATGGTTCAGGTACCTAGTCCAGTTTCTCACTGTAGTCAGTTACACGCAGAGGGCACATTCAGGAAAGCATGGAAGCATATGCTGAAGACACGTGAAGCCCATTTTTGAGCAAGTTCCCAAAGACTGTCCATAGGGAACTCTTGATAATTTGAGTTCTTAAGGGTTCTGTGATCTGGTTGAAGAAATCCAGGCTGGGATGGGATAGCATAAGCCTACTAATGAATCACATTGTAAAGATCACTGTGTTCTTCTATTAAACAAACCCAAACTTTCACGTGCTTTTGTGGTCTATGATTTTTGTTGTAACAGCATCGATACGTTTGTGTCAGATCATAAGCATTCCAACGATTATATGTTTATAATCAGCAATTAGAACTAAAACTCAAATTATTTTGATAACTCTTCTTAGTGGCTGTTCAGTTTCCACATATTAGACATGAATAAACAACGAGCAACTTTATTGCCAAGAGCCATCAGGTTTTTCAGCCTTCAGCTGACAGTTCTACCATCTGCCCAACCTCTATTGGCAGAAGTGAGAGCTTTTGTATGAAAAATGCTTGGACCAAATCAAAATTGCAGTTATTTGACATCTTCCAGTCTTTATAAGCGGAGTGATTATGTCAACGTTGTCTTATCTTTCAGTTGTAAAACAAAAATACAGAACATCTGCCACCTTGTAGAAGCTGACTCCGTACCTCTCCTAAAATAACCAAACCAGTTACCCAAAAAGCACTGGGGTTCAGCTGTCAGTCAGAACATGCAAATGTCAGAAGCTAGTATACAGCAAAACACATCTTGGCAAAAAATAAAAGCAGGATGAGTGGGCAACACTGACAAGTGATGTGAATTTGTATTGGTTCTACTAATCCATTCAGGAGAAAAATGTAGTTGAAGTATCTTGGTATGTTTTTTTTTTTTAATCTGGAAAAGAAGACTGAAGCATGATTTCAAAAACTTTCTGTTTAGAAATTTCCTGTGAAGTTATCTTTTAGCAAGTGGGAGGAAAAGGAACTTAAAATTAGATGAAACCATTTCAGAGCAAGCAAATAATTTTGTTCAATATGAAATGAAATCCTTTCATCAAATCCTTCTGTCGCATTGGGAGTTAAGTCCTCTTTAATGAATAGCAAACACCACTAATTATTCCTTTTGTGTTCAATCTGAAATATTTTATTACAACTCTTGTTTATTATAAAGAATAAACAACCACTGTAGATTCTCTGTTTAGCGTGTTTGTGAAATGTAAGTTGCTCATAGCACTTGAAAAATAGAAGAGTTAAACTGCAAAATTAGGGGGGTCAAATGCACCAAAAAATGGTTCTGATTTTCCATTAGCAACTCTTACTGCAATGGTACCCTAAGATTATAGAAAAGTTTGGGTTTAAGTGTTCCCTTGCACTTAAAAGGAAAAAAAAAAATCAGCACACCTTTGCTTATTGTCATGATGATTTCTGGAATTTTTATAGTTTCGTCCATATCATAACCGGCCCTGCAACTTTTAATTGCAAACTTAAAGAAATAACAGGGTATTTACTTACTGTCTCTACCTGCTGCTAGTCGGGGCATTTGTACTGACCATTCTTCTGTAATAACTGGCTCATTGGAACACCAGACTGACAGAGCGGGTTACCCCTGGGGACAAGGCTGAGTTTGTTCTCTTGGTCTGTTCCAGGCGTCTGCCAAGAAAAGTACCTACCCTGCTGTCTGTTCTGGTAGTGAGGGTTGAGTCATGCTGCAGAACATAATCATCAGCTACTCTCTGCTACTATTGCATGGTTTTAAACCAGTGCTAAGAGCTCAATCTGTGTGGTGTCACAGCATGAATGCTTCTGGGTATAGAAGTTGGCTTTAGCAATAAACCTTCAAGATTATTTCCTCCTAGGTCTCTGTGGGGCTGGTACGAACTTCAGTTACTGTTTACCTGTGCTTTGGGAATTTCTGTTTATCTGAAAAAATGTAAATCTTTCTGGTGGTTCCTTAGGGAAGTTTTCCTCACTAATCTCATCTTCAGGTTTGGCACCATCCTTTGAAGTGCCTGTTGGCTAATCTGCCCCAACCTGTGGGGGAACTGTCTCTGTCCTTTTTAGTCTACACGAAAATGAAGAAACAAATAGGAAAAGCTCCTTGGGCTTCTAAACATTTAAGGTGCTATCTAGAGTAGTCCCATAGAATTGGCAGGTTCAGAGTGCAGTGGAAGACAGAGGGGTTCCTGGTACACTTATCCATGTTCTGTCACAGGTGGATGTTGACGGTGAGTGAAGGTCTAATTGACTGTATTGGAGTATTGTTTCAGTACTCTAAGTGCCTTCTGTATGCAGAACATTGGTTAGAAATTTAAAACTCAATTTTAAATTAGCACTTCAATAAGGTGTTAACCTTTGCCACTTCTAAACAACAGATTTGAACTTCCAAATAATGCAGGATTAGAGACTAGATATATTCTTGCCTTCTCTGTATGTTTGGGCTTGAGCCAACTCAACTCTCTAAGCTTCACAAAGTGGTTTTATATATATGTATATATTGCATATATAGTATTTGCATGTATACAAGCTCCTGATTTAAAATAACTTCTTGAGGCAAAATCCACCTTGATGCAGTGTTTTAATTCATCATTGGTGTAGGAGATAAGTGCCTATAATTGTATCTTTAATGAGCCAAGCAGGACAGACTGTGAAAAGCAACTTTTCAGGTGCTGTAAAATCAGATCATGCACGTGGGTAAATGGTGAGTCTGCTTCCATTCTAGCATAAGGATTGAATTAAGGATTGTATTGAGTGAGTGATGGCCCTTCTCTTAAAGAGCTCCCTTACAGAGTCAGAGCTACCACTAACATCAGCAAAACCATTGCTCTGTATGCACGTGTCCTCGCATGCTGGCATGCTAAGACATCTTCTAACATACTTCATACAGAGTCTGTGGAGAAGAAGTCACTACCTGGCTTTTGACTTCCTGGTTGTTCTGTGGCACCTCAGAAGACACCTCTGTGACTGTGACCTGGTTAGAAACATTGCAGCTCGTGGTGAAACTGTGACCATCTGCTTCTCCTTGCTGCAAGTCCAGGGAGTAGGAATGCCCTAGTACCTTCCTTGAGAGTTTGGTTATTTGTTATCACCATGGAGCTCAACTGTTGCCAGGGCCTGTTACTACAATAAATAACACCACAGAAGGCTTTCTTGTTATGTCCTGGCATACAGACATCATTGTCCTTGTCCAGGCACCCTGCTCAGAAGCTGAGAGGGAGTATGTTTCTTCTGCACAGCTGGGATGTTGGTCTGGGAGCAGCAAATCTGTTCAGGTCATTCAGGGTGTTAGTGAACCTCCTGTGGGAACTCAAGCTGTTAAATGAACAAGATACTGTCATGTAAAATACACACATATTTCAGCCTCTGGTTGGATTTGTTAAGTATTCTTCAAAACCATTAGCCACTAGAAAAGATCAGTTCCAAATCTGGAATTCCAAGCAGCAAGGCAGTCTTTTAAATGGGAGAAAATGTCATCAGGAGACAGGGACAAGGCTGTAACTAGGGAAAATGTTTTAAGCATCCTTTGAGATCATTGTACAATTTCTTGATTACTGTTTGAGTCTGTTCACATCCTTAGAAGTAGATGTCTGTGGAAGATTTAAAAAAAGAAAAAAGCACCCATGGTTTATACTTTCAAGAGGTTGTTATAAAAACAGAAAAATGTTAAGTCAGTGCTGTCAGCTGAAGATCATGTCTTGGGTCACTTGGGCTGAGATCATCAGCTGTTATAAGAAATAGACATTTATTTCCACAAATATTTACATGAAACAGACTCTTTGTATGAAATAAGGTTTGGAAACCCTCAAGTAATTGCTAATACATATGAGGAATTTTTTAATTTTTTTTTTTAAACTTCCTGAGACCCTGGTAACAAATGAATGTCAGCTTGTGACCTTACTCTGATTTGTAGTGGAAAACGTTATTTAACACTTGTCAATTTTTTTTCTGTATATGAGAAATGGAGATATTTACATGACTAATGCCTCTTTTAAGTAGTAAAGCCAGTGGACTTTCAGAATCAAATGAACTCCGATACTGAGACAGTGTGACTCTAGCCTAAGAGATCACTCTGGACAGCTGGCTGCAGGCAGCCTTATGTGTTCCTCTTGTCCCCAGTCCAAACCCTCAGCTGGTCGGGTTGGAAAGGTGAATAAACTCATTTGCATGGCAGTGAGCCTAAAGTGATCTTCCCCGCCCCAGTGTGCCTTACTTGAGTGTAAGTACTGCCGTAAGGTTCTGTATGGCTTCCAGGTTCTCTCCAGCTTGTGTCTCTACCCAGATTGGAGCACGCGCATGTGACTGTACCTACCTGTGCAAGGAACTCTGAAATGTGCATCTACTGTCACTTGAGAAAAAAAAAGTCTTCCAAGTAATCTTGTTCTGTTTTCGTCCCTGATCAGCAGGGCCCTGATTCTTGTGTCCAGCTTGAATTCACGCAGAATGCAAGTCAAATAACCTTTTGGTGTGTGATTGTTTTGTTGTTGCTGCTGTTCTGTTTTTTCTCTCTTTAGCAGATGTTTGCAGGTTGCATGTGATAATGCTGAAATGCGATTGCTGCTTGATGTGTGGCAGAACATGATGTACAGGCTCAGCTTCTTGTTTACATTTCTGATTAAATGCTTGGTGTGATGGTGCAGTTCTTAAACTAGTTTTAAAGTAAATAATAGGTGAAATTTTAATCCTTTTCAAAAAGGTGATTTTTATTTGTTCCTTCAAACACAGATAAGGTGATAAAATGGAAACAGTGTCAGTTATCAAAGTAAGAAAATTGATTAAATGTAAAATCATAGGCTGTAGCATAATCAAAAACTAGGTAAGTTTTATGATTTATGCTCTACAAATTGATTACTGGCACATAAAAGACAAGACAAGTGATAGTTTGAAGAAATAAGAGTTACATGAGATGTAACAAGTGGCATGAAATTTGCCCTCATTCATATTTATGGAAAAGAACTTTCTCAGATCTCAACAGGATTTGTACACTTAGAGCCTGATCTTTTAATATCTGACGCACATGATTAAATTGACATGGTGAATAGTATGTTTTTGAACAATCGGAGGGAGCTACAGGCTTTCAAGAGCAGACTGCTCTCATGCTGATGATGACTGATGACAGAAAAATCTTTCATTTTAGCAGCTTTTCATTAATATGTAAAATTAAAAATAAGCAAGTTTCAGTACAGTCAAGGCACCAGGATGTGGGGAAAAAAAGTGAAGGTCTCTATATGCCTTCTCTTGTGAGAATGAAAACAAAAGCCAGTCATAGGGCTGTGCATGCTGGGGAATAATCACTACACAATCAGAAACAGCTGTTTCTATAACTGCTGGTGTTACATGGATGAAATTGAAGTGTATGTATATTTTAAAATGAGGAGAGTTGTTTTTTTTTCAAAACTATCAAATCTGGAGCTGTTTGGTGGCTTGCAAGGAAAACTGAATGAGAGGCAGAACATCTTGGTGTCAGCAACCTTATCATCTGTCTCTGATTTATGCACCTAAATTAATGTGCTACCGCAAGGAAGCAAGAAAATTACTATCCATGGAATGGCATTCCTCATGCACAGCAAGACTTTGCTGGTCTTGCTAAGTGAAAGATTCCCATGTGTAGTATCACAAGCTTGACATGCACACAGATAAAATGCACTCTCCTAGTCTTGGAGGCTGGCTGAAGTTATTAACAAAGCAAAGCTTGGCTGATTTGGAGGGGAGAGGCAAATTTCTGATGTTTTTTAGCCTGACAACAGTCCTGCTGACTTCAAATGATAGAAAGTGACAGGATGGATTTTTCAGGGACTCTGAGCAGCCATATTTCTCCTTGAAACTAGGACTGAATAGTCAGGTGGCTAAAGAGGAAGTGCCCTGACTACTAATGAGCACAAGTAGACATTTGCGGGAAGAGTTTGAGGCCAAAGGGACTAAAAGACTGCAGCCCATACTCTGCCTGAAGAGGGAAAAAGGTGCCTGTGCTCTGATGACTCTTCCCCGGAGTGCTGCTGCAGCCCCATGGAGGAAGCTGTCAACTAGAGATATGGGTGATGGAGTAGAGTGGAAAAATCCACCTCAGGAAATGGGAGCTACAGCTGGGATTGAGTCTAGAGGCTGGTGTGGGCAGAAGGCAAAAAAAATGAGCTGGGTTGTGGAATGGGAAGAAGGAAGGGATAGGAAGAGAGATGAGGAGGTGGGCTTGGAGGCATAAGATGACTGGAAAGCAAAGAGGTTGGACATAGAACCAAAACTGAGAATTTCTGCAATTGAAGTCAAAGCCTCTACAGACTGTACAAGAACTGCTGCACTTCAATGACTGGCTGCTTAGCTAAATCCAGGTGGGATTTCACACACAGGCACTATATGAGTTTCTTTCCCTGTGGTTTTCTTTAATTCCCAACTCAAAATCTTACCTGGGTGGTAGTAGATGGATTTGTCAGTACTTCCATCTCTGTTTCTTTCATATCAGGCTCCAGGTGTCCCCCAGATGGACTAAACAGCTTGCCGAGCTGGCCTTCAATGTGGACCCTGAGTTTTGACATATAGCTTAATATTTGTAAAACTGGGAAGCAGAAGCTAAAGTGCTGGCTGTAGTCAACACAGAACTGGATGTGGGTTATGCTGAGCTGAACCACCTCCATGGCTGGCTCTTCTCTGTGCGTGTTGTATTTCAGTGCTGTACGTAATCTCTCCATGGTGACTGCACGGTATTTGTTTCTATTTAAGGAGAGAAAGAGGTTTGGGTTTTCTGCCAGAATTCCCACTCAGGTAATTACACTTCTGCCTGCAGAAATTCCCCGTAGCTTCAATTGTAGTAGTCGTTCTTCACTCCCACTACTAAAAAGTTCAAACGTAGACCTGCTGCTGTGTTTCAGGGACACAGCAGTGGTTGCTCTGCTGAGGCAAGGGAAGTGACCCTGCTATGCATCCTTTATGCCAGACTTGCCCCTAGTAAAGATTGCTGCATCCAGTCATGCTACTTTGCAGCTCTCATCTTTCTGAGGCTGACTTTGGCATAACAAGTTGGTCTTGCTAGTGATACTGCTAGATGATAGTGAGACAGCCAGCTGGAAGCCAATGAAAAGATGATTAAGAGCCAAGAGAAAACCATATGGAGAGAGAGAGGGATTTCTCTTCACGGAGTTATAAGTAAAAGTGTTTATGTCTTTGGATCCCACTAGCTGTTTTTTTCCCTCTCTTTGCATCAGGTTTATGGGTGGGAAGAAGTTGCAGCTGATTAGCAAATTCTACCAAATCTCTTTAGCTAGAACAAATGTTGTAAACAGTAGATATTTCAGGCAGCTCTGTCAATACTAAAAATCAACACGCCAACATTGTTATGGTAATAGCACATATGTCATCATTATTATGCTAATGTTAACTACAGTACTATATATGATGCCAACATTATGTAAATAGTATTGTTTTGCAAAATATGAGAAATACTGAATGAAGGGCCTCTTGCCTCAAATTAGGTGATGTAGAGATTTATTTTTTTCTGAACTTATGACAGCAGAGCTAATAAAGTCTAGCTCAGTCTGAAAAACACTTCTGCAGATGCTTAATTACCTTCGAAGTCAAAGTAAACACAGGCCTTGTTCACACAGAGCCTTATACAGAGATTTAAAACAGAAGATGTCCAATATTAATAACTTAAGACTCATCATACATAGTGTAGATAGTAAACAGAACCAAGACAATTGAACCAAATTACTGATTCATGGAATTCAGTCTTTCTGTTAACAGAATGTTCACATGCAGATTGTGTTGCTATTGAATGCAGTTCTTATTCAGATTTACTAAATGAATGTTATGGTGAGTGTGTGGGTTTAAAGAAAAAAATTCTGTTAACTAATTCTGTATAGATCATACCCTCGAGATTCAAGCTGTTTCACATATGTTATTGTTTCAGTTTCCCTGGCTGACTGAATGCTCTTCAAGTGAATAGCACTGAAACCCTGCTTGAATTAGTTTTAGGAGTAGGGGTGCTTGCACTCTCTCTTTGGGGTTGCAGGTTTCTCATGAGCATGGGATAGTTTAAGGAATAGACAAAAAGAAAATGGGAATTTCTGTTAAAACTTGGTGTCTTCCTTCTTCTCCAGTAAGAACAAGTTAATTCTGCTAATTACTAGTAGAGTCAGGTACTGTGCTACTTAGTTGAGAGTAGGGTGTGCCAGTATGTTCTCTTACTGTAACGTTCAAAGCAGCTTTTGCATGATGCTCTCTTAAACAAGGATTCAGGCTGGCTTTTCATGATTTTAGTTGCAATAGGGTGAAGTACTAATTGTGTGTGTGTAGGTGGGGGGCACGAGTATCTGATTGTAAGAGAGTTTTTTGAAGGACAGATCTTCATGGTGTTCAGAACCTCTCCATTGTATCCCACCTCTACATCCAATTCCGTGCAGAACACAGCTTGCCTGGGAGATATAAGAGGTTTTTCTTTTCTATCCAACTAGAAAAACTTCATAAAGCTGAAGGATGGTGCTTATCTGAAGTATGTCTTCTGTCTGGATTCCTCTTTGTTCTTTTCCCCCTTCCCAAGCAACAGCAAAAACTTCCTGCTCCTTACTTAAGTTGCTATCTATGAAAGCTTCTCATGTCTATCTTAGGTGCTTTTGCTCTCAGCCCAAACACACCAGCCTTTGCTGTCTTGCTGAAACTGCTTATGAATGTTTTGAGTGTATCTGTTGGTTTCAATGGGATCCTATTTGAATTGGTGGATGTTTTGGTATTTCTGCTGCTAAAGTGTCCTTGAAGACTTGCATACCAAGAAGGTATGAAAAAACTCGTAGTGACATTTGTTCCTCAAAAATATTTAATGCACATCAGGTGGGTTGGGAATAGTTCAGAAGTCTTGCATCAGTTTGGGCTGAGTTTGCCTTTTTCTCAAGCCTTTTCAGACCCAGTACCATTTTACCTGGAATATATGATGTCAGGTTTGGTAACAGATTTGAAGCCAATGACTCTAATGACTAAGTTCTCAAATATACAGTGGAAATTGCCAGGCTTCTCCTCCTAAGCTGTTGAACTAAGCTGAAATACACTTTTCTAAGGGAATAAAGGAACACGGAAGTGCAAATCCCTGCACAGGGGCAAACCAAAGCCCTACCAGAATAGGGAGCACTCATATAATCATAGAAAGTTAAAGGCTGGAAGGGACCTTAAAGATCATCTAGCCCCAACCCCCCCTGCCATGGGCATGGACACCTCCCACTAGAGCAGGTTGCCCAAGGCCTTATCCAACCTGGCCTTGAACACTGCCAGGATTGGGGCATCCACAACCTCACTGGGCAACCTGTTTAAGTGCCTCACCACTCACAGTAAAGAATTCCTTCCCAATATCTAACCTAAATTTCCCCTCTTTTCATTTGTGGCCATTAATCCTTGTCTATCACTATAGTTCCTGACAAAGAGTCCCTCTTTGGCTTCCCTGTAGGCCCTCTTCAGATACTGGAAGGTCACTATGAGGTTTCCATGCAACCTTCTCTTCTCCAGGCTGAACTGCCCCAACTTTCTCAGCCAATCTTCATAGGGGAGGTGCTCCAGTCCTCTTATCAAATTTGTGGATTTGTTACAACAGTTCTAAGTCCTTGTTATGTTGGGGACACCAGAACTGTACACAGTATTCCAGGTACAGTCTCACCAGAGCAGAGTAGAGGGGCAGAATCCCTTCCCTCGACCTGCTGACCTCATTCCTTTTGATGCAGCCCAGGATTCCACTGGCTTTCTGGGCTCCGAGCTTACAAGGTGAGATTTTCATCAACCATCACCCCCAAGTCTTCCTCCACAGGGCTGCTCCCAACCACTTCTCCACCCAACCAGTAGAAGTGCCTACATGGATGTGTGGTCAGAAGGATATGCATCAATAAGGATCTCTTGTCAATATTTCTCCAGCCCTGGGTACAAGGTATGTGAGATAGTGTGCTGCTATTGGAGAAGGAATTGTGCATGTACAGATAGTACCACCTTGAGATTCTGTGCATCACTGGAATAAGACTGTGGTTAGAGGCAAGCTACTCTACAGGGAATGAAATAGGGCTGTGATCCCATGTACTTCTAGTTGAGAGTAGACTGAGAATATTCTAGGCATCAGCTTTGCTTTGTTGTGAAGTGATGCTAGAGGTCCTTTTCTGGTACAGGACAGCTCTGCCTCTGGAAAAGTTCTGTCCCAAGAGCACCACCTGGCTCTGAAGTGACCCAGGAAATTTAGGTTGACAGCCCTCAAGCCTGGGTGAACCGGTGTCTTTGCTTGTTCCTGGCTGCAGTTTGGGCTTTGTGGAAGGGCTCAGGAGAAATGCCATGGTCTGGAATCTATATATCTGGCAGAAATACAAAGGGAGACCGTCTGACTTGACTGCAGCTTTCCTATACTAGGAGCGAAGGAGATTTGTGAAGTTAATTAGACTCCAGATTTGAACTTTCCTCATGGGTGTTGGAAACTGGCAATTCTCCTTTCAGCTTATGTGTATATAGAGCTGCTACACATTGGACTTGGGATGCTCCTGGAATGAGAAACGAAGTGTATGACATATCTATCTGCTTTCCAGGGACTGCCTCGTCAGAGTCTGTGATTCAGCTCTCTGCCTTATGGATTAGCTTGGAGCATTCATGTACTTTTTAAATTTCTTTTAAAACAGTTTGCCGAGATGAAGTCTGTGTGGTTAATTAGAGCTCTGCCACTGTTCACAGAATGCTGTCTGTGCTGAGCAAAGCTCTTCAAACACCTTTTTCCTCAATTCCCAGGCAAAGCACTGGGCTCTCACGCTTCCTTGGCAGGCAGAAGGGGTGATGTAAGGAGCTACTTGTTCCTGGTGGCATTTCTGAGCTGCTGGGAGACTGACTGTGCAACGAGGTGGAGGAGCCAGCACTCCTCATTTCCTGGGTCTGCTAAGAGCATGGGGCTTACTGCATTGCCAAATGCAGGCCATCCTTACTGGGAGCAACACACCATAGATGTACTTTTTGCACAGTGATCACATACCATTTTAGCAGATGTTTAATGCAAAATTGTCAGAGCTTCTAAGGAAGCTGTACCACAGCTTTGCTCCTCTGCTCAGAAACAAATTCCTTCAGATTCCCAGCCTCTTTTATCTGTGACTGGTTCACAGTGCTGTATATTTTAACCTTTTGTGATCCCTTCTTCCATACCTTGTTTCAGTGCGTCCCTTCCCTTTGTCAGGGAACGTTCCTCCAGCTTCTGCCCTCTTCTGAGTGAGGGGCCTTCATGCTTTGCCTATCCTTGCCCAGAACCAGTTCTGTTCAGCAATAGATTGATTTCATTTTTATGTCTAAATGTGGAATGGTCCAGATTTGTAAGTGAAAGCTGAGATCAAAAACTTGTTGTTTGCTTCTATTTAAACAAAATATGTTTTTTTAAAAACTAATCTGAAGAGGTTCCAAAATTTCTCCTGAAACATTTTTCGCTCTCTTCTATTTCAAAAAAGATTAGCAGAAACATGGAACTGCTTTGGCAGTTGTGGAGATAAAATTAAAAAAACATGAGTTAAAATGCTACTGCTCAAACTTGGGGGGGCGGAGGCCGAAGAATGTTTACTAGAAACATACTTGCTGTGTGGCTGGGACAGCTTTTTGGTTGGGGAAATATTGCAAATCTATTCACTTTACATATGGACAAGTGGTGATGTATCAGTGTGCTGTGTATCATGCATATACCCTCAGTATAGGAAAGCCTTGTTTTCAGGAAGCTTCCATCTCTGGAGTGGAAGTCAGCAGCTATTTTTATTAGTGTGCTGCTGCATTGCACAGGAGAGCCCAGGATGATGCTGTTTCCCCAACTCACTTCATGGATGACTTTGCTAATTTACTAAGGGAGGACTGATGACAAATCAATACCAGCCAATGAGCACAGACACAGCTTCATGCTTTTTTGAAAGAAGTCAGCAAGGCTGTGCTGGTGAGCAGTCTGAAATTAAACAACCAAAGTTATTTCACTGGAGAAGAGCTCATAAAGCTATGCCCTGTAACTGTAAACACTTGAAATATCAGCTTTAAAAATAAACATTACCGTGCAAAGCCTGGGCTGTTTCTGCCAGGTGACCAAAACAGCGGGCACTGAGTTGTAAGAAGCTGGTTGTCAGGATGGAAAATGTCCCCTGTGTAAAGAGACAGCAAGACACTTGCATCTTAACTCCTGCTCAAAACCCTTTTCTGAAGATTTAACTGATTCTTAGACCAGGTACTGCGTCTATGTATGCCTGACATGTATACAGCATTCCTTGGAGGTAACAACACTCCTGTGCTTTTCTGACATAGGAGGTCAATTGGAGATGAAATCCTAACATGAAACCTTACAATAAAGGTTGCAGTGGGCTTATGCAGCTTTGTCAGGTTGCTGGAGCTTCAAAGTCAGCATTTTGCTTGGGTGATGATACCAGGACCTTTACATTTCCTCTTCTGCTGACAGCTGCTCCGCTGATTTTCCTCTGCAAATGACTTTTGGTTTTGTAAGTGTTAGTGGTGAAGAGCTGCTTGAGTGTGACAGAACAGTCTGTTACTGTGGTAAATGGAAAATGCAAAATGCAAACACACAGTCAAAAGCCTGTCTCTTGTATTCTGATTGCTCATTTCTTAAAAACTGGTGTGGTTGATATTTGGTGGAATGATTTTATACCTTTTCCTAGTGTGCATTTGGGCATTTCTTCCACTCCAGACTAGCTTCATTATTGCGAAAAAGAAGGTAATGTGCCCAAGAACCTATTGTTGTTGAAGGTGGTAACATTTGGAAGTTGGTGAGTTAGTTACTGAAGACCTTATTTCAGCAGTTTTCGAAGAAGAGATATGTAAAATGTAAAACTGTAGAACTCTCTAAACCTGGCAAACAGATCCATGATCTGCATTTTCCTGATTAGAAGTGCTAGGGTTATTATAAAAACAAAGCATAATTGCAAGTTAGTCCGTTTACCTGTTCTTCTTCATTAAAATGGAAATATACACACAAAAATATGTTCAAAAATTAGGGATTTCAATGCAGTTTGAATACCTGTAAAGAACCAGACTTTATGACTTTTATAAAGCCTTGCGGGAATGTTTTAGCAGTTTGTCCTGGTGCATTTATAACAAGGCACAGTGGTGCTACTGGGAGCGGGAATCATGTTTCATTGTGCATTTGTGAGCAATGAGTTTCAGTTGTAATCATAAAGATGAAAAATACACTGATAAAGTCATTCAGTCATCTTTCAGGCTCTGGAATTTGCATTCCTATAAAGGAAGACTACAGATGGATTTCAGACCATTTGGGACTGTGATTTGGTTTATATACCTGTCATCATAGATCTTCAATGCTGTATGTAGTTTAACATATGACTAACATAATGGTACTAGTAATGCTTCTCTTCAGCATAAATTAAGCAAATGTTCAGCCTTTAAATATCCACGATAATTTCTCCTGTTGTTTACAAGGGACTCCCATTGTGGCCATTAAAGCAGAACATATGGCTTATTGATACAATGTCAGCTTCTCAAAGTATTTCACACTGTGCCTATTCTAGAACTGACAGGTATCTGACATGCACTCTGGAGCACTGAAAAAGAAAATATCTTTTGATGCCAAAAACAGTTCCCAGGTGAGAGCTTCACAGCCAGAAAGGAGTAAAAAGTGCCCTCTGGCCTTCCACAGCCAATTACCTCCCCTACCCTCATGCTCTTCTTCTAAGATATATTGACTTATATTTAGCTTCCTCAGAAAGGAATTTCAAGCTTTTAATGCAGTTTGTCATTTTATGCAAACCTTTACAACACAGTTTGCCCTTAGTTAGAGAGTGTCCATGCTGAGTGGTGTAAAAGCAAGCACTCTGTCCTTCATAAAGTTTACAACAGCCTTTAAAATAATAGTGCTAGAATAAATTTCAAAGTGTGGCCTTAGTAGTTTTCTCTAAGAGCTCTGACAGGTAAGATCTGGCAAGTTTGGCTGTGATCTTTTATAGCCTTATATTCTTGCATACAGCCAACAATCTTGTCATAAGCTGCATGTGAAGACTACATAAAAGAGCAGTATTTTGCCATTCCTGTTACAGAAGCAGTAACCTCTGGCTGAAAGCAAGGTGGAGAAGGAAGAGTGTGCAGTTTGGATTTATCATGGCTAAATTCCGCAGTGCCTGTTTAAGGGATTTTTAAGCTTTTCGTTGGGTCATTCTGGATGTGAATTTTTTGGTTTGCTTCTGTAACAGCTGCTATTTCCAAATTCTCAGCATAATTCCACTTTTGCTTACCTAAAGCGGAGTCTTGCTTCTGAAGTCTGGGAAGTCATTGCAGTGTAGGACTGGCCTGAATCTGGAATCCATATTGGCATGCGTAATGGAAAATATCTCAGGGCTTAAATAACTAAGCTGTAAAGGTCTTCCTTCTTGTTATTCACCCTAATTTAAAAAAAAAATAAAAGAGAGATAAAAAAGAAAAAAAAAAGGGAAGAGCAAGACATTGGGAAGATTGTGCTGTATTTTATTTACAGGGGTATTCTGGTGTCAAAGCTGCTGTTTTATGTGGTGAAGGACCTCTGTTGTATGGCCGGTTCAAACCCTTAAAAGTCAACTTGCCTGGCAGGGGTGTAAGCATTCAGATACAGGTGATACAAGCTAGATGAATCACCAGTTTCAACTCCAGCTCAACCACAGAACCAAAATCAAGTCAGCAAATCAACCACCTGTTTGACATGGGACACAAGGCACGGCACAGCCTTGCAGAAGGGCTGTGTTTTGTATCGGAGGGGCCCTAGCCCAGTGGTGTAGGGGTAACCTTGCTTAGCCTTTTGGGCTAAATGATCAACAAAATCAGCCCCTGAGACACGATTCAGATGTTTGACCGAAGGAAAGGGGTTGGGTTTTTTGTCGTTGCTTTGTTTTGTTTTGTTTGTTTGTTTGTTTGGGGTTTTTTTGGTGGTGTGGTTTTTTGTTTGATTGGTTTTTTAAACTGGGAAATCAAACCAGGTTGGCCTTCGTGAATCTTTGTCTTGCCTTGCAAACAGCAAGATCAACATGTGGGACTTGAAATGGCACAAAGGTACCTGGACTGCTGGCAAGTAGTCTGCAGCATGCAGAAATGGTGTTTTTCAGAAGCACTGGTGCTTCCATGACCCAATCAAACTTTACTTTTCTTTAAAGCACCTGCAGTATAGCTTTCTGGGGGCTGGTCCTTTAAAACTGTCTGACTCATCTGAGCTTAGCATAATGCAAAGTTTTATCTGCATTCCTGTTCCCTGACTCAAGTCTGCTCTGCAATAACCATATCGAGGGCTAGGCTTGTCCTGTCTTCAGTACATTGATCCTTGGAATACCCCTGTAGGTAATCCAGGCAACTGCTGAATCTAGTACAGAGCTGGGCAATTAATCACGAAAGAAACCTGTGATAGAGGTAAGCCTCAAGGCCAAATACAAGCCCAGAGATGTGGAGGTGGCCTTCCTCTCTTTGCCAGTCCTTGTGGTTCTTGCCAAACCTGCCCGTGGCAGCTGTGAATTAAAAATGCTCACTTCTGGAAGGGCCCACTCACAGCCCTGGTGAACAGCAGTTCAAAGACTGTTTTCATGCTTAGCATGTTTCCTCTCCTGCCTCTTCAGAGATCACGTTAATATTATCACCTCTCATCAAACATTAATCTGTACATCATTTGCCAGTTGAAGCATGAGTAGGTTGCACAGATTTTTTTATTCAGCAAGCGACAGTTGCTGCTTAGACTCTGTGGTCTAGTTTTTAACAGCTGGCTGTTTGGGTTGTGTTTTTGTTAAGTGGAGAGCCTATTTATAGGCAGCAGAACACATGCACATCCTTGTCTGTGCTACTGCAGATCCTGGTTAATCTCCCCTGATAGAAAAGCCTAGTCTATCAGTTAGCATAATATGTATTAAAATCAGCGTGGGAGACTTAGAGGTGTTTTTGTTTTTTTTCCTCTTTCTATCACTGCCTTGAAGCTCTGAAGCAGACTGTGATAGCACAGGAACAGGCTGCTTGTCTGAAAACTGGGGGCAAATGTTTCTCATAGCTGGTCTCTTCCAGGATAGACAAGAAGTAGCCTATGGTGGTGGTGTCTAACACAAAATGTCATTAAGAGAAACATTCTTGTGGCAAAGGATCTGATTTTACACAAGGTATTTAATGTGTATGTGCATCACACCCCATTCTTTACCCAGAGGAAGGCAGAGTTAGCTTTTGTTTGCTTCCTGAAAATTAGATGGCAGGCAAAGTATCTGTGATGATGGGAGGCTGGGAGCGGTGTCATTCCTGCTGGGGGAGAAGAGGGTGTTGGCTAACACCCAGCAGAGGAAAATCTATCAGTATCTGCACCCTTGACACCATCAGTGAGACCAGGAGTGTGGCCTGGTGCCTCTCAGGACCCAAGGAGTTTGTCTATGGCACTCTGCTGTTTAGAGGCGCTGCTTGCCTGGGTCACTGCTAACACTGTTCAGGCTGAAAGTGAAAACACTGTGATTCTAGCATAGCACACAATGAAGTGCTAATTACAAAACTGAAAACAAAGTTAAGAGAAAAATGAGTACAGCTCAGATAATTTCAGATTACAGTTTATAATTTCATATCATGTTAAATAGCATTTTTTTAATCAGTTGCTTTACTGTCCCTTCTATGAGGTGTTACGGAGCAGAGTGAGAAAGTAGGTTTCTCCCTGACACACACTTGCTTCTTCCAGAGTTCACACACCTGTGGGCTGCTCTTCTCTCCATTTGTTTAAGAAGGAATTCCCCTGATCTCATACATCTTTCTACACGGCACTCTTCCTAACTCAGGCTTGCTTGTTTCACATGGAGGACATGATATTTTAAGTCCACCACAGCAGTTATTCTATCTGTCTGGGGGAAAAAATATCCACCAGTTGCTGTTCTGTATTATGAAGACTGTAGAACCAGTCTGGTTTGTCTTTCCCTTCCTTCTCTGCCAGTCCCTTGTCACACGAGTCCCCTGCAATAGAGAGTTTGGAAACAGTTCCAATATGTGCCTGTGAAGCACGAGAATGAACAAGGTCTGCAGGGCACTGGAGTGAGCACGAGTACAGACTGAACTCCAGTTAAAATGATGAGGTGTGCACTTCAGTCTGCACAATTGCTTCTCTCACAACATCGCCTTTAAGTGAGCAGCCTAAGACATGAAGACGAACTTCTAAAATTTTAAATTGTTTCAGGCACTTATCTGTTTATATCTCTCCTAAAGGGGTAGGTACTTGGGTAAGTATTACATACATCTGTCTGTATTTCATATTCAGGCATACAAGCATAAATATATATGAGTAGCATGCACGACATCACAAGGATGTTTTTATAGGATCATAGTACAGCATCCCCTGAGCATCACCTATGAGGCTTACATTAATATAGTGGGGGTATATTCTGCGCTGACTGGCAATCCACTGCTAGCCAAGGATGCAAATGGATAGACTCTGGTGCTTTCTGCAAGGGCACTGTGCCAGCATGATACAGATGATGGGGAAGAGCTGAGCAGATACTTAACATCTCTCTGTAAATCCTCCCTGTTCTGTCACAAGAGTACCTTGTATAAATAAATAAAAAAAAAGGGATGCAGTTAAGTCATGGCAGTCAAAAAAAATCTGAAGACTGACTCTGGCTGCCTGCCCAGTTGTGCTAGGCTGTCCAGGCTATGAAGCATATACTCGTGTCTGAGAAAGTATTTGACTTGTGATCCATGGACTTCTGGAGACCTAGGATGATTTCTGAAGGATCTGCTACATGTAAGTAAGAGGAGAAAGACTCTTGTCATGGGACTTAAATCTACTCTGCAGGAGTCAGCACTACTGTTAAAAAATGCTGAAGTCTGTAAATTGTAAAAAAGTTGACAGCTATTTTTATTGTTTATTGAAAACTTCAGGAATGCTGTAGGGTCTCTGGCACTTGATGCCAAGATAGCTCTGCTTTTGCTATGTCACACTGACATTGGTGGGACTTTGGTTAGTAAAAAGAGATCTGCTGGTGATTCACGTGCCATCATTTGTTTTCCCATCAAAGTCTTGATGGAGTTGCTCCCGCCTGGGTGCTGAGCAGGCTGCCATCATTCAGTTTCATATATCGTGCCATTGAATTTTTTAACTTCCCACATCTGAGCAGGCTACAGGTCTAGTTTTTCCTTGGATGGATTTCCTTCAGGCTTTTTTGGCTCCCAGGGGTAGTGCCGATGTAGTGAGGATATCCCAGTTGCCTAAGTGCAAGTTCCCTCAGAGCTACCAAGGCAGTGGCAACACTGTATTTACAGTACTTGGTAGACGAACAGTAGTGAAAGCAAGTAAACGCGTAGATCAGGACTAGTCTCTTGGAAGCAGAAGAAATACACGGATCCAGGCTGTGCAATACAACATCAGGATTTTTTCCCTGCATCTTATTACTTATATGTATTAAAATTACCTTTAGAAGTTATTGCCACTTTTTGGCATATCTGACTTGCCCGAATGTTTTGTAGGTAAACAGCCTTTGGTTGGCTCTGTGACAGGTGTGCGGTCAGCAGGAAGCACGTGAGGTAAACTGGAGCTGGGAAATCACAGGGTACAGGTGTTTTTAAACAGGTTAAATCAAACTGATTTTCAAGTTTTAGGCAGGGCAGACTTTCAAACACATGTTCTTTGGGAAGACCTTGAAAACCGGAGATGAAGTGGCTTTGTTGCAGTGTTTGTAAGAAGTGAACTTAGCAAAATGGGAGTTATGGCACCAGTGCTGAAAGCACGAAATGCAGGCCGAAATCTCTGACCTCATGGGATCCTCCTGAGGCGAAGCAGGACCACCCTGTGCCCCTTCAGAATGGGTTGCATAGGGCTTGTGAGGGCAGCTCTGGTATGGTCGTGACCATGAAAAGGGACTATTTTAACTAAAAAAATGAAACTAGAAATATGAGCTGTTTCAAAGAATCATTCTCCTTTCTAAACTAAATAAATATAGTCAGATATTTCAGATATGTTTTCTTGAATCCTGGACCTATGGGAGTGAGAATGATGAGGGGAACTTGGCTTGGTTTGATCCTGCAAGAGCAGGAAACTGAAACTATTCGGTTCTTGAAGTTGCCTCTGCCAGTTGGAGTAGATTCAGGGATTTTTTTGGGGAGGAGAGAACGTGTGTGTGCCTTTCTCTTCATGTAGTGCTGAAAACAAGTAACTATTTCTTCAGGTAAGCAGTCTCCTGAGGGGTTGGAATTTGGAAATCAACAGAACTTGTTGTATTGCTTTATTCCGCTGTCCTCAAATCTGTTTTAGGAAGTTGGTTTCAATGAACCACCTCTAGAGTTATCAGAGGGCAGACATTCTGTGAAGTTTGTGCTCATTAAAACCGCTAAATTAAACTGCGGGGAAGCTGTACTTGCTCATGTATATGATGATCACTGTTAGGATGGTATTGGTGGGTTCATGCCTCCAGCCCTACAGGAGTCGTTAATGGAAAACAAGGAGCTGTAAGATCACGGATTGGTGTGCAAGGTGACCTCAGGGTGGGAGGGGGGAACACCAACCTGACCAACCCTTCCATAGTTCAACATGGAGGCTTTCAATTAAGAAGTCAAGCAGTGCTAGTTCTTGCTGAGGAGAAGTACAGGCAGGTGTGGGAATGTTTCCAGAGCAGAATCAAGCACCTGATGGATTTCAAATGTGTGTAACTCTTAAATGAAAATTAAAAACCAGTCTGAGCTGAATTTCAATTATCACAAGATATAACTTAAAAATAGCATTGAAGCTTAAGATTGAAATATTCATTTTGACTACCTGGTTTCGACTGTGATACATGAGTTTTCCTCATGTTTTGATATTGTCAAAATCACTTTACAGCAACAGGTCCCAGTAGATTATAATAACATCTCGTAATATTTAGTCTGTTAAATTAAAGGTTTACAGTAGCAGGATATGGTTTGAAAATCACTCTTCCAAGGAGTCTGGAAGTGGGGAAGACAAGCTGTTGGTTCCCAATGGAAAAGGACTGGCAAGTACCTGATAGCTGTGGCAGGTGGTGGGCAGGGGAGGCAGGGGTTTGTGTTGTGTCTTACTGTCAAGTTCGCTGCCAGTCTGTGACTTGGAGCGGCAGCACAAACTCAGGACAGCGCAAACCCTGGTGGGGCTACAGCTGCAGCCTCAAAAAACATATGAATCCCCCCTTTCTGGGTGTCAACTGGAGCCATCGCAGACTTGCCTTCTCCGCTCCTCTGCACTCACAGCCCGTTCTGCTTCCCTTCCCTCCTGACCAAGCCCGTCAACCCGCACCCCTGTTCGCCCTTGTCGGGGTTCGGACTCGGGAAAGAGCCGAAAAGCTCGAAGGAGGCTTCCCTGGTTTTTGGGAGGGAGTTCACAGCACCGTTTGCTCTTTGACCTCCTCCTCCCCCTTGACGGCCCTTGGGCCGTGCGGGCTTTGATCCCGTTCGCCGGGCGCTCTGCGGTCCCTGGCGCCGGGAGTCACCGCGGGATTTCCCCCCGCGGGCGGGGCTTTGGCCGCGCTGGGGCCGCCGCTGCGTTTCGGCGCTGCCGCCGGGGCTCGCGCCCTGTCGCGTGCCTCAATATCGCGCGCGCTCTTGCGCGCCCTCTCGCGTGCCGTGTCGCGCGGCCAAACCTCCCGCCGGTGCTCGCGCCCCTGTCGCGTGCTCGGGTCTCGCGCGTTGTCTCGTGGCCGGTCGCGCGCGGGTTCGCGCGTGGCCTGTCTCGCGCCTGGATCTCGCGCATTGTCTCGTGGCCGGTCGCGCGCCGGGGCGCGGGCCGCGTCCCGCAGAGGTTCGCGCGTGCCCTGTCGCGCGCTGGGTCGCGTGCTGCGTCTCGCGCCCTGTCGCGCGCTCCGATCTCGCGCGCTGTCGCGCGCTATGTCGCGTGCCCGGTGGCGCGGCGGAATCTCGCGCACTGTCGCGCGCCGGGTCTCGCGTGCTACGTCTCGTGCAGATGCTCGCGCCCCGTCGCGCGACTGGGTCTCGCGCACTGTCGCGTGCTGTGTCTCGTGCCGGTGCTCGTGCCCTGTCGCGCGGCGGGGCTCGCGCGCAGTGCTGGCGGTGCCGGTGGCGGCCGCCAGGGGGCGCGCTGCCCTCGGCACCCAGGCGGGGCTCCCCCGCGGTGTGTGGGGGCTCCCGGCACGGCCCTGGGCACGGCCCGCGCGTGGCGTCCTGCCAGCGAGTCTGCGGAGAGCTTGGGGCTTGGGATTTTTTTGGTTTTATTTTCCCGGTTTTTGTAATTTTTTTAAAACTATCATTTGCTTTTCTGTTATCCTTACCCTACCTGACACGGTACCGCCGTGCAGCGCAGCCCACGCAGCCCCGGTGCCGAACCACTGAAGAGCAGAAATGAGAACCCGGTTGGTAATTGCTTGTTTGACGTCTGCCCAGGATGCGAAGCACGCCTGAAAGGCAAGACTGGAGTGCCTCTCAGGAATTCATCTTGTATATGTGCGGGGTCTGCACTCAAACTCTCCTGACAGATGAGTTTCTAACTTCCACCCCTCCAACGAGGAGGATACCACGACCCCCTGGGTTCTACTCTGTAATTATATCTACATGGTATAGCTGGAAAGCCCCTAACTCTGTCTTCTTTACTGAGAATTGTGTTTGAGGTAATATGTGCACATAGGATCACGTTAAGTCTTTTATTGTCTAAAAGCTTGACCTTTTACATCTTGGAAACCTGTTATCATCCTCATTTCTTCTTTCTCTGACTAAATAAATAATTACTTTGACCTTTCTTCTTCATTAACGTTTTCTGAACCCTTTTACTCTTACTGCCCCTCTCTGTATTCACTTGCATATAGCTCCAGGTTCCACAGTGTGCCATTCCAAAGCGAATGGAAGTACCGCAGAGTTGCCAATGTGACATACAGTGATCACGTCTACTCTGAGTGCCTGCAGCATGCACTTATGAAATCATTGGGAGCATTTCTACATTTATTATAGCGTAGGGGTTTTTTTCAGGCTGGCATGCTTATAGCAACGTTTTATACTGGAGGAAAAATAGCTGAGCTTTTATCCCTAGATAAAGCCTCTTCCTCAATCACCTTATTTCAAGTAACTACCTAATAAAATTAAAGTGGTTCTGTATCCTTCATGTGCCATGAAGTGTTGCTTAGGGCTTGAACAAGGATGTCTCTGTTCAATTAGTCTCTAGCCTATTAAAAAGGAAATACAGTATTTTTTTTCCCTTCTGCATTAATGTAAGTTTCAACAAGATTTCCGATAGCGAAGGTTACAACAACATGGACCTTTAAGGTGCTTCTTTCTTTGCAATTCACTTCCCTTGTAAGCCATGTGAGCCTTGGGTTCCAGTGGGTTGCTCCAGGTTGTTTCTCCACTGTCCAGGCTGAGTATTCCAGATGCCATTTACAGATCCTTCAGTCGATTCCATCGATCATGTCTCTCATAAAGCAGAAGCATCCATGTGCTGTGAGGGTGTGACCTCGCTCAGGGTCAGTGGGCACCACCAATGTGAATTGGTGGGTCTGCCTTGAAGGTCTACCTTATGTTGCACAGGGGCAGCGGTGGAATGTTAATTGGGTTGTAATTGGGCTTAGAGAGCTCTGACAAGATCTTTTGGAAAAGAAGTCCATGTAAATCTATAAGTTACTGGTGCTGAGGAGGGGAGGCTGACAGCTACGTATCTGTCACTTCTTGGTTTCTCCTGCTCTTGGCTGCCCTGCAGTGCTCGGTCTCTGTGGGAGGGTGGGCCTCATTTGCTAGCTGCCCCCTTCAGCTCAGCTCAGGCAGAGTCCCTTGATCCTTGGAGAGCTCTTAAGGATGTGCAATATGGAAGTATATTGGCATTAGGCTGTTGTTGAAGCCAGAGGAAATGGGAAGACAGTAAGCAGCCCTAGGCTGGGTTAAACGTTTCATGGGGCAATGGAAAATGTGCTGCTTGATCTGTCACCTCCGTGTGTAATGGAACATTCTCCCCTTGGTTCTGTGGCTGTGAGAGCCTTACAGCAGGAGGGATATGGAGCAATGTGCACAGTCGGCCTCCACGTGTGCTTAAGGGATCTCACAGGAACATGCACAGAGACCATAACTGTGCTTTTCCTGTTGGTCCCCTGCTGGCACTTTGCTGCTTCAGCCACCTCTGCCGTCCCTCTGCCGTCATGCCTGAGCTGATCCTGCCAGAGGGCACAGGCAGCACCTCTGATCACTCTGTACTCAGAGGAGCCAAGATCCTCCTTGGACTGCTAGTGATTCATGTAAGCGTTAAGGTACTTTCTCTGAAGTGGATTGGATGTGTCTCTATACATTTTTCTGGGAATTTTGGTTAGCGTGTCCTCTTGCCACATGCTAAGCCCTGCACTGATGTTTGTAGCATCCCAGACATTTGGATAATGGTTTATTTTTCCTGTGGCATGTTGCTGTGTAACCCAGCAGGCACAACACTTCATCTTTCTCTGCAGCTTGAAAATCCTCTTTTGTCTGTGTAGACATTCAGAGTAGCGACACATCTGCCTGTTATATTCTTCCACTCTTACCGTTTTTACCTTGTGCTTTGAATGGGTTTTAGTAACTTATTTTAGCAAATGCAGGTCCTGAAGTGGGGAAATGGCTTGCTACTATCCTTGGATTTTATTCAGACACTGGAAATTTTTGTTTTGTTTTGTTTTTTGCTTTATCTCAGAGAAAAAATGTTGGAACTTGCCTGTAAAGGTGCTACAGTGTAGTGCAGGGGAAGAGGGGGGAGGACAGCACAGAAAGAAATGGGTGCTTGATAGTTCCCGAATGGAATTGTTTCCTCGTAATGTCAGGCTCACTTTTTACCTGATCATGTTCCTCAACCACAGCGTAAGTAATCAAGAGGGGTAAGAAAGATACAAATACATATATATGTGTGTGTGTGTGTGTATCTATAAGTCTGTTGTCCTTATACAAAGAAGAGGGTGGGGTTTTTTCCCCTTTTACTCTTTAAGGTTTCTCTCACGCTTTGCAGATGCGTGCAGGGATGGACACACACATGCACACACTGTCTGGTGGTAGGGCAGGACACAGCTCAGTGTCAGGGACAGTTGCTAATGTGACACAGGCAGCCCTGCTACCCGCAGGTCATGACACGGAAGGGAAACAAGAGTCAGAACAATTTATAGAGGAGCTAGGAGCCATCTCAAATATCAAACTTGTGTCCTGGCCACTTGTTTTTCTTTATTTAATCAGGAATATTTTTATCAGTTATTGTAATCCATGTGAACAACCTGTGAGTGTTTTTGTTATGACAAAGCTCCCATTTGCCTCTGAATAGAATAAATAGTGATGCTGGAGCATGGATGGGGTGCTTGGTGGGGGTGTTTTTAATGCAGCTTAATTAGGCTTTTGTTTTTATTTTTATCTCAATGTATATTCCTCTGAAAATGCTGCCAGTATTCTGGCTCTGGTCTTGACATGGACCTCATGGCTTTCATGTTAGATCTGTTTTAAACTGCTTTGGTTTTGCAGGATCTTAGTACCCAATTCATATACAGCAATAAATTTGACAGAACTCTCAACAGTCTAACTTATAACTTCAAGTAAAGTTAGCTCAAACTTGTAGTTTCCAGTTAAGAAAGATTATTTCTTTGATTCTTTTCTGTTTTCCACTTCTGAGACAATCACAGATTTACTAGTTGCTATTTTAAAGGTATACTTACTTAACCCTCAAACACTGACTTGCTATGTGAGTAGCCGAACAGGGCAGGTGCAGATATCTCAAGCTGAATGCCTTTCGCCACTGAGGTTATAAAGTGCTTTGGTGTTTGCCCCTAAAGGTGAGCCCTAAGGGAATTTCATCGTTCATGAAAACTGTGTTTCAACTTTAGGCTTAATAGGCTTCATTTCTGCAGCCAATGCAGTTGAGTATGCTGAATGTCATTTTGTCAGCATGAATGTTTTTAGTGGTACTTCCGATTAGGGACAATTTAGAATTAAAATAATAGTATAATTGTCTCCCCAATATTCTTCCCCATTTTCCAGAATTTTTGAAGGGAAATGATACCAGTTTCTAAGCGTTTTGGTGAAAACTTTGAATAAAATAGACATTTGCTTTAAAGAATGGTTTTGTTAAGTATTTATTGTTTTAATACTACCCCAATACAAGACCGCAAGCAGCAGAGAGGGTGACAACAAAGCTTTCCTACTTAATTTTGAGCATTTGGGAAAGAAAAAAACCCTGTTTTCTTTTGAGGCTCTAACTTTTCACTTTTCCTGTTAGCTCTTTGAAGCATATACTCTAAAACTCAGTTTGTTCAAATTCATGGAAATCTGCAATCCGCATTGGATATGAGACTGTACAGTTATTAAGCCAAGCAGTTATATAAAATATGGGGTTGAAATTAATATAGTGTGAATTGAGCAACCAAATCTCTTTGAGTTGTTTCAGGGAAAATCCTCAACATTACAGATCCTGTATGGATTTTCCAGATAATTGAATGAACTGTGTAGCATGCCTTTTTTTCCCGAATGTGCAGCTTGCCTCTCTTGTCTGTGCAAAAGATTGTGTGAACCACATGACAGAATAAAGGTGGTGCCTTATGCGATCTTCTAGTTCAAGATGACCATGAAAAAAACATTCTTTCTGCTTGTTTCACTGAAGTATCCATTCAAAGCACAGAGATGCTTAGTAAATGGCAGACCGAAAGATGTCTACTGAGGAGAGATTATTTGACTGTGTGCATGTCTATGTACATTGCTAATTTTAACTGCAGGGTTTCTGTGATGATGAAGGATTGTCAGCTACAATCATGTGCCCAGCTTATGATTTTTGCACAAAAATGTGGACACGAAGTGCATGAAACGTGTTCTATTGTTATTTATTTTTTAAAAGGTAATGTTTAATTAGTAGACTTAATTATTTTGCTTCTATTGAAAGCAATAGTAAGGCTTCTAAGGTATTGCCTTCATTTTTTTCAGTACTCATGATGTTTCCTGGCGTTCATCAACACTTCTAAATTACTGGGAAGAATGTAATTAATCATTCACTTCCTTATGCTTCCTACTAGGCAGACGCAGATCATTGCAGGCAAGTGGAAGTAAGCCATTTCAGATTTTCAAAACATGCTGCAGCTAGTGGAAATTTGGGGTAAGCACCAGTTTACACATTCTGTCAACAGATCACAGCACAAAGGTAACTCAATGTCTGACTGTAACAGGATTTGATGACAAACAGTTTATGAGTTGTCTTTGAGGAAGGATTTCTCTGTCACTAAGTCAATAAAAATCTAGAGAAGAAGTTTATGGAACTAATTTTCAGTCCAGCCCAAGTGCATTTCAAAGCAAATTGAGAAAATAGAGTTCCAGTGTCAGAAGCCCCAAATTCTGAGCCAAACCTCGATAGCTGACAGTCCCATGTTTGCACTGAGATTTATTTAGTTTTGCTGGATTAAATCAAGATTCATATACATAAAAGTTCTGTTCAGGCCAAAAAGGAACAGCAAACCAAGTAGACAAGTTCAGACTACAAAGATCAGAGTTTTCATCTTTATTCTGCAAATATGGAACATTTGGAAAGCATTGCGTAAACGGAACTTTTGCCAAGTTTTCTGAAGTAGTTACCATCTGATTTGTCTGCATGATATTTACTTGGTAAAAACGCATATTGCTCTGTTTTTGGAAGTGAGAGCTTACCCGCGAACTGCAACCTGGAGGGACAGAAAGTATGTTCTTAAATGGCTTGTCAGCAAAAGTTTAACTCGGCTCCTGTTCCTATCCACCCATGCTACTTCACAAACTCGCATCACCACCGGAATGAAAGTAGTCCCGGCAGTCGGAGAACAGCGGCCAAATGCGTTTGACGTGCTGCCCCATGAGGAGGAGAGGGAACAAGCTGGCCAAGAAATGAGTACAAGTATGTAGCCCAATTTCTTCTGAAAGAATGAAACAATCCTTTTATGTCCTTGTAGGAAAGTAACGACTTTCTATTCTTGCTCTGCAGCCTCCTTTTCTAGAAAACTGTTGTTCAGAAGAGCATGGTGCAGCAGCATGCTTCAGCCTCCAAGATTCACCTTTGGGTTATTGCCTTAGATGAACGATAATAAAAAAAGCCCACAAGCTTTTATTATTATATTTATTATTTAAAAAGGCACCTTCAAGCATTGTCACATAACTACTAACAACGACGTTTATTGTGTTTATTTTCCCAGTTTTAACCTGGTAATCAACTACCACGTTTCACCCTGGATTCTGGGCTCTCAGAAATTCATGCTAAAATGAACATTTGCTTCAGCAAAGGCTTCCAGCTGAACATAAGCCACAAAGGGTTTCTTTTAAGTTGGATATGAGCGGTTTTTTGTTGGGTTTTTTTTTGCCTCCTCCCTTCCTCTAAAGGACAGAAAACAACTTCTGGAAGCCTGGTTGCTGGTTTAAAACACTAATAATGTGAAATTTCTTCAGTGTTTCTGTGTTAAACACTGTTTTAGAGCCACTGCTGCTTAAATGAAGGGATTTAGTTGCTGAATACTTACCTAAGACCTGTTTTCATACTTAAATATAAGGGTTAACCTTATCACGTATGGACTATATCAACAACTTTTTCTTTTTTTCCCTTGTCTGATTAATCTCTTCTTATAATGCTTAATTATACAATGTCTTTAGGCTTTGGAGGGGTGAAACCTGCCGTGGTAATGGAAGTAAAAGCAACCAGTCAAGGGAAAGTGTCTGTCCTCACCTTGTGGCTGACTGACGTGGGAAGTATTTGAGCCTGCTTCAGGCTATGGTGCTTGGACTCAGCTTGTTGAAGGCATTTGGCCAAAGACAATCTCACGCCTGTGGCGTGAAGGCTGGCCGCAAAGGCTTGCTAGGGGAATGACAGGACATGTAGGTTCCTTGTTTAGTCCTATTATAACCTAAGTACCTTATTTTTCTTAACCTGCACCCTTTAGAGTTAAATCTTGTTCCTTTATATACCTGGTAATAAAGGAACTGGAATGTTTTAAGTACTGCAAGGGTCCTAGAAGTAGATCCAAGTGAATCTCCATATCGGAGAATTACGAGGAATTGGGTCCCACAGGCTTTTAAAAAGGGAAGAAAAAAAAAGGGAGGATGTAATTGCCATGTTGGCCATGATTCCTGTCCATGGAGGAATGGCTATTGCAGGAGGGCTGCCTATCAGACAGAGTGAGTTTGTAATCTGTTTGTAGTGGCAAATTCCATGCTTGGCTCATTGTGATATCTCAGTCTGAGTTAATTATAGAGTTTGGGGGAGTGGAGGGGAGGGAAGACAGAAATGAAAGCCTCTCTCAGAAAACCCAATTCAAAGGAAAGCAGAGTGCAATTCAGTACCTTTTCTTCTGTCTGACGCTTCAGCTGCTGAGTGCGCCGCACCCTTATTCACACAAACAGTGCAGTCTGCGGAAGGTCCTGTCGTAAGAATTGAGTGAAGCAGCTTATTGTTGGGTGCAGCTCTGAGCAGGGTACTCTTCAGGGTTATAAACGCTACTGAGGCGTTCCAGCAGTACTTGTTTTCAGATCACTCTGATATTGATGCATTCCCTCGCACGTTTTCTGTTTGTGACCTATTTTTGATGCGTTTTACATCTGCTTTAGCAGCTCTTTGACAACCAGAAAACAGGGCTGTTTACTGAGTTCACAGCTGCTGCTAATATCCGTGCAACTAGCCAGAACTGACTGTTTTCTTGGTTAGCTCATCCTGTTGAATGAACCTCTCCACAGGGTTTGTTACAAGTTTGTTTCAACTGGAATGCTATCAAAAGTTTCCACACATTTGTGAAATTCTCATACTTCAGCCTTCCTAGAAATCCAGAAACATATGCACCCTTGCTAATTCCAGTAACTTTCTTCTATTTCCCATGGCTTAACTACATCAGCTTTTCGCAGATAGTGAAAACATAACAGCCTGTTATAAATGCGACAAAATTCCTGCTGCCATTAGTTAATACTAATGCAACTGACAGCTTTGCACTTGAACAGAGTCTTTAAGGATGAATCTTGAAGTCTAGTTTAAGGGCGCTATTACCTATCACTTCACATTGTCGTGTTTTATGATGATAATTGAATTACCTTATTTTTCACATTATTTTTTTGTATACAGATGAGGTTTGAAGGAGTGGGAATGTAAATTGATCTTGCAGTGATATGCATTTCCTTGCATCACCTTCAGTGCTCTCCGGGACTGGTTTGCTCATGGTGCATCATGTCTCAGTGAGGCTGCATCCTGAGAGTGAATTCCTACCTGTGCTGTTGTCCGAGTGTTTGTGGGCAGTTTGGTTCTCTTGCAGTTTATTACTCTATGGATTAGTTACTCCCAGAACACTTGTTCCCACCAAAGAAAGAAAGGTATTATTGGACCTTTATGGTTTAGGTGCAGGAAGTCGCAGCTGTGTAAAGTCCAGGCACAGTTTGGTTTTGTTTGTGTTTGGTTTGTGCTCAGGCATTGATTAATAGCACTACATTTCAGGCAGTCAATGTGTGTGCTTCTGGAAGTGAACAGAGGTCCCAGGCTCTGGGAAGCGATTAACCTGTGGACACATTGCTTCAGTTCCAGCTCTTTGAGCTCCTGCCTGCAGACTGCCCTTCCTGATTTTAAATACTGTTCAGAGGTGTTATTGATCATCTCCCAAGTGCTCATGTTTTTGATAATTGTGTTTCCTAAGCCACATCTTGAATCTCAAAAAACCTTCAAGCCTTTCTATGTCCTTGTCGGGTAAACGTTACAGGCTAGCTGTGATTGGAATTACAGATGTGGAAGCAAAGGCACAAAGGGTATAAAAGATCTGTTGGCGTCATTTCAGTGCATCGGAGACAAAATTAGGCAAAAAGATTTTTGACTCCCACCTTTGTCCTACTCTTCCAGCAATTTTCATGCTTCATTCAATTTTGGAACTTTTGCTGTCACTGTATCTTGCAGGTAGCTTTCATTCCTTAATGGTTTTGAAGATTGATTTTCACCACTCCCACCCCCAGTTAATTTCCAGTTGTTAATGAAGTATGTCTTGAATTTTCTTTCATCCACTGTGAAGCTTGTGATGGTGACTCTGAAGTACTTTCTGATCCCTACCTGCTTTTTCTTAGGGAATGACAGAGAATGTCAGTAGAAGCTGACCAGCTCCTACTCTCGTTTTACCAGATACAGCCAACAGGAGATACTAGAACATTTGTTTGGGCTCTTCTTAGATGGACTAAAATATTTATTTGCTAGTAGGCTTTTCAGTTTGCATTTTTCCGGTCCAGATGATCAGTGTTGTGGGGTAGCTTAAAAACATTTCTTGTGGTGGGTAACTAAACTTGGAGCACTTTGTTTGTTTGTGCTGGGATGACACTGACAAGGTGAGTGCCCATCATAGGAAGTTCATGAACTTATTTTTGGTACCTCAAAGTTGTTCTCCACTGATGTTAAAGGAAACCTAGGTGCACAGTAACCTTCTCTGGACCTCTATTTTTTTCACCTATCTCAGATACTTATTCTGGGAAGTGAAATCTTGGTTTTCTGCTTTTTTTGATTTGTTCTAAGGGAAGCCTGGGTGAATGAGTAGCTGATACTAAGCACCTAAATTTGAGATGGCTGAATCTGTCCAACCAAAATCTCACCTCACTTAAAGGAAAACACGTAACAGTGGTAGAATAAATACATTGAGCGTGGGCATCGTGCAGTTGAAAGGGGTGTTATTTTGCAGAAGTATCTGCCTTGCTTTGCCATGTTGAGTGGTAGGAGGAACTAGAAAGTAATCCAGTCGACACAGCTGTTTGTGGAGGTCATGGTATGCTATGAACACAACTTGTTGACTCATAAAACCTTGTCAAAACATCACTGTTCCTACATCTGTGAGTCTCCTCTAATCTTTTTGCACCATCTTTGTTCCTTTAGTTCCTCTCTGTGAACTCATTCAGCTGGAGAGATGGCAGGTATTCATCAAGGCAGCTCTCTGCTTCCTACCTAGACAATTCTGCTGAACCCTTAGCACCCTTCCATACAGTCAGGAACATTTCTTTCATGGTTTCCTGGGGCTTTGCTGCTGTATCATTTTCCAGCTGCAGTAGGGCAGTGTATTGATTCGTAAGCTGACACCTGTGGTCTCAACCTGTGTATGCTCATTAGGTCCCTGGGTGGTTGCTGGAGAGGACTGTGGAATAGTGCAGGCAGAACAAATGCTAAAATGCAACAAACATCTTCCTCTGTGAAGAAATTCACCCAGTTGCAGAATGGCTGAGGGGAGAAGAGACCAGTGGAAATAGCCTATACCTGCTGCTCAAAGCAGGGACAACTCTGCCCAGGTAACTTGACCAGTCATATTCTGGCTATCTGCAAGAATGGAGACTCCACACCCTCACTGGGCAACCTGTGCCAGTGTCCAATCATACTGGCAGTAAAAGTTTTACCTTAAAAGGGCATTTAAGTGGAGTTCACCATATTTCAATTTGTGCCCACTGCAATTAGAAAGGAAGAGGCTGTTCTGTAGGTGTATTTTAGCTAAGTTGGGAGAAAGGAAACAAAGCATTAGACTGCCGTAAAACAGGGAATTCGGTAGCAAAAATGCTGAATGTCTGTGGCACAGTACAAATCAAATTCTACAGACTGGAAGAGGGAAATCCTTCCAGCCCCATCTGAAATAGATGAGGTAGTTCACATCTTTCAGAATTGCAGATTAAGGCAGCCTGAAACACGATGGAGAGTGAGCTATGTCAGCATATGCTTAGTGCATGTTCTCAACTTTATCTGTACATGTGAATGCAAGAAAATTCTCCAATTTTTCAGAGGCGAGCTGGGTTTCTCCAGCAAAGTTCTGTGGCAATGGGCGAATTCCGCAGGAAAGCTTTACAGCCGCAAAATATATAAAGTCTGGAACATGTATAAACTGGTTAGGATAAAATAGAAACCAGCAAAACCCTCTGCCAAAATCTGAAGTGAAATGAATAGAGGTTCAAAAAAAGTTCATTCAGTACGCCTGGCTCCTTGTTTCTATCATTTAGGAATAACTACATTTTTGTCACTAACATTGTTTTTAAATGTCAATAGAAACCAGACAAGTAGATTTGTAAACCCAGCCCTGTCACATTGAATATATTAGGTTTTCCAACACCAGCCTCTTTTAAGTAAGGTTGAGGAAGCTTTAAAAGTTCAGTAACTCTCCAGTGTTAGGAAGCTATTGAAAGAGCTTGTTAGGCTTTATGACAAGCAGGTTGAAATATAATAGGCCTGGAGCTTTGTGAAGGAGCCGGAAGGCTGTGGTTGGAGAGAGGATAGTGCCCAAGACTTTGAAGGCCAGATGATTTGTGCAAAGGGGATGTTGGAAGGTTCAAGGCAAAATAAACAAATGGGGCTAGCCACAGGGATGGTGTTAAGCTGAGACCAAAATGCTTCCTTAGCTTGGTTTCTTGACATCAGTTAGTCTGTCTAACCAAAGAAGGCATTTTCAGTTAATGTTTCTTCCTTTCTATACTTGGGCCAAGGAACCATTTTCTGTTACCTAATTGACCACATTTGTTCTGACCCAAACTTTCCTTAGCCTTTTTACCTAGTGAGACTGTCTGTCTTCCTCCTAATCGTGAATACCACGTGATTCTCTTCTGGTAGTCCTAGATGGGTTTTGTTAACTGTGTCCTGCCCTGTTGGCTCAGTTCTTATCCCTCTGCTTTGATATCCTATTTAAATAAGCCACTTTGCACCTATCATTTGTTTTCTGGTAGAGGATTTTTGGATATGATATTGTCTACTAGACCAGCTTGGGTATCCAGAAAATGTAAGTTAGCTTCTGGCAATATAGGTCCTTCTAACACAACAGGCAGTTTTCCATGTTCTTAGATCCACTGCCATGCCTTGAGCAACAAGAAAAATAAATGAATAAAAGGTTGTTCTTAGCATTTATAGTTTTGAATGGAAATTTGAAGATGTGAGCTAAGTGCAGTGACAACTTATGTGACCCCTTTAAGCTATAACTTAGAGGTGTGTACCTAGTCTTGTTCATATCAGCAGGGGATTGAGAGCTCCACAGGAATATTCCTTTAAAAAAATCCCTTGATCTTCAATGGAGATGCACAGTAAAGAAAATGTAACTCTACAGGGACAGCTTGGTCTTGTAATAATCGTTGCATCCAGTTACTGGGGTCTAATTGTATATAATAGTCCTGTCAGAGCTTAAGTTATCTACCACTTTAAAACTAGGTCCTAAAGGCCCTGAGCATAGGTATTGTCATTAGAATATGTCAGCTCAAGAATGAGTTCCTCGAAAAGTAGATCAGGAAGCTGTTACAGCTAAGCCGTTGTTATGGCTGTTGACGGCTAGCTAGAGAATATTACATTACACTAACTCAATTTTTCCCAAAGGATAGGAATTTTTTATGCTTACTTCCTTTTTTACTGATATGACAGATCTGGGATATGTAAAACAGAAGAGAACAGGGAAGCAGGAACATTTTAAAAAACCAAAACAGTGGTTTGAAATCCTAACTTTCTAATACCTCCTTGAATTGTATATATGTTCTCTCTCTTTTACATAACATAGGTGGTTGGGAAAAAAAAACCAATCCATCCTGTTAAGGTTGTAAGCTGCCAGTGTTCATTACTGAACTTTCCAGATCATCCCCTGTCAACCTAAGATTATTTTCCCTAGTCCCTGCTGCACCTTAAACACATCACCAGACATTCACCAAAGAAAGGTTAGACCCAACTCCCTTTGCAAGCACAGCATCTCTGAGTCACTGAGCAGTTCCAAATACAGCCGACTCATTCCAGTCCTACCAACATATTCCTAGCTGAGTCAGGAAGGACACAGAGCCTTTGCATAATCCCACTATCATACAAATACGTCACTGTCTATGAACAATACCAGATTAGACGAAATAAAGCCCAGTTTGAAGAATGAGGGGAATTGCATAATTCAAAACCAGAATAAAACTAAATGGTAACATGCTCTATCCAGAATACCTGACAGATAACTGGGTATATAAACCTTCATTCCTCCCAAGTCACATGCTTTGTGGTATATGGAACCATCCTGCACAGCAGTACATGGCCGCACCACAAAACAAGGACAAATTTCTTTACTCCATGTCTATATATACCACATCTCATTGGATGCTCTCCTCTTACCGAGTGCAGTAGACGGAACCTGTTGTTCCAGCTTCATTATGTGAAGGTGAAAGTCTCAGCTTTAGAAACCAGCATTGCTGAACTTGAAAAGCATCATCTTCTCCCATCTCATGGCTCAGGAGTTCATACTCTGCTACTGACCAGCTCACTGACTTTCCTTTAGCTGAAGTTTTGTTATGGTGAGTTGAAGAATGCTGTGAAAATCTAGAATTATCTTTCCTTTTTCACATTCTATATTTTCTGGGGCTTCTTTGAGAATTGTACTGGAGAGATAACGAAGTAATTTCAGAAAACCATCTGATTTGCTGATTGCGTTGTAATCATCATAAGCCTATTACAAAGTATATATTCCTCATCTTAATAATAGTCTCCTGGAGTGGAGGTTGGAGTCAGGGAAAACTCCCGTGTAGCTAACCTTGGCAGTATCCACCGTGTCTAGCACATGCCAAGTACAATGTTCTGGAATAAATCATCTCTAGCTAAATCTTTGCTAATATAGCAAGTAAAATAGTTGAATGTGTTATTTTAGCAAATGCATATTGTCAGATCCTTATTCTGGGTTTCCAGCCTCTAAAAATGCAGGTGGTGCATGTTAGTGATTAAGTGAACAGTTGGAGGAGGAAGGAACTTATAGTAGCCTAAATTCGAGTTACTTGATGTAGATACTTGAAATGCTGCTATACATGGGAAATTTTTCCTTTTTGCTTTTTTTTTTTTTCCTAAACCACTCTAGTGCAGACATATTTATTCCTTTTTTACTACCATTTGTTTGTGGGGAGCATGAGGTTTTGGAAATTTGAGAAAGTAACTTGTAGTTCTGTAGAACTTTCACTTAGATCTGTTTGGACTATACTTTGCAGCCTGAAGGACATAGATATAAAGAAAACACTTCCAGGAAATAAAGTGGCTTAGATTAATGAATGTTGCTGCACATGTTCAAATCAATTACCCAGAGGAAACACAAAACTTTTTAACTGTTTACAGTACCTAAATGCAATATAAATTAAGCACTGCTCTCCAAAGCTTGGAGAAGTTTTTACCTTAGCAGGATTAAGTGAGTTCACTTGGTTTTTTGATAGAAAACAAAACTACTGTCCCTTTTCTAATCTTTTTCAACATGAAATTTGTTCTATATAAAAGGAAAGACAATGAATGAACAGTTGATACAAAAGATCAAGTAACTTTCTACATTTGCTGGGCAGCAATTTGTTTATTTTTCACACTGATTGATTTTGAGGTAAAAGTATTAATCTGTGTCCACTTTCTCTTTTTAGGTATATTCAGCAGTGAAAAATGCATTGGAAAGGACTTAAGAAAGGCGGGGGGAAGGGGGAGGATGGGAGAGAAAATTAAGTGAACTTTAAGGTCAGTGTCATAAAGATACCAACCTAACCTGATTATTGCCTGCCCTCTGGAGAGGGGAAAATCTTGCACAACTGCATTAAAGTTGAGAGAAATGAGAAGCTGAAGAGGAAATTGTATTACTTTCTGAGGTAGATTATGTTGTACAGTTAACAAATCAGGGTCACTTACATTCCCTAAAAAAAAAAATTGCTGAAGTCATGTAACTGAACAAGATAGGCAACTATAAAAATCTTCCAAGAAAGTGAGGGAAATATCACTTAGTATACAACTGGTTTCTCTTTTATAGGAAGCCAGAGGCTCTCCACTAAGAGGAATATGTTATTTACAGGTTTAGAAAGGTCTGTTCCATATCCTGACAGTAATCCTTTTATGTTGATGGCATGACAAAATCTAAATAGTGCCCCATTGTTTTCTCTGACTCGCAGCTTCACTTTTCTGAGCATCCAAGGTTATTTCTAGGTGGATGTGCATTTCAGCAAAGAGAAATTGTTAGGGGACTGGAAGAGCAAGTCTCTCTTTCTCTACCATGCTACGTGTATCCACACAGACTGCAGGTCTGCATCACCCAGGGGAGAAGGCACTGCTTTGATGCCAAATCCATGTCTGTCTTGCTGGCTGATGGCCTGGTGGCTCAGACTGTGCTTTCCTACTGTTGGGCAGCACCTGGACTTTTTCTCTTGGAGAATGGGTGACAGTGGTACTGAAAAGCAAGTGTTGGAAAATGGAAAAGTTGAGGGAGTGCGCCTCCACCTGATCTTTGTCATGGTGGTTAAGGACAAAGGGACCTTGGATTCTTCTGTGGTAATGGGCTTTTTTAACTTGAGTGGTCCACCTTTATGTAAAGCCTCTATCCTCTTGCTCAATTCAGAAAGCATAAGACATTTTTTGATTGATTCCCACTGAAGTGCTCACATTGAAAACATTTCCAGAGTTACACAGCATGGAAGAAGTACAAAATTAAAGTGCTTCAGTGTAAAAGTATACATGAAATGATGGGTATTTCTGCAGCTTTGGAAACCAGGTTGCCCTTCAACTCCATCTACTTCAAATCCATTCTGGGAAACTTTTTCAGAGAATGAACTCTGTTAGATCCCTTTTTTCTGGGTAGAAAGGCCAGCAACATTTTTACCTGTTCCTATCTCACAGGTGAAATGTGCTCAGTAACACTAGCACTTAGACTGCTTGTCTGTTGCGAAGTAAAATGGGTGCATTTAAATGAACAAATGTTCATTTAATAGGGCACTAAATGCCCTATTTTGACTTTCATCTATGCTTGAACTTGAAATGAAGAACCGTACAACAGGCTAATTTTGACACATTTATCTGTGAAGTAGCATGTACATTTCTGGTAATTACATTAAATTTTTTGTCCAATATTTAGTGTATCTATCTGTTTGCCTTAATTATTAGAGCGGCAGGACAAGAGATATCCTGGACTCAGTAGCATGGTTGCTAGTGCTTTGATTTGGTGCATTGATGGGGTAACAATACTGCTGGATTTCTTGAAAGTGTTTTTGGTGAAGAATGCTTGAAAATTATTAAATAGAAATACTACTGTACAAGATACCATCATCTTTTAGCTAAGCCTGATACAAAATGAAATTAGTTATTTGCTGCACTGCCTTGAAATGCAAGAAGTTGAAATACAGGCATTGGTTTATTCTGCCTTTTGTTAGACTGAGAGCTTTAGAAATGTGCAGAGCAGAGAACACAGACTCTTCCCCCCCCCCCACTTTTTTTTTCCTTTTAACAACTGAGAGTTTAGAGCGGCTGCCGGCGCAGGAGGAAATACCATTAGATAGATACAAGAAAAGCCAATATTCTGCGATATTCGTGCAGACAACTAACATTTGAAACTTGCACGAACTGCTTCCACTTAAAAGCTGTCAGTCACATTGGTTATAAAAAGCCCAGAGCACTCAGGGACTGTCAATCACTTCCTAGGAGAGAGAGCTGACATCTTAACATTTACTTTGCCAGTATTTACCAGATGCAGAAAACCAAAGGGTGAAAATGCAAATGAAAACACACATTCTCACTGATCATATAATATATAATACAAGGGAAACATTTGGATCAGTTACTGTAGCTGCTCACCTAGGAGCCTCCAATCCAGAGAAGGTTTTTCTCTCTTGCTCTAAGAATAGAACGGTTGCAGGCTGGCTCTGCCGTGTTGCAGGGAAAAGGCTTTTGCAGACAGTGCCTTCAGAGAGCTGTTACGGAGTTGTCAGGTGACGAAACAGGTTGACTCTGGCCCCTTATGTCTAGGGAAGCAGCAAGAAATGTGCAGAGGACTTAAGAAGGGCACATAAAGGGCATCTACCTTGCTTTTTTTCTTATGGTTATAGGGATGTGGGTGTTGTAATTATCAGACTGATGACATGTTCTTGTGTAAGAAGGGGATTGGCAAGGAAAGGAATAGGAGGAACCAGTTAATTCAAATACATCTTCAGATCTTTTTCTGTATGTTTCTCGGTCTAGTTATCCCTGGATTGCCCTAGGAACCGATGCTTTAGATGTTGGTCCTGGTGCTTCAGTGAGACCACGTCTGTGGGTAGCATTTTGAGTTCAGCAGCTGGGACCTCTGGTCAGGACCACTGTTATTGTCACATAGCAGGAGGTGTAGGTGCAGCTGTGAGCAAGGTGCAGAGCTGGTGTGTTCACACATCGTGGGCCTATACACATTGTGCTGCTCTATTGTTGGGAAGGTCAAAGGGATATTGTCCTTGAGGCTGCCTCCAGCAGTTCACTGGACCTGAGTACCAAGTGTCATGTTCCCACAGCTGTGTGCATTCAAAGGGATTCATGTGACTGTTGGTCCTTTTTCTAACCAGGCTGTCAGTCTAAGTCAGCATAGCCAAACACAGCAAATACAGAAATGTTGCAGAACTCTGTTTTAAATGAAGTCACACATGTGAGCTCCTAGAGTCTTCTGGAGGGCCTGATTCAACAGCGAGCAGCTTTCAACGTCTATTTCTCTTGGAGTGGTGCAGCCAACATCTGCAGCGAGTTGTTCACCAGTGATCCCAGAAGTTTTGTTAACTTGTGTTAAGAAAACTAACATGTAACATGTATGCACAAATACACGTTACTGCGTGCATCCAATTTAAAGTCTCACAATCCAGACACAGCCTTTGGTTCTACAAGTCATCTTCCTGCCATTTGGAGCAGAATTTGGCTCCAGATCAAACCTCTAAATGAGGTTTTTAGAGAACTAGTGTAACTTTAGATACTTAAGTGTAAATTCATAGAACTGAAGTCATGCTCCCATTCAGTTCCCACTGTAGTCAGTGGAAGCTGAATGAATGCAGTTTATGGAACCAAGTGATTTAATTTATCTTGGAGGAGACACCTCTCAGCTGTCAGCAGAATGATTCTATAAGCTTCATTGACTGTATTGAGTAGGTTTCCTTTGACTGTAATAGGAATTCAGACACTTACTGCATATTAAGTGCCTTAATCTTGAACCAAATCCCACCCTTGCAGCCAGCTGCCTAAGTGACTGGTCTTTTGGAGGACTTGCCCGCTGGGATTATAGCCTTTCCTGAAACTCATGTTCCCACATACATGAAGCCACCATGTTTTCTTTCATAGCAGGGCTGTCTAACATGGTATATACATACTTTAACCTTTCAGGCATCTAACTTGAATACAGACAGTCCTACAGCTGTGGCAGCCCAAAGCTCACTGTGGATAAGTAGACCAAGTATTTACCAATTATTTCAGATCATTCTCTGTGTATTTGTGTGCCAGGTTTATATGTTAGCCAGTGGTATGAAGAATATGAATTTGGGTTATGTGACGCTCAAGAAGTTTTTACTTCTGAGTATGTATAAATGCATGAAAACTGTATTATGCATCATAAGCAAATTGCAGTAGGGTTCAGGTAGTACAATAAGATCAAAGGATATGTTTGGGGACTTGACTGCAGGTATAAGCTTCCTCTATTTTCCCCTTAGAAATGGGGAAAAAAATGGAGTAGCAGACTCCACTATTTGTGACCTTTACTTAACAAGTGAAAAAGCATTTTTCCGTTGTTTCTTACATGCCATGTCTATCTGTCTATACATGGGCCAGGCCTGTATTCTCTAGTACTTTGTTTTTGTATTAGGAAGTTCTTTCTTCCCTTAGGGAGACTCTTCATCCTCCTTTCAAGGGTAAATAAAGAATGCTATTCACCATAACAATAAGTCTAGAAAAAGTAACAGAAAACAAAATGTCCCTTTTTTGAATAGCTGAAAGTTCATTACATCAATGCTCTGCTAATCATCCTCACATTTTAATGCCAAAATCCATAAGGCTGTGGTTAGTATGGACCAGAGGTTACGACTAAGAGAAAGATCAATAACTCAGTGTAAGAAAACATAGACTGAATGTGTGTTGAGTAATTTCCTATAAGAAATATCCACTGCTATGCAGAACAGACTCCTGTGGTCCACAGAGGATGCCAAATAAAATGGCTATTTCTTTTTATTTCTCAAAATACTACGCAAGTTATATGTGAAGAGTACAGAGCAGAAGAGAGAGCCTGTATTGTATAAATCATGTCCTCCATGTCCTGTGGTCTATGCCCTTTGGTCCTTTACTGTATGACAGTTAAGATACGTAACACATGGGGTCAGGAAAACAGGTAATGAACACCTATATGTACTGATTATCCCTTTGTTCCCCTCCTCTGATGATACGGAAAGTTAGAAAATTCTCACTGTTGTAACCTGAAGCTCTATCAAACAAAGAGGAGGCTGTAGCTGAGAGAGTCTAGGGCTTGCCTGCCTGGGCAAAATATGGCATTCCCTGAAGTGCCAATTCCTTGTCTGCAGATCATGAGCTGGAGACCTGTCCACATGCTGTGCAAGTTGCTGCTACTGGCAGAAAGCCAGTGTGTAGTACAGGGGATCCCCTTGTGAAGTTTCTTCCAAGAACTAAATATAAATTCCATTAATTCACTCTTACTAGAGAACATGGGGTTTAACTAGTTATGTTTCTTAATTTTTAAAAATCCAGCCTGAAGCAGTTAAAAGGACTCTAACATTGAAATAACATAAAGTCCTCTTCACCTGAGATTTAGTGGTTTTGGAATAGTGAATTATTCTAGATCGTTGGAGCATCTCCCCTATTTTCATCTAATGATCATAACCAGAACACAAGAGGAATTCCATGAGTATTATCCAGGTGAAGGAGAATAGGAACTGACCTAAAATATTCATTTAATGCTGGATAAATCATCACCCAACAAGGCAGCTTGTACTTAAGATTGCTTTTTCTCTGAACAACATCCAGACTTTTAGACATGGCCTTCAAAATATTGAAATGGCTTTTGAAATGGTCATTTTACTGGATGCTTGTTGAGAATTAACATATTTTTACACCTTTTGGAAGTCCCTTTTACTTAAAGCACTTGTGACTGTCAGTCATAAGCAATGCTCATGATGTTTTAGGAAATCTGATTACAATTCTTACATGTTGGATATTAAAAAGAGGCAAAGTTTTCCCTAATCTGCTGTAAAAGCTAATTTTGTCTTAAGATGGCAAATAGAATGGAATTCTAATATATGTGGGAATCTGAGAAAACTGAGCATTGCACATATTATAAAAAAAAACTTGGAAAAAGACACAAAGCAAATGTAGATATTTCTTTTTGCAAATTTCAAGTGACTTCTTAGACTATTGCAATAAGACAGAGTTAAGTAGAATCCTAGAAACAGCCGGGTTGGAAAAGACCTCTGAGATCATCAAGTCCAACCCTTGATCCACTACCACCACTGTTACTGGACCATGACACTAAGTGCCACATCCAGTCTCATCTTAAAAACCAAGTATTGCTAGTGTCAAGGCATGACATGTCACGTCTTTTGACATAAAAAAAGGCGTGGTAATTTCTGATTCCCCCTTTTTTTTTTCCTTTTGATTTCTCTGCCTTTTTTTAAAAAAAAAAAAATCTCTGGATTTCACACTTTCAAATTTTCTCCTCCACAGCAAGGCATATGTTTTTTATAATAATTAAATATGTATGTATGTATTTGGCAAAAGGTAAGATACTGTAAAACTAAATGACTTCAGTAAAAGGGCCTTCAAGAGAAACATCAAATAAATACTATGAGACTCATAATAAAGTCTTAGGAGTTGGCAGCATAAAATAAGGGAGTATTTGCAAAGACTCCTTAGACAGCAGTGAACAGAGAGAAGGCCACCGGAACAGTTGGATGAGGCTTCTGTTCTGGATGACCTTGTTCTCCATTAGGGTCACTTCTCCACTGACTGTAGAAAGAAACATGGGCTCACCAGGTTGAAGTTAGCTTTTGTGAATAGCTCTTCAAATGAACATGAAGAGAAGCTTTTAATGTAACAAGCTGCACTTCTAATCCCATGTGTCTGAAGTGATCTCAGAATACATGAGGGCTGTAATTCTGCTCTGAATTAGATGCACTTGGTCCAGCCTGCCAGAGACCTAACACTTAATGTGTGCATATATCCATAATGAATAGTTGCTGCTGGATACCTGCCTGAGTTTGGGAAAGGGTGATAAACAGGTTTGTGACAGTCTGTTGGATACGCTGTGACGCTAATAGCTGGGAAGAGCACTCAGTAGGTAGGAAACCGCTGTGCAGAATTAGTCAGTCACCAATATGCTCACAGTGCTGCACTGGTAGTAGGCTGTGAATTTGAGCCAGACGTTTGGTGCTCTCCTGTAGGCATCCAGACAAGCCCGTTCTGAGATGACATTTGCTACGCTACAGATATGTCACAGATCATTTTTCACAGCCCTGTTGAAGTGGCTTATTTATTATCATCTGTTCTGGTGTTATATCCTGGACATTGGAGAACTGTTTACTGTACCACAGTGCCAGGAATTCCTTGTTACTGTGCAATCTAATTCCAGGAGAAGGCTTAGGATAAGCCTCATCACCTTCCCCAAGGCTGCCACTACTACAGCAGTGCACCCCAGATTGAACCACCAAATCAAATCCTAGGAGTTACAGCAGAAGTTAGTGGTTTGATATTTGAGTGCCCTCTAAGTGAAGAGATACTGGATTCGTCACCAATCCACACTTGCCTCATCTTTAGAAATAAAATACCAAAACCGTTGCCAGCAGAACAACTCAACCTTGGATGTGGGCCACTCTGTCATTAGTTCACTTGAGATTTGTTGAGGTCACATTATCATGAGCAGTGATTCTTGGTTATGCTTCACAGATCACTAGCGGCCTGCAAAGCCATGCTGCCTTAAAAGGTTGGTGTTACAAGGGAGTGTGCATAGACCAGAGTGCATTCAGAAAGTTGACAGTGATGCCTGGACAAGATGCCAAGGAATTTTTGCTATTACTGTCCTAGAGCGTGAAGAGAGGTAAAAGAGCTAATGAGTTTAAGAAATGGTAACAGAGCACAGTTGTTGCGTTCTCTACACTTAGCGTATAATTCTTACAATTTCCTTTCCTTGTGCTGTATCAGGGTAACATTCACTACTCTTAAATGTTGTAAACATACATTTCTGGGAAAGTCAGTCACTTTTCTCTGCGTCTGCTTGTCCAGTTTGATTTATGTTGCTATCTTAGAATAGTATTTCCCAAAATCTCTATCAGTATGATCAATTAAGTTATCGGCTAATATCTGTCATCCAAGATGACTGACTGTTGTTATTAGGAAGGAATCATATTGATCTTCATGGAAACCAGGCTAGTGCAAGCGCCAGTTACCATGGGTAAAACCTCACTGCTGTGTGTGCTGCAGGAAATCATGCTGAATCTACTGGAGAACACTTACATTCTGTGCACAGGTTTTAAAGTGACCCAGCATAAGAATGCCTTTGTTTCCAATTGTTATTTCTGCCTGTATGAGGGTAGGGCGGGGAGACTCCAAACAATAGCATGGCTCCATTGTGCCAGGTCTTGCGGATCACTGGAAGAGTTTTGTGATTGGAACAGCAGATAAAAGCAGTAATCTTTTCTCTAGTCTGCATCTGGAAGGTAGGATAGATGGTTTGCCTGAGATTACCTGCAGGGGAACACATCCCCGTTTTCCTTAGTTTCAAAGTTTCAGCCATTTCCCTCTTCCTGCTGCAGCCATCTAGGACTGGAACAGCACAAGCTGGGACCTGCTGGGGAGGAAACTTCCTGTGACTTACCTGCTGGCTTCCAGCTGGTGAAATGAAAGGCCAGCCATCCACTTGACTAAGGACAGAAGGTGAGCAGGCAGCCTGGGGGAGTTTTGTGTTCTTAGGAGCCCTTGGGTCAGACAAGGAGAGGGTGCTGGTTTGCCCCAGCAGCTGAGCCCTGCTTCACAGAGAGGGGACCTGCTGGGATGAGTTCCTTCGGTTCACAGCTGGGAGAAGCTGCATATCTGAGACTGGCTTCCCTGCTTTCACGGCAAGGTGGCTTTCAGGTCAAGTGGAGGTGCAATCTTGATGTGTGAGGGCAGGGCCTGTAAGGCTTTTTTTTTAAACGTTAAGCCACATCTTGTTTTTCCATTGGCAATAACAGAGGTTTTCCTGCCAAAGCAGTCAAGGCTGAGGTAAAAGCAAGAATTCTGCTAGCTAGCTAGAATAAATGATCTGGGGCCTGAAGCAAAGCAGTGGTATAAAGTGTTAAAAAATGGGCTGAAGACAACTATCTGAAGAAGTGTTGTCACTTACTGAGAAATTTACTTTGCCAGCTAGTTTAAGTCCAAATATTAAAGTTGTTAAGACTTTTTTTTTAAGGAACTGTGGCATGAAGGAAAAAATTAGATGATGTTGAGACTTTGTTCTTTTTTAAAAATGGAGCCTTGTTACTGAGCCAGGACATGAAAAGTGTCTAGAAAGAAAACTCAAACACATTAATCTGTTCTAATCCAATAGAATACAAAAGTAGGCATAAAACAATGGCAGAACAAAATGAACTCAGATTTATAATTCTTTTATTATAGTGTAGCAGTAGTCAGTAACAAAGGAAATTAATTTTGCTTTGTTTACTTTGTGATGTTTGCTGGATTAGCAATGTCCTGTGAAAATACTGTACCTCAGACAGCAAAGTACAGCTTTTTCCAGGATGTGTTTAAATATTCTTATTCCTTGTGTGCTGCTAAAAAGGGAAAATTAAAACATGCCATACAGTACTCCTAATACTAACCTGCTTTTTCAGATGTTTTAATTTGTGAAATACAAGCAAGGAGTTCTTCAAAGGTCTAACACATTCTGCCCCCATCATTTCTGATAAACATGCACTCTTACCTGATAGTCAAAGAACTGCAGTAGTTTAGGTAGTGTGTATATGTCAGTCCGGTTAAGTGCCTTGGGTTATTCTTCACTGTCACTGAAGTTAGCTGGTGAATCAGTGATTCTGGGGTTATAGCTATAAACCCAGAAGTAAAAAGTGGCCTGTAAGGGGTTCTTAGTAGAACAGGAACATGTTTATATCTTCTTCTTAGATGTGCTTCCTAGTGAAAAAAGTCATTGTGCACCAGGACAGACTGTATGAATTAGTAATTTCTCCTTGCACATGATGAAACCAATCTTTTATGAACTCATGGTCTGTTTCCACCAAATTTGACAGCGGCCTAGGGTATATTAAGTCTGAAGTTCTCAAAAGCAGGTGCTCAGGTTGAAGCAAGAAGGCAGCAAGGTTTCCAGGCCAATCAGACATCAGAGTGCCTGTGGTAGAAGGAAGCCCTGAGATGCAGGTGCTTATAAAATCTGCTGCTCACAGAGCTGTTTTTCTTAAGGAAGACAAAAAGTGCTTACCAGTCTGGATAAATTCTGCTTCTGCTCATGGTTCTAAATACTTTTACATATTAAAAATGTCTGCTGCTTTCTCTGTGTGTGTGTGAGAGAGAGAGAGAGAGAGAGAGAGAGAGAGAGAGAAAGAACACCTAGGATTTCACACACACCAGTGCTACAGCTTTCTAAATATCAGAGCTGACCTTAACAGTGTGTTATCCATAATGGGAAGTCTCCACATCCAGTCTTCTCTCTGCTACTTTCCACCACCCCCATCCTGGCTCCACCAAGCTATTTTCCTGTGAGCTCCAGCCCTCCACACCTTTCCAACATCTTTTTAGCTGGGCTCATTTTTCTGCAGGCTAGTGAGTTGAACCAGCATATAGAGATTCGAGTCAGTGTGACCACTGCACACTTCAAGTTTCCTGGAGTCTGTTTCCAATCCTCAGCATGGTAAGATGCTTGGGTGGTAGCCCAGGCCCCTCTGCTGGCCTAGGAATGGGAAGCAGAAACAACCTGTTGGGATACAGTAGGGTCTGATTCTGCAGCTGTGTCTCACGATTGTTTGAACAGAATCCAACTGAGCAGGAGTTCTGAGGGTGTTTTCTTCACTACATGCTTATCTTTTTACAATTGCTAGAGCCTGCTGCACAGTGAGGAAGAAGGTAAAATCTGAGGTCGTGGAAATTCCTCACCTCCTCCACTTGCCACAGAAACGTTGCAGAGATTTACTGAAGTACTAACAGCAGAAATGGCTATTCTACCAATGGTAGCAATAAGAGATGCAGAAAGTGACCTGTGTTTCCGTGAGCTCTGTGCCTGCCTTAAAAAGCATTGCAACACTGGTTGTAAGATACTGATATAAATAACAGTAGTATCTGCAGTGTCCTCTCAGTGATTCTCATTTGATCAAACAAAACCCAAATGTACACATTTTGCTATTTGTGCGATGTTTGTGTGCGTGGTGGGTGTCGTGGCAAAACATAGAACACTTTGTTTAAATCTGTTGCTTTTGGATTAATTTTTTAACTAATTTCCTTTGTGCAGGAAATTGCAGTACCTTCCTCTTGTATTCAGGGAGCAATGTAATGCTTGTGGCTAATTTTAACATCTCTGTTCCTGTGCACAGAAAGCTAAAAGATTCTGCTTTCTTAGCAGAAAACAGCAGCGAGTTCAAATTCTATTAACTTGAGTCAGTAGGTTGATTTCTAATGCGGTAGGAGAAGCATTCAGAGGTAACAGTCATACCAAGCTCACACCTAAGGCAAAGATTGTCTACTAAAAGATCCCATCTGAGAGACCACTATCTTGTTTTCAAAAGTGCCTTAATCTCCTGGTTGTCCAGCAAACCTTGGACTCCTTCAAGTGAGGTCTTGATATGTGGAGCTCGTTGTAGCTTTGGGATGGGATAGAGTCTAGAGCTGCCATTCAGCCCTTCTGCTTTATATGTAGGGATGCTGAATCCATGATCTGGATGTCAGAGCTGCTGTCTGTACCCTCCTGTGCTGTTTTTTGAGAGTCCCACAGGTTTTTCAGCGTCACCTGATGAGGAACTCTCATGGTCCTCGTGACCCAGATACAGCAAGTGGCTTGTTTTGCAGCACTAGTCTTACCACCCAGTTTCCCACCCTCCTGCCATCTTTCCAAGAGGTGCCTACCAAGTAGGTCACAGACAAAAAAGCTGCAGAATCAACTGCAAGGACATTTTAAGTGAACACTGGGCTTCACTAACACAGATTTTTGAATGAGATGCCCTGACAGTGCCAATATCAGCCACTAACTCGTGTACTTTGTCTTTTATCACTTTCTGACCTTGATTCTAAGCGAGGTTGTTGTCCTGCCTCACAGCTTGTGTTTACTTCACAGGGCATGGAAGCATGTCACAAATTCATCTTGATGGAAAAAGGTATAAGTTCTTGTGTCATATTTCTTTACTCTGGCACTATGCTAATTTAATCTCACTTTTCCCTGTTACTGTTATGTGATGGTATTCCCTGTCCTCTTACTCAGTTTTCCTGGTTGATCTACCTTTGCTAAACATCCATATTAATTCAATCAATGAGTAAACCATTCAGTGAGGAATCTTGCAGTTTAAATATGAAACTCTGATTCATATGGGAAGTGGGTTTTTTCTTTTGTTTTAATGAAAGCAGTCTCAGCAGCTCATAGACACAAAAAACCATCAAACATGGAAAATGTGCGTAAGCTGTTTGTGCTTCAGCTTTGAGGAAATGTTTATGTTGTGCCATGGTTAATACACATTAAATTATTGTTAAATCCCCAAATTATTTTTGTTGTTGTTGTTTGAAAATGGGATAGGCCAATGCCTTTCTTTATTTGTAGGAACAAGCAGAAGACAGAAAATGATCTTACTGAAATGATTTATTGTTTTGGTTTACAGCCATGAAAGGGAATGGCATTTTCTGGGCTATATGTGTGCATGGCTGTTGGCAGCTCACATTTCTATGGTTAGAGTATGAGATTATTAATAGAAAAAATTACTGATTTATCTCCTATCACACTTTAAATGCTCATCAGAAGTTTGCTCCCAGCACTAACCAGTCAGGCTTTGTGGTCTTGCGGATATGAAAGTAAGTGCCTGGTATTTTTATGCAATAAACTCTCTTCCAAAACCTGATGGTCATAAGCATCCTTCAGCACATTTCTGCTCTCTTTTCCCTAAAGTTTCTAACACTTATTTTGAATTTCTGAGTGAGCAGAATATGAATCATACAGAATTTAAAGTACACTCTACCTGTATTGCTTCCAAAACTACTAGTCTTGCCTAAAAGAATAGCCGTTTCAAGATTTAAAACATTGAGAGAGGTTAGAGCATTAACATACCATTTTTTCCCTTCTGCTTTGTGAATTCCAAATTCAATTATGCTTTCTGGGAGACTGAGTACAGTTACATTTTAAATTCAAAAGTACAAGTAAAATTTATATGGGCCGACTGGTTTCTGATCAGGAGAGATAAATACTATTTCTAAGTGCGGTTTTCTTCTTACTCTCTGTAGCTACTAGCTTCACCTGTGGCTCTGGAAACAAAATGTTAGCAGCAGTATCAAGTAAAAAATTGAGGAAATACTGTTATTGGGAACAGAGTAATCTAGTCTCCTTATTTCTTCCTACCTCGACCGTCCATCTGCAGTGGGCTAGAAGAAATTATCTGTGATAAGAAAAATTATACCAAGAGAAACTAAAGTGCCTTTTTCGTTTATGGGGCATATAGAAGTCAAGACAAGGGTCCATGTCTCTTTTAGATAAATAAAGTCTGAAAAAAAAATGCAGTACTTAAACAGCAATAGAAACAAGCTGTGTCACTATCCTTACTTTTTGTCGGAGACCCATAAACATGTATGAGTGAGGGCAACTAGGTAAACTTTGTAGCGTGACTGCAGGGTGTTTGGGGCCAGCATAGAATATTAATTCTAAAACTATGAAAGAATCTCTGTGCAGACACTTCTTCATCTTTCTTTTTGTAGCAGTTTGCCAAACAAAAGTTCAAAAATCATGAGCTTTTCCCTGGTCTGCTAAATTTCTCAGAATCTTGTATGTGTGTGTGTGTGTGTGTGTGTGTGTGTGTGTGTGTGTGTGTGTGTGTTATAAAGTTACCTGTTTTGTTGTTCAATACTTATGGCTCTCAATTTTCTCTGCAAACATAAATAATCAAAATTTCCTTTTCATTAAGGTCACTGAAATTTTTCCGTGAGTGCGGTAACTTATGATCTTGAAAAAATTTACACTTGTTTAAAATTTCAGTTTTGCAAGAAACAGACTCCTTAAACTTTGGGTTTTAATGTTGTCAGGAAAAAAATCTAAAATTCAATTAGTCTTTTGGAAATACGTTTGATCCTAATTGGTTTTCTTTTAAATTTCATTATTAAAATATGCCATAGCTTTCTGGACATGCATGATTTTATGGTTCAATAACTTGAGAAATTAACTTGATCTTCCTTCCAGTGATGTTTAAAATCAGCAACTAAGGGATGAACATAAAGTCTAAGCAATGCTATGTAAAATATGGAAGGCTTACAATTTCAGTTCTGTATTAGCTACTGCACATGTGGAACTAGAGGACTGCAGATCACAAGGGGTAGTGAATCCAGTCGTTGCTTCTAAAGAGGACTTCTGATTCTCAGAAGAGATGTGCTTTTGTCTGAGAGAATCCTTGGCATCTGCTTGATGTACTGGAATGTATCGCCTTACTTGCAAAGCTGGAGCCGTGTGTTATGTTCAAGATTTTATTTTATAATTTTTTTCATTCTAGTTTTCTGCAAGTTTCAGCTTTGCCTTTACACAGTTATTTACAGATGAATTGAAAATAACCTTTTATGCCTTTTTACCCACGTATTATCTCCTTTAGCATTTTAAGAGAATTTCAGTGTTCTTTTTGGGTGTGATTCTTTTTTTCTTTTTTGTTCTTTTTCTGGGCTTGGGTAGTCATTTATTAAATGAGAAGAAAGTTATTTTGATTTCTTTTGTTTTCTTTCCTTTTTTTCTCCCTGTCTGGATATCCCTCCATGGATTTGACTAGCAGAACCAAGATTTTTGTCCATAATCATATATTGTCAACAGTGACAAGGGGTGTAATTAGCTTCATAACCAGATTATATCATAGAATCACAATCTCTCAAATGTTTAATTCCATTGGCTATGAGTCCAGACAGCTGCCCGTAATTGCCAAGTAGATAAATGTTTGCAGGTCTGCTACTGGTTTTCATAAACTTAAGTAAACCTGATTTGTAAAAAAGTTAGTCTCCTGCTTAGATTTTAAACAGACATCTCTCTATGGCAAAGATTCAGTCCATCTAAAATTGTCACACATGCAAGTATCAGCCTCAGATTTCAATCTGAAGGATTTTTAATTTTTAAACTTGTTTGGGGTAAGTTCTTACTCTGTGCAAAGTTAAAAGTGCTACCACTTAAAAGGCAAGAGAGCACAAGGGAACACAGCTTAACTGGGTTCATCTTAACAAGGCTGAGTGGACTGGATAAAGCCTAATGAATTAAACAGGCTTTTGAAAAATCACTGGTATTTTAAATAGCAACTTTGGACTAGGTCATTTGCTCCAGAGACTTAAGTGGTGCGGTAGGCCACTGTTGGAGGCTGTAGTTGTTAAGAATAAGGGTGAAATCCTGGTGCCATGGAAATGAACAACAAAAGTCCCACAGATCTCAGAAAGGGGCCATGATTTAACCCAGCATCCAGCTTTTTCCACTTGCCAAAGCAGACACTAAAACACAAAGCAATTGCAGGAGAGAGCAAAGGAGAGGAGAGAATTTTCCATGCAAACAGGCATTAATCAAATAGGCCATTTTATAACGAAAGACATAATAATGAGGGCTTACTCACAGTTAAGGGAATTTTACGTCCCAGGGTTTTTCCGGTTTTGCCAGATGCTAAGTCAAAAACAAGGCAGGAGGAGGAAGGAGAAGGCTATAGAAAGAAATATTTTGGCTACTTCTAGACTGTAAAGAGAATCAAGTTCTTGTGCTAGTTTTTAAGTATTATATGTCCAGAGGGAAATAGCAGAAAGAAGCACACAATTGTAATGAAAGTATAAGTAGACCCAGACCAACGGGAAGCTCACTGTGATTCTGACAGGCTTTAATTTGTCAAAACCTTGCTTGTGCTGCAGTAGTTTCCCTGCATCCCACAGTGCAAATGTCTTTAGGAGTAGGAGGCATGCTCCTCCCATTCCAGTTTCCTAGAAATGGATGAAAGCTTGAAGATTTCTACATGCAGAGGTTTATTTATTTATTTGTTTCCCCACCAGCAGCAGACCTGTTTCTCAATCCAAAAATTTTAATTTCTCTCTTTGCCAAAGCCTTTTACAGTTCCTTGCCACTGGGGGCAATCCAACACAGGTATTGTGGTAGCCAACGTTGCTTGTGCTTTACAGCCACAGTCCTGGGGAGCTCGTGACAGTTCAACCAGCTAACTTGAAAGAAAGAAGTGAATACAGTTAAGGCCAGATGAAAACAACGTCTACTGTGTTTCACTAGAAAAAGAGGAGATATTTATCTCTGAGTAAGAAGGAAAGATGATAGCAACTTTAAGATTTAAATTGATCCAACTATGTGATGCTAAAGATCCTAAATGGTTTCAAATTGCGGAAGATTATCTTGTAATTTGTATATATTGCTTCTGTAGGCTGCTGAGGAAGCTAATTGCGGTACATCCTGTGGTTAAGTTATCATCTTTCTCAATGACTGAAGATCATAATTTTATCTTTAGGTGAGTTTATTGCTACCCGTCTGTTACGTTCATTTGTATGCTGGAGCAGTGCTGACAAGCCTCCTGTTGTTCCCTGTACAATTTGTGTCAGCCAACCAGGTTAGTGGAAGATTCACCTCTCTGAAACTACTATATAGAAAACAAGCTCAGTTCGCAGAGAGAAGAGGGTTTTTTGTTGTTGTTGTTTTTTCCCCTTTTTTCTTTTCTTATCCCTAGTGTGGCCACTGAGTAGGAGCTGAGGCTGGAAACAGGCTCTTGGGCTGCATTCACGTACATTCCAACTGACCTGAACGCACGTTTACAAATAACAAAGTATGCAGTATCAAAGCAGGTGCACAGGTGTAAGTGGAGATGAGATATCCCCATGGTGCTGGGGGAAACTGGTTGTTTTGTTGAGCAGCATTTGCCTTGATGCAGGGGAAAACTGATGAGAAAACAGGATCACTGCTTGCCTCCATTTGCCCTCACCTCAGCCACCAGAGCGCTGGCACCTGGAGGAGCAGTCACACACCACCAGCTTTGTTCAGTCTTGTATTTTATTCTTTAACTGATGTACTAAATACAGATTGGAGAGACTGCCAAGGAAACTTTTGCTTCCTTAGGCAGAAGGGTAAGTAAAACAATGGAAGGATTTATTAATTGTCAAATGAACTTATTCTTTTGATATAAACCAGTGTGAAAGACCATGCCAATTTTGCATATGTAACATCCTGTCGGATAGTTGGGGACTGATGGTAGGGGGCAATAGGCTCTTTTGCTATCTTGTCTGCTTTTCCTTTTGAAATGTTCTCATAGTCTTTTTTCTAGCACAGGTTTGGATCTCTTGCATATAAGACTCTTTGCTTAGCTTGCTGAAGTGAAAAGCGTGTTGGGAATGACAAAAGGAATATGCATGTAACTACAAAGAAAGGGCAGAAGCAGATGAATCCCAGCTATGTTAGAAAGACATGTAAGTTTTTTAAAAAAACCAGAAACCTAACAAACAAACTACAACCAAACCCTAACACAAACAAAAGAATAACGTAGATGTGTATGGTTGTGGGTTTTGTATTTGCAATTCTGCAGAGGGTGCTCTGTAAGGAGTGAAATCTGAGGCAAAAATTGCTAGAATAAAAAGAAAAACGTATCTTAGCACTCTTGTGTGCAGAATCAGTTTACACAGGAAGTGAAACCAAACCCCCGCATCTAAGTACAGCCTCCAAAAATGTTGAGGAGTATTTAGATTAGGTTTAGGCCTAGCTTCAGATTGGATGAAGCTCCAGGTTGTCTCCCAAAGTTTGCCATTTTTCGTGCTAATTAAAGGTAGATGTCAGGACTTGTTGTCTATATTCATCAACAGAAGATGAAGTGAAGGAAACTCTTCTCGATGCTCTCCTTAAAGTCAGTAATGAGATCTGATGTCAACACACTCAAGCAAATGCTGCATTTAGAGACTAGGGCAGGAACATTGCTGGTCATCAGGCTGTGGCAATTAGGCTGGATAAGAGGCAGTGTCTACGGAAGGTGGCCAGCTGTTTGGGCTGCTGGGTGATGAGGTGTGGGCTAGAGATGGATGTGGGATAAGAAGAGGGAAGACAAGTAAGAGGTGTTAATTATTGGCAGAGTTAGTGGTTGGATGTGGCACCACTGTTGGGCAACTTGTTGAAGTTATGAAACATCTTGGGAGAAAAGATGTCAGGTAAAAAACTGCCCACGTGTTTCTGAGCTCTGAATAGATTTGGAGGTTTTGTGGATGTTGATGGTGACTTGACTGTACAACATTTCTTGCTTTTGGAACTGAAATGTAAGACTGTCTCACTTTCTGCTAATACATTCTGTTAAGTAACCTTTACGAATAAATAAGTATGCTAATATGCGTGGTTAGATCACTGACCAGCTCTCTGGGCAGGGAGAGGGAAGCATGGGAGAAACCATAGGTTCTCACACATAGGATTTGGTTAATGCATATGGGTGACCCTGACAGAGGTACATTAGTTTGGCTAAAACTTTGGAAACTACCTCTGAAATCCAAGTGTCAAGGTTAATCCTGTGAAATATGAGGTATCTGTAAAAACAGAAGCGAGCTATTTCTCAGCCGAGTTGTAGCCATGTTCAAAACCTGAGCTGGATGAAATGGCCGCAGACAGATTTCTAACAGTTGAAAAGGCTGGACAAGCTCATGCATGCCAGCTCTGCTTGCCCTGGGAGACTGTACAGCATTTTCCTACAGGTGCAACATGGTAGCTGTCTCAAGGAGTGACTGGAAGCTTCTGTGTTGATTAAACCAGAGGGTCCAATGTCTTGCAAAGGCTTAAGTGAAGCCTTGTTGCATAATTTATCAGGATGGCAAAAACTTGGAGCATTTTGGCTTTAGAATGAAAATGCTTCTGATGTTGCTGTCTTGCTTGCTGACCATAGCAAGGAGTGGGTTATGAGCCACCCTCCCGTCTGCACTCTGCCGTTTGGGTTGCGACATCCCTGGGCGGTTGTTGGAGGGGAAGGAAGCCGAGCGCCCTGTCTCTGACTTTGCACCACATGTTTCAGAGCGCGGTCGTTCACTCTCACATTTTACAAAATCAATTTCCATTCTGTCATGGTATTTCACACATTCGCATTCTGAATAAGTTAGAGAATATTTTACAACTTACAAAAATAACTTTAGTTTTAATTTTTCCTGTTACATGAAGAAACCTATCCATACTTTATCTGTTACAGATGGAAAAACTACATATGGAGAAGTCAGATCTATTAATTAGTTTATAGGCACAAAGTCCCCTAAAGAGTGCCACAGATCCATGTGTTATTCGTAAGAGCTGTCTGAAGTACTTGCACTGAATAATTTATTTCAATTTAGCCCTGTTTCTGCTGTTAATTATCCAAGATCAGATTTTGCTTTTTGGAATTTTATTGTTTTGGGGGTTTTTTTTAACAATTTTTCCCATTTACCTAAATTCGCTGAAATGCTCTCTGAATATATTTCAGCCTACAGAAGTATTCAAACCATCAACACCCATTGAATGTGTTCTGTTGTTTCTAAGGCATGATAGGATGATTACTAACTTCTGTTGTTTTTAATCTTTCAGTCATTATTTAAATCCTAGGAGAAGGAAGAAAGTGGGAGGAAACTGGGAGCATCGGAAAGTCAGCCACATGAGAACTCTGAACTGTATTATTGTTTATTTCACCTTTGAGGACTGTTTCAGCACCTTAGCTAAGAATGTGGCTCTGTTGCTCCAGGAAAAGAGGGCCAAACACCATCTTCCCAGTGCTGTGTAACAGTTTGGTGTTGGAGTGGGTTAGGGTCAGTTAGGAAGCAGCACATGGGGGACCAGGGAGCACTTATTTCTGTGCTCAGCCCTAGTGACTTTTCCCTGGATTGAGCAACTTTAGACTCCATTGTGGGATCCTTTCAGCAGGAGAGACAAGGAGGGCCAGGGCAATAGGCTGGGAAAGAGTTGGGCAAACAAGGGTAAGGTAAAAGAGTGGCAGTAGTCTGAGAGTTGGCTGTGGATTATTTTACGTGTGAGGTTTTAGTTGGCCTGTGTATAAAATAAACCCAGCAAAATGTGTGGTCTATTTAAACCTTCGTACAACAACATAGCAGGGTAATGTAATCTGCGCCCTCATTGAATTACTGTAAATTTTGCCTGCTAAATTAGAATTATTCAGCCTCTCTATGCAAAAATGCTTTTTCAGCATTTTTGATGCATCTGCTATTGTGTGGTGTAGCTGTAGTAGTAGTTACGGAACAGCTATCCAGAAAAACTAAATTAAACTCTACTGAAATCTGTGTCTAACAGATAACACTGTATGTTTTGTTCTTCTAACATTGCGCTGTGAAATAGGAGCACTCCTGTATTAGGTAACACACACACTGGTGGGCACTCACCATCCCAGAGCAGAGGAACAGATCTGGTGAGGATCTGTGGGCACTTGGGGACAGGAGATATTTGCTGTTGTTCTCAAGGGCAAAATGAAGGGACTGATGGGATTTGCAAGAGCACTGGTTGCAGCTTTAGCAATCATAATACCTTTTAAAACCTGTCTCTGATCCTAGATAGACAAGAAAAGCAAAGAGGACTGAAGAGAAATGTCTGTAACTGTGTCCTTCCCAAAGGGCCTCAGAGGAGAAAGTGACTTCTCCAGAATTAGCTAGAGAATCTGAAGTAGCATTGGACTTTGAACCCAGATCTTGCAGTATGCTGCCATAACACACAGAACATAGAAATACTTTTGGACAATGAATGGGAGAAAGGGTCAAAAATGTAAAATAGTTCACAGCTTGCAGACACATTCTCTTACTCATTCCTCTCTGTTAGTGCTAAGTGTTGCATTTGGGACTCTGCGAGAGCTGAAAGATTTATTTAGCTGAGTATGATTTATTTATTCAGGTAACTCCCTCTGGTACTATTTATGTAGTTGTGCATTTTCATATTCCGGTAAGTCAGTAAAATGCAATGTGTTGATGTACAACGGGAATGTTAAGCAATTAAACGGTGTGTTGGGCCCCACTATTGTTGATTAGGTCATGCCTTAATTAAGTTTTCTGTATGTCTTCATATCTCTTGCTGGACATTAGGGCAGGCAGCAGGCTCTTAATGCTGCCACGATTTGGCACTGGGACTCCTGGGTTACCGCCAGTCCTTGTACACAAAGACTGTGTTGATAGAATTGCGATAAAGGCTCAGGGGGAGATAAGGGCTGTGTTTTGGCCCAATGGCTTGACCTTGCTCTTGTTGATCCAACAGCAAGAGTCCTATCAATTTCAAAGTGATTGGGACACATTAATGTATCTTCATTCTGGAGAGCTGTGCGCATGCAGATGGGAGGGACTGCTGGTGCTGATGCTGAGTGCAGTTTGTTGATACACAGGTGCCTGTTCTTGTGCGAATCAGTCCTTCTTTTGGCATGGCAGCTTTATGTATCCATGTTGTGTGTGTGAACACAATGTTTGTCAGGCACTTGTTTGGCAGTCTCGAAGACAGAAGTTCTCTGTGCACTCAGTGTCTGTCTTGGTGGTGCTAATTCACAACCTATGTTGCGATGCTTGCCTAGGTATCAGAAGGCTGGTCTGAGACACTGGTGAGTGTTCACCAAGCCTGTTAATCCCATCAGGCTGTAGCCACACAGTTGAGTTTGGTATTCTCATCACCTAAATTCCTAAATGTACTTCTAAGGCACACTCCCTTCTAACGCAAGCTGCCCAAACATCTGTGGCGAGACTAAGGAAAACATGGAGAAAAAGACCCGAAGATGAATATTTCAGCACAAACGTGGGAAGGAATGCAATGTAGCTCACGCAAAACCTTCTGTAGTGTATGCCATAAATTAACACAATATAAATTTATACATATTTACACCACATAGACTAAAATATATAAATCCTCAATACTCAGCCTTCTGTAGTAGGTGTAAGAAAGCAGTCCATATGTTTAGCTGATTTCTGAGGAGCTCTAGGGAACAAAATGTATCTTTGCGGAACTTTTGATATTAAGGCGATTATAAACTACGGTAATGAGAGCAGTTCTCAAAAAGGGTTGGCTTTTCTGCAGGCTGAAAATAAGCAGCCATCTCCTGATTTGCTATCTGAGGCTTTAATTCAGCCAGGTGCTAAAATACACATGTAACATTTAAGTGCATGAATAGTCCTATTGATGTTGAAGGCCTAAAGATCGATCCATTGCTCATTGGATTTTCCTGGCTTCAGGCTGCATGAGTCCATTTTCCTCTTGAATTTGTGTACTTTCATTGCAAATACAAGCTTGTAACATCTCATTAGGTACCAGGTGTTTCATTTTCTACCATTTCACACTGACTATTCTAGACCAGTTACTTGATAGCCCACTCTTGTACAGCTGTGCAGGAGAGAATTGGATTTCCAATCTTTTTTCTGTCTCTGCTTTTTTTTTTGTATGTTTAAGGTATGAGATCTGAAGTCCAAATGTCAGGATTCTCTTCCCAACTATACCATAGTTTCAAAGAATCAAGGGAAATCACATGGTTCATGAGTAATCTTTTGTGATTTCCATGTCTGAAATGTTGGGAAACCCTCCATTTCACAGGGGTGTGATGAGAAGGAGAATGAAGGAAAATGGGGAGAAGAAAATGGAAAAATTGTTTCTAAGTTTTAGGATAAGTTGTCCTGATGCATATTCTTTATCACAGAGACAGTGAAGTTATTTGCAGCCTCTCATTTTGGTCACCTCTTCATACAGGTGCCTATGATAGCCTAGATAGTCTCTGGAGATGGAAAGAAACCCTTCCGAATTAGAGTTTTCTGGTGCTGTTGTACCAGTACACCCTCCACCTCACACCATGGTTCTACTTCTCAGCCATTAAAAAATGCCTCCAGAAGTATCTTATCAGGCCTGACATCTCTGAGCCACACCACCAAGGCAATGTTCTAGAAACACATGCTTAGTGTGCAAGGTATCAGCCCAGAGGGGTGTAGGCAGGGCTTAGTGGGGACAAAGGTCTTCATGTATTTGTGATGACTGTGTCGTTCTCTGTGGCTTTACTACTGGGAGAATCTCCTAGTAGAAATATGAGCAGATAACAGCAAAACTAGAAGAGGCTGGGTTCGTGCCAGCTGCTGTATGACGCTAGTTTAAACTTCTAAAAATATCAAAAGCTGTGTATGTTAAAGAGACAGAACTGACCTGCTGCGCCATCTGAAAAGGCACGTCAGTGTTTTCTGCAGCTGCATAACTCTTTTGGCAGGGTTGCAAACAGCAAGCTTCTCATCACCCATGACTCTGCAGTCAGGGATGAGGGTCCAAGACCCAGATGTCCTTCTCCATCACTTCAATGACAGAGGCAGACAAGGACCCAATGGGTGGGATAGTTTTCATAGGTCAGAGCATCCTGCCCTATCTTTCCTTCCAGGCCATGGAGAAGCCATGAAATGAGTGAGCAACAAAGACTGTTTTTCTAGCATACTACAGGAGTACTTGTGGGTATCCTAAGGTTTCATTTCCTTCTGATGGAAGAGTGACTGGAGAGAAGCAAAGGCAAGTGGACTTTGATGTGGATGATATTGTAAGGAGTACCTGGCAGCCAGAATTAAGCAATTAAATTTTGTGCCTTAAGGGAAAGAAGTAGTCATGGAAACTCCCTATTTCATTGCAGAAAGTGAACCATGGCCAGTATGCTGAAGAGAGTAACAAGCCTTTTTGTTGGCAAAGCACTAGGAGCCAGTGTCACTTCACATTACAACAAATCTAATTGTCTGTATTGCTGATGGCCAATCATAACATACGTTATTGCAGCACTCAGCACTGCCCCATAACTTCTCAAAATACTTTTTTTTTTCTTTCCTACTTGCCTGTAGGAACATACTTAGCCCCATCTCTTGGCACATGTACATATACAGACCAATTATTATGGTTGCACTGTCTGCACAAGCTGAGATGACAAAATGTACTTTCCTGACTTAGGGGACTTGCTCCTTTTTGGGACAAGGCTGGTGAAGCAGCAGAAGTGAGTAACTGCCTTTGCACAGGCCTCTCTCCTCTTCCTTGCTTCTACCCATTAGCTCAGTAAAGGACAAGACATTTCAGTGGGGCTGGGAAAAATAAGGCTTCCAGTTGCTCTCTCACTTAGTCAGTGTTGAGAAAAGACAAACCATTTGCACTTTCATAAATATATGGGCATAGGACCTTTAGCTGAACACTAGTTCTCTTAACTCTTTACATGGACATAGGTGCTTTGCTTTAACTGGGAAGGAATCAACTAGAAGGTCAGAAGACAGTTCAGTCTTTTGTTTACTTTAGTTCATCCTATCTGCAAATTTATACTGGGCCAGCTTTGTGCTATCTGAACAGTCCTAGTCTGGTGTCATCAGCCTTTGACCTCCAGTGGAATGACTAGCAAAGATGGTCACAGACTTGGAAGTTGTTGTGAGACAGAGATTTTGTCCCTGCCAGTTGGACTAACAAGCTTACTTTAATGTCAGCACTTCAATGAGGCATGTCTGGTAACCTCTTTTGGTAAGAGACTGGCCAAGAGAGATCAATAAAGAATGCTTATTTACACATCATCTTACAAATCAGTGATAGGAGTGTATCAGTTTTACACATTGTGTCTTACTGGATGCAAGCTCCTTGAAGAAAAGAAAGCAGCACCCAATGAAAATGCAAAAGAGAAAACTAATGTGGTATGTCTTTTAAGGATATTAAGCAAACCAGTTAACTTTTTTTTTTTTTTTCCCATAAGAAATATCTTTGGTGTCACTCCAGGGGTACTAATGGAGTCCCAGAGGAATGAATTTCAACCCTGCTATCTCAAGAGTTGGGCTTCCAGCTGGCTATGTACAGAGGTACTTGGTCTAAGTGTTGTTCTTACTGGAACAGAATCCCCTTGGAGTGATTCCCGTCTAGTCCATGGGGAGAACCCAACATGCAAGTACGTTCCCACAAATGACCCAGCATTAATTGTCAAAGGGTAGGACTCAGCAGCATTCAGAAGCTCTCTCCCACACACATTTCCCTTCTGCTGCCCATCCCTTGCCAAAACCCAGTCACAAGTGCTTTGGCATGATTCTGTTACCTGTGTTTTGTTACAATTTGCTATTCTGTTCTGAGGGAAATTGGTAAGCAGCATGAATTTACATGGAAAAAATGTTTTTTACGTTTTTTCCTTTAGTTGCGTTTCTCCCCTTTGTTTTGCTCTATACAATTATTACTGTATTGTTTGATTGCATTGCCCTTTTATATCCCTCAGTGCAGACCAAGCATGCTGAAAATGAAAGGCAGCATGCAACCTCCTGAAGTCACTAATTGTAATACTGCAGGTGAGTTGAATAACAGACTATTGTAAATTTTGGTCTGAAGTTCTTTGCTGTATAAATTGGACAACAGCAGGAGAGAGAACAAAAGCTATTTCATACCTGATGTTCTTGGAAACCTGTTCCTAGTTCTTCGTGGAGGACTGCTGCTATACTCAAATATATTAAAATAGGGACACATGAATGACATTGATACTCTGCAGTGGAAATAGCTGAGCCTTTTGTATTTTTCGCCACTGCATGAGACTTATGATAATCTGCTTCTCTCTCTAAATGGAAACCCTCCAGGGAAGTTTTGTGTACTCTAAATAGCGTATGATCAGAGACTTGGCTTCATGTGCACGTAATGCATAATAGATAAAGATACAAGAATATAAATGCAGATTAGAGGTTATTCAGTCAAGGCAAGCATGTTTTGAGGGTGGGGAAGGCATGGGGGCAAGGCAAATTATAAGAATGCCAAACAATACAGTATTGCTGCTACCCTTTCTGGCAAATCTCCGTATTTTGCCAAAACATTTTTATAATTCTGAGCAGCAAACAGGATCTGTCTCATGAAGTACCTATCTCTAAACACTTACTGTCCTTATGTGTATACTCAGCAGATAATCACTTTTCTCTAGCCTTGTTGCATTGAATGTTGTATAGCTATTTTGAAGGGATCTCAGTGATGAAAACAGTCTGCCAAGAGAGATGGATACAGACTTTCAGAAGAATACTAATATCCTCAAAACAATGCATGAACATTAATTGATCAAACCCATTAGCAGCACTGGGATGTGCATAAAGTAGGATTAATCTGTTTTCTGTAGTCACACAGAGAAAAGGCCCCCAGCTTAATCTCAGCATAAAGAGATAAATCTCAGCTTTGACTTTAGTGGAGCCAGTGGCTTCTTATTTGGGTAAATAAACTTCATTTTTCTGGTTGTTCAAGGGATGGTCAGAGAATTGTCTTTGCAGTGGTGTTGTCTATGTAAAAAAGCTAGTGTGCATGATGCTCAGGTGGAAACTGATAGCACATTAGCTTTATGGACTAATTCTTTGTGTAAGTGTTCTGACAACTCCCTTTTTAGTGGTGAGAAGGTGATTCTGAACTAATACTCTTAGAGAAGCATCTCTGTCATCTTACTGCTACTTCTATCTTTTTGTGAAGTTGAGTTTTCTTTTTGTCTCTGTAAAATGTATGATGGAAGAACCAATGACATATGGCCATGAGCATTCATGGCCATTTCTGTATGACTATGAGCATACTGTAGTGAGTATGGAGGGGCAAAGGTAATTTCCTCTCCTTAGGTGAAAATTATGGTACAGTTATTCAAGAAAAAGGTGAGGGGGAGAAACTTTCTTGTTAATATCCTTAAACACTTCCCTTTTTGACCCAGTTGACGTTTCAGAGGGAATCAGTGGTTACAGCAAGAAACCACTTCCTATTTCTGGATGAAAGGCTCTGTAACAGGAAAATAAGTTCTTTTATGGCCAATTGCAAAGGAACACATATCCATTCCTGCAGCAACAGCAGATGGACATGTTTTGTTTGACCCTAACTATATGATACAGATTCAGGCAAGCAGTGAACTTAATAGTATTGTCTAGGGATACCTTACACTGAGCTCCAATCCTAGGCCTGTAACCAAGGACCTGCATGTCTGTGCACAGTGGGCTGGCTATGGGGAGATATATAAGTTGCTTTAAATTTTCTCTGTTTAAAAAACTTCCGTAGTTTTTAATCTCAAAAAATATGCCTTTTTTTTTTCAGTTAAAATTCTTTTTGGCTTTGTTGGGGATGGTGCTGCCGGAGAAGACCTAGGCACATCCACCTCAAAGCTTTTTCCAAATCAGGATCTCATCACAGACTGAATTTCAGATTTTCCTTGATTCTGCATAAAAGGCTTTGAATTCCTACCTTTTTACTTATTCTACCATGCTATTAGGCATTGCTAGATGAAGCTACATTCACTATCTTTTTCAAATTTGCATAAACAACCTTTAGTGGAGCAAAAACAGGAACTTCAATGCACATACTCTGGCCACTGGCTAAGCTGTCATTCTCTGTGTGCCCTCTAGCCCGAGAAGCTGTTAAATGTGTACAAGCAGCTAAAACAAGAGGTTTCAATAGAGCTTCAGGTTCTGCTATTGAGAGCAGAGGCAGAAAACTGAACTGGTGAGAAACTAAACCAACCTGATGGTTAGGGCTCTTCTCTGCCAGGGGAAGCTCCTGTGTTCCCCTGCTAGTGAATGCGTATTTGTGCAAAGTAAAGACGAGAGTTTGAGGGTTGGCCCAGCACAGTGGCAACAGCTGGTAGTGTAGTGGCAAAGGGATGCTCCCAAATAAGGAGTCTGTTGTCCTTAGGCAAAAAAATGCATTATCCTGATTGCTTGGGTATTTTATAAATGGGGTAATTGTAAGTAACAGTTTTGTGAATAGTTTACTGAAATAGGATACCCATTGCAAGATAAAACTAGTGGGTGAGCTCAGCATACGTTTGCATATACTTAGGAATAATCCAAGCTGCATTCATCACTGAATTTGCTACTTGCTGAATTCCCTGCCTGATTCAAGTCCCATCTTACTTTGTGGTAATTTTGGGCATGGTAGTATTTTGCTCTTTTCTGTCAAAGCAGTTTAAAAATGAAAGCAAGAATCCAGAATGGCCTTTAAAGCCCTTCATGCACGCAGAGCCTATTGCCAGTGCATCTTGGAGGCCAAGTTCTGCCTTGAACCAGTTTTTTTCTGACCTCTAAAGGACTATTGGACTTGTATCTTGGAGAAGAATTTACCAGTGAATAACCACCTCTGTCATGCCCCCTCAGGTTGCAACAGGTATTGGCACCACAAATTATGTCTTCACAGAAACCTAGGAACAGATAGATGAATGCTAGCTGGGTTTGCCACCCTGAGAGGCCAGACAAGAGTAGGGTAAGTTTGAGTTAAGAGGCTCTTAGCACCAGAGCAGTCTTGAATGATGAAATCAATTACAGAATCGGGGTTCATTAATGTAGGTGTAATTGCTGTGTGCTTAAATCAGTTTTGAAGGTGGAACTTCAGCTTCTAGGTCTCGTCAGAAATTTTCAAAAGAACCTGCCTCTCTGAGCTACTGCCAGTTTTCCTATTGTGTGCATATACAAAAATCTCATTTTGAATCTTGATAAGTTCTTGGCTTTAATAATGTCTCAAAATTGCAGGTTTCCTAGCTTATTTATCATGCACTGAATAAAAAAATTCCTTTTGTTGTTGGTAAATTCACTGCCTTTCAGTTTCCTTCAGTATCAACTTGCTTTGTACTGTCTGAGGAGATAAAGGGGAACACCCCACTTAACCTCTCAACATCATTCTCTGCTCCCTTTTCAAGTAATTTTTGTGTGCCTATAATACTGTATAACTTGTATAAATGCTACCTTTTAAGAGAAAATAATGCAATCTCCTAGTATCCGTATAATGAAGTCTCTCTGTTACATTCCACTGCCTAATAACATTGTGGTTTTTTCCATTGAGGGATGCCTTATTCGGTTGTTCTGACAAACTGCTGTTTTCTTGTAGCAAAATTGTTCAACATAGTGTTTTTACTGTTTTGTCAATAAGCAAAGGAAATAAAAACCTTATGGGATTTGAACAAGAACATTCACACTCCGTATGTGAGCTGCGTTTGAATTGGAGTGTGGTGGGGAAGCAGAGTATAGTATGCAACCTGTTTACTGAAGTGCATGCCAGCAAGTGAGATTTCATTCCCACTTGCGAGGATCTAGCTTTGGACCCATTTTCTCTCTCCTTTCCTTTGCACTGCTCCCTCACAGTGTCTGATGCTGGCAGCTTTTTTTGTTTTAATTGCTGGGTTGGACAAAACTCTTTTTTTAAGTGCTCATCCTAACAGTGGACTTACAAGATGAAATTATGCAGTATCTGCTGTAACAAAATGATCTAGTAAAACCTGCTATTCCTTGAGGCAGTATCAGTCAACTGGGAGCTCAGTGGAAGGGAAGAGGTGGATCTATCTCTGAGCCAAGTACTTGGAATCTCTCTGAATTTAGGCTGTGTCTACAACTAAATTTCAGCTTTTTGATGAGGAATTAATGAATGATATGAAATTGTGAATTGGAACTATTTAATTTTTTCTAATCACATGAGGAAAAGATTGAATGCAGGAAACCTGAAGTTGATTCAAGTGATGCAGTATTATATAATACATATTAAGCCTGTGGAAGGCACTGCCTTGAGCTATCTAAGAATGCTTCTGAGGAGATAAGATCATCCAGAACTGCCTTAGGTAAGATTTAAACTGTTCAGGGGACTGTGAGTTCAAAATGGAGTAAGCCTTTCATTGATTAGCTGCTGTTCTTATGCACCAATTATTCATTAACTGACCATGTCAGGTAATATTACATACTTGTTTCTGGCCACTGATTGGAAGCACACCAAATGGAATAGATTTTATGCCATTTGTCTGCTATGATGCTGCATTTTCCATATTTGCTATCAATTGTGAGCTTGGACAGTTTCAAATTATGTTTAGTCTATTTTGATGTTAGTGTTCCCTATCTGTAGAGACTGATACAGCTCCACCCACCTATTAATGAATATGTTAATTAACTCCTATTAGGCACCTAAATATGGCTCTGGAGCTAGGGAAATAGTGACAGCTGATGGCCCTTTGGGGCATAAATGGTTTCTCACTACGATCAATAATCTCCACTGTTGAAAATGCTTCTTACTTTTTTGGACTTCCACTCACTTAACTCTCCCTCCGGCGGTTGTTTACAATACCGAAGTGCAACAGAGAGTTCAAGAAGGATAGCCTTAAAAGCTGCCTTAATGACATCTATAGAAAAATCATCTAACTGAGCTTTCATCTTCAGACAGAAGGTCAGAGCTCACAGATTGTGTTGTTAGGCAGCTTCTATTTTGACCCCTTTG
>VZRE01004998.1:93642-144821 GCA_013396775.1 Cephalopterus ornatus
GGGTACTTAAAATACCCAATATATTTCTTGATGCATCAGAAGTCACAGCTACTCTGGGAATCAAGAAAGCACAAAACCAATGTTTCAGCTTTCTCCGTTCCAGATGGACATGTTTTCTAATGCTGTTCGTTTCAATTTCACGGGAGGAACAAGCCCTGTTTAGAACTGGTATTTATGCTTGGCTCAGAGAGGGACAGGCAGGGTTTGGGGTTAATGTGGTTCCATCAAGAGACTTCTGGGTGAGCTCTGGATTAGCACACCACAGGCATGGGTGCAGCCAGAAGGTGGGCTATGCTTTGGGTTGCTGTCTCTCCAGGCATGTGGTCCTGTTTCTGGTGGGTACAGTGGTATTCTTTCTGACTGAAAGAAACTTGCAAAAGGTGTGAGGTGTCAGGAAAGGAGGCCATAGCACACGTTTAGTTCCCTTTCACCCAAGTCACAGAAGTACAGGAAAGAAAATGTAGCCATGGCAAGGTGGGCATCGTTTTGGCCTGATTCCATGTGTGGGAATCTTAAATCATTGCATCTAACTCTGGTGATCTCATGAAAAGTTTTTTGACATATTCATAGGTCTTGGATTCCAAATTGTTTTTTTCAGAGAAGTCTTAGGAATGCTGGAGCTCAAGACCTGCTGACAGAGAGACATAGACTAAATCTTTATCCCCGTTGTTATAACAGATCTGATTTTTAAAGAATGCTGCACACACAATACATAGCTCCAATAACTGTAGCTGTAGGGATCCCTATGGAAAGTCATACACATGCCATGTGCAGCAAACCAGCTATAGCTCCCTTACCTCTGGATCCCAGAAGCTTTCTCTCTGATTTGCGCTTCCTTCACACAGTCAGTTCTTGGTATGTATTAAGACACTAAATTCAACTGCCCTTCATGTAGCTGTGAAAAGGTCTACAGAGCAGCAAGACTTGTTGCTGTATGCCTGGAATATCCTGGCACAACTGTGATACAAATACCATGTCAAGGTATGCAGGAGGTAAACAACAGTTTTCCTGGATGTTCCTATATAGGCAAGTTATAGGACTGGCATCACTGAAGTTATTTACCCGTTACAAGCTACACTACTGTGTTTAGTGTAGCCTGAAGCAACCACTCTGTCATGGGAGAAGAGGTGTTAATTCGCTTTCTGTGCCGCAGCAGTCCAGGCTTTTAACAAAGGCACTGTGTACACTGAACTGTGGAAATTTACAGGCTTGTAGTTAGATGATACACTATAGAAAGTGATTTGTTTGTTTTTTTTTAATTATTATCTGGTTTAGATGATACAGGCTTGTAAAGGAAAAAGTTAATTGGTGACTGAGAAAAGGACCCAGATATGTGAGTTTTTGAAGTGTTTCAGTGAACCTGATGTACACAGGAGTTTTGGTCCTTTTGTGCAGGGCTGACCATATGTCTGAACTGACAGCTAAAGGTGAATGAGATGCAGACCCATAAGATGGGAAATAAAAAAAGGTGATTCATTCAGGATACTTGGAAGCCATGAAGCACCAGTGAAAGGAGCCAGACTTTCTTGGCTGATACAGGTACATTAATTAAAGGAAGATGTGTTTGCTTTAGGGCATGACCAGTCAAACATCAAGTCACACATGATTTCTTATTTGGAAGAGGAAGGGATAGCATTAAATGTTTTTCACAGAGGACAATGGAAACCCTTGTACCTCTGTCAGACCACTGTGGTATTGTTTAGAGCAGGGAAATGTAAAGACCTTGTTGCATCTGTGTACTCTTGACGTTAATCTCTGGGGCGTTCTGTGTGGGAGATTGCTTTTAGTGCCAAGGAGCAGGCAGTGATTTCAAGATTTTGGCTAAATAGAGCTATCTGGGCAAAGAGACTGAACAAGGACGTAGGATGAGATGATTGCAGAACTAGGAAGAAGAAGGAGCCTGAGAGCCCTATGTGGATTACAGCAGAGGTAGGGCTTTCATAATCCAGCAAATGTGTGGGCTATTTCCAGCAGCAATTGTTTCTTCTTTGATGCTTCCAGCAAAAATTATAATACTTTGTGGTTAAAACAGCAAAGGAGAATGGAAGAAACTTGTATGCTACTCTTTGGAGAAATTGATGGAATGGCATAATTTCCTTATGCACTGATCAGTTCCTGTCCAGGTTTTGTCTTAAAATGCCAGCACTCAGAGCAGAAGGCTGCAGCATTAAGTCAAGAAAGATGCACCGATCTGAATACCTGATCAAGGACACTGTTGTTTGACCTTTCCTGCAATATAATCAATATAGATCAGGTGGCCAAGCAGTACCCAAGCTTTGTCAAAGGCAAATTACGCACACCAGGGATCTACCTGATAAAGACTGTAGAGCATTATTTGTACACAGCAGAGAATCTTTCAAAGGCAAATATTAATTCACTTAGTTTTTTTTTTTTATTATGACTAAGAAGTTCCAGGCTAGCTGATGGCTTTGTTCACAGAGAGAGTTTTACAATACCTCTGACCACATTTAAAGTTTTTGTAAAAGAATGCACATAAAATCCTAGAGACATGTCCAGTCATTACATTATCCATGTGGGGTATGTTGTAAAACCAGAAGAGGGTGAAATTTTCAAGACATTCCAAAATAAATAAAGAGCTTAGATATAAAAATATTCTGGAAAAGGATCCATATTAACAGAATGCGAGAACTTTCATTTCCATCTATAGGATGCAGACATTATTCTTGATATCCAGTTCTGTATGTTCTGTTGAATCTGCTATGTAGGTATTTATAATTTGGAGAAGTTCTTTGTAAAGAACCCTTTACAAAGAGTGTTTCTCTTTGCAGCCAATCTTATATCCTTAATGAAGGCATCTAAGTGGGAAAGGAGAATTTGTGATGAAGTCAAAGTGCTACTCAGACTAAAAGTATAGAACAGCCTTTTTTGTATAAGAACAGATATATGATGTACTCTCTGTGTGTGGCTCATCCTGTAAAATAGAACTGTGGTAAAAACTGTTTGCATCAGATAATTTGATAATCTACTTAATCTGAGATGAGTTACTGTGAGATTTTTAAAAGAGATATTGGTATGAGTCTTGAAGAGAAAATTCAGGCAAAAGGTCATCAGATGCTGAGAGCACTCGTGTTGAAAACAAAATCTGTATTTTTTATCTCTCTATTTCAGATTAGACCAAAAGTTTGGATGCATGCAGAACGGAAGATTTTTCATAAGTTTATCATCTTGAGTCTTGCAGCTTCTGTCCAACACAATCTCAGATTGATACGTGCATGGAGTAGGTCAGAATCATTTTTCTGACTTTTTTGGAGTGTCTCTGGGAATCAGGGTGATGAGATTCTCCAAAGTGCTTAATGAAATATTTGCTAGAAAGGAAAGCAGCAATTCCACACGGAATGAATTATGCTCCATTTTTCTTTGTCTCCAGAAACCACTTCCTTTCCTGAAAGCATCAAAACAGCTGAAAGGCAATAGTGACCAAACAGCATAATTACAAGTAGAACTAATTACACGAATTAATCTTCTGAGACCTATTGCAGACATGGGGAATATATATGAAGTTAAAGTCTATATTCCCAAAGTTCAGATATGTTTAAGTCTCTGGGTTTGGCATAGGCCTGTCCTACTTCCAACTAACTAGTTTGTTCGTGTTTTCTTTGGATATTTTTCCCGAGTGAGCTTTTTCACTGTGACTCATGCAGGATAAAGCAAACAAGTTTAGAGTGTGTGAAAGCAAGCTTCCGGAAGAGTACTAAGTCCAACTATATAAATCCTAGACATACGAAAAGCCTGTTGTCTTTGAAAACCCATATAGACATTCTCTGGACGGAGCACTGCCTACAACCTAAAATTGATTATTTTTTTTTTTTTGGGGGTTCCATTAGAGAAAGTATTATGCATTGCAGAGAAGAGCTGCTTGGAAAAGATGGAGAGAGAAATACAGTTCAATATTTAAACAATGAATGAATCAGGAAGGTGGGAAAACTGGAAATTTTTTAATAACCCCATTGAAGTTATTTTTTTGGGGGTTTTTAGGCTAGTAGGAGAAATTTATGGTGGCGTGCAAAATGAGCCCATAACTGAACATTTTAATGCTGGACAAAATGGAGAATTGAGTCATTCCATTAGCTTCTGATGCCTTGTCTTGATTTTGTGTTATTCTAAATGGTGAATGCCATATAAAAACTTTTCTTGGATCTTTTAATTGTTAGGTACTGATTAGATCCGTCTCTCGGTTGTTTCATCAAGAAGATATTAGTGGTTTTAAATTTTCATTTACAACTTAAGTAGCTGCAAGGTTTTAATCCTGATATAAGCATCTCTTAAATTCACTAATGCCATCTTACAACATGGTATCAAATTACATTTAGGTAATGGGGTTTTGGGGAGGAAAAATGTGTATACTTTTATTTTAAAATATATTGATGTAGTGTTTGTAGCTAAGTAAAGCCTGTAAAAAACATTGGTGCTTTTATCCTATTCTACAATACCAAACCCACCAATGACACAGCCATCAAACTATGAAATTTCCCCTTTATTTTGAAAATACATCGTGCTCCCCTCTCTCTGTGGGATAATTAGGTGCCATGGCTTCTGCATTTGTTGGTTTTCCTATAATTTTGGGAGTGTCCTCACAGTTACTTGAATGCTTTCTAGCAGTCCATGTCCACTGGACGAAGACAACAAATGGCTTAGAAGCAATTCTTGGAGTCTTTGTTGCATTTTCCTTAAAGCTTTTACCATCTGGGATATGTGATTGAGGGAGAAAAGCAATGATTTAAAAACTGGGGGGGGAAAGACTTTTATGTCTTTAGGCCTCAAGATCTGGTGAAAAATCCCTGAAACATAATGACCCCAACGCTTCAAAATGCAGGGGGGAAAAAAATTAAGAACTCAAAAAAAGCCCCAGACCTCTTCTAATTTATACCAGTCTTGTTATTTGAGGAAGAATGTGCTTCACTTTTGAATGAACTCATGCTTTTTGAGTGCTTCAGGTTACTGGTTCTGAGGTTTTCTAGGTTGTATTTTTTGGTTGTATTTATGCTATGAATTACTTTATAGCTTGTTGGGGTTTTTAGAGGTGGGAGGGTTGTGTTGTTTACATGCTGTGGATTGATTGCTAACAGTTTCCCGGAGAATATGCAATATCCGAAATTTCTGCTGGTTGATTAGCTGTGAATGCTTGCATATGCTGTGTGGCTTTGTTCCAGTTCCTGGATTCAATGAGCATAACAACTTTGGCAGTCCAAATTTTGAAAAGTACTTATGGTGTCTGGAAGGCATCAGTTTTCTTGAAGTCCCATTGGCAAAGACAGAGAGAGGGATAGGTCCCGTTTAGGGGCCTGGATGAAACAGAACATAAGGATACCAATGACACGTACCTCTACTTTCTCAGGTAGCTGTAAAAGCTCTCCTAAATACAAAACTTCTTTTATGGCTGGAGGAATACCTTGAGCTGCAAAAGGGATTGGTGCTGCCACTCACTGCTTTTTTCCAGAGCTTACTCAGCTGTCAGAGATGAACCTCTGTGACTGAATTTAAGCAGAAGAAACAGTGGAATGCAGTGGAACTAGGGAGAAACACTATCATGAGCACAGTACATTTCTGCAGGTAAAGATTAGACTTCAAACCCTTTAAGCACATATTATTCTTTGAACACAGAGTACTGCATTTGTTAATTTTTCTCCTTTGGCATGACTGGCAGCATATCTGTTGAGGCAAGACAGAATAACAGCCAAGGTGCGGGTTTGGTGGGTCAGAAGAGTAGGCAAGCAAATCCAGCCAGCATAAGGAAGTCTGAATGTTGCAGCACACAGCATGGGACAGGCACTGCTCTCTTAACTTCCCTGAAATCCAAAAATCAGTGCCATTCCTTCAATCCAAAGTAACAATTGGCCTAAATGGGTGGAACCTAACAATCGTAATCAGACTATTTGTGGATGTATTTTCTTTTCTGGGGCTTACAAGCACATGTGTTGATAAAGGGTCTAAGTGGCAAGTAAATGTGTTCTAAGAGAGGGCAACCCAGAGCTTCTTATTAGAATCAGCAATGTTCTCCTTATTTCAGTGCAGAGCTAGTTGCATTTTCTTTTGTTCTTTCAACAGGTTAGTAATTACTGTTGAGGTAATTAGGCTTGATGGAGAGTATATAAGACGATAAATGGTTATTCTGTGCAGTAGTGGGGGATATTTGGTGCCAAGCTTATTATTTTCAGTCAAAGCTAATTATCTCTATTATAATACATGACTCTCTTCCTTGAATTATGAGTGGGAAACTGCTGAATAGATTTTATTTTTTTTTCAAAGTGCCCTGAACCATGGAGAGAAATGAAAATTAAAAACAATGAAAAGCTTGTTAGACAATGAGAAGACTCATCTGTAAAGCTATTTCTGACAGATTTTTTTTTCCCCCTCTCTCATCTCCAGTTATATAAATATCAAACACTTACCATGAAATAAATTGTTGCATTACAGATGATACAGGTGTAAAAGCTTAGCTCAGCCATCAGAGACGCCCCTTGGGATTCAGTGAATGGCAGGCACTGAGCTGCACGACCAGTCAGGTGTGATGGTGCTGGCTGAAGGAAGCACTGAGGTTGCCCCTGACACTCAGCTGTGCTGCCCATGGCCCAGCCGACCTCCGAGTTGATGAGGTGATCAAGGGATTTGCAGATGTTCCTATCAAGCACTTTTGAAAAAGACCAGCTGCCCAGAATAAGCATCTGTTTTGCTTGTATTTAGGGCCTGCCCTGGTAATCTGAGCAGGGAAGCAATGTCAGAAGGGATTATACCCTCTGGCTGTCTTACCTCGAGCGATAAGGCCAGCAGAGACAGCGTGACTTTGACTGGTAGGGTTTGTCTGCTTGGCAGATGCTGCCCTGTCATTGATTAATAATGCAATCATCCCCTCCTCCTGTTACATCATGGTTTCAATTTGTAGCTGTGACAGGGCTGATCACCTTTCCAGTCTTAGCTGGCTTAGAACATATCCTGGGTTTGCTTTGCCCCACACATCTGAATCATGCTGTAACTTGACCATCTGACTGGTGAAACCTGTAGTAGAGCTACAGCTGACTGCCAGTGGTAGCAGCCACAGCTCTGCTGTGCTCACTGCACTCCTCATCCCAGTCCTTCTGACCTCACACCTGAATTGCCTTCCTGTGGGGATCAGGCAGTGAGGCTGAGTAGGAGGACGTGGTACACAATCATGCTTCATCTTAACACACTGACAGCCACTACCAGTGTGGACAGCTGGACCCCAGAGCTGGGAAGCATTCCTGGGTTCCGTGTTTGTGAAGCAGTCACTGAAATATCCTCATCAGACCTTGTTAGGTGATTGATGGGGCAATGCAAAAGGCAGCTCTTTGCCATTAAATGTAAATACTCTTGTGTGAAGAAGGCACGGGGCAGCGTGTGTGTGTGCACACAAAACTTCTGCCATTTCTTGCTTTCCACATATACTTTTCCTAATTTTTAAAAATTTTGGTTTAAATTGAATTTAGTTCCCTACAGAACAGAATCAGTAAAGCTTTGCTGCATATTTACAAGGCAGCTTTCCTTACAAAATCTGCAGTGTGCTCTTCCATGTGTGCTACACAACAGATGTTTGAAGCTGATTGGTGTCATGTGTTGCATTTTGCGGTACTTTAATACGTGTTTTTGAGAGACAAGCAGTACAAAGAGGAACTGAGACTCTAAGATGGATAAAATTTTCACAGCGCTGTCTTTGGTTACTGCCAGCAAAACCACATCAAACTATCATTGTGCTGTTCATCTGCAGTCTATGCTAAAAGCTGCTTGACTCCTGTTGGAAATTTCATCCTTTACCTGCACAGTAATTTTTCCAGCAGTCCCTTGTGCCACACAAAAGCTCTGTTTATTGACCATATAGATTTTTATACTTCTCATAGGCTGCATCAGACTTTCTCAGTTTTCTCTAGTAGTGGTATAAGCAGACTGTTGTTTTGATGGCATAGGTTTTATTTATTTAAATTTATGATGCAATATAAATTGTCTTTCTCAAATTAAGCGTGATCTTCTGAACTCTCTTACAGGGAACTTACCCAGGAGATTTCTGTGTCTGATGTTCATCACTGTACTATCCCAAATCTTAGTTCAAGTCAGTGATGGCTTTTTGACAGCTGCCTAGGAGTGGCTAAGCAAAGCCATAGCAAAGATACCTTACTAATTCACTTTCTTGGTGCCATTGAAAGTCCAATCTGATGAAAACTAAAAGGGCACTTTCCACCGAACTGCTTATAGATCCTTATAGCCATATATTTAATGAGTGACAGAGAATTAAAAAATAATAATACGAGCAGACACTATTCAAAGGTGGTGTTTCAGATTTTTTCATAATGTCCTTATCAATTAAGGTAATCATAGAATCATGTAATCAACTGGGTTGGAGAAGACTTCTGAGATCATCAAATCCAACCCTTGATCCAACACTGCCGTGGCTACTAGTTACTAATCACTGGGTGAGGATGAATTCACGTGTATTAGCATTTGATCATGGTTATTTGCATGAAAGAGGGTTGAAGGATAGGGCCCTGGAGTGGCTTTAGGCTAACAGAAGCTGGGTAAGGGCTACTAAGAAAGCATTAGTATGTAAAGTTAAGACAACACAGTCAGCTATACTTTAAATTGCATCTAAATAGCCATATAAAATATTAATCTGAGATGCAGGAGAAGCATAAGTCTATTGACTTTCACAAGGCAAATATATCGCAAAGCACAAACAGATGAAAATAGAGACAGTTTTCACATAATCAAATGTGTAGCACTCAGTCCTTCATTCCCTGGCCTGAGAATCCAAAATTTAGTAGCTAACAAGTAAATATTGTAAAACATAGTATTAGCTGATTAGATCTGGCAAGAGGCAAAACTTCAGACTAGGAACCTGCAGTATCAGAGAGCAGGAAGACCCATTAAACATACACAACAGTAACTCATAATGCTAATCTTGTAGAGATGTGTCTACAAACTGTAACTCAAAAAACCAAACTAACCCATTTACAGCTGCCGACATCTCAGCAGAATACCTTTAGATGCTGTTAGCCCATTTTTGTTTTATGTCTCTTTTTGTAGCGGCAACTTAACTGTTTTAAAGTGTATCTCTGTGGGAATTGATGGGGTTTATTATGTACGTTTCTGTACTATAAGAAAGAGAATGATCAATTTTGTTTATGCTGGTTGTTGTTTGTTTGGCTGTGTGACAAGGTTGCTATCAACAGAAGGGATGAAGCATGAGGTAATGACTACAACTTAAATGAGAACACTTGTCATACCTGCTTTTTGCTTGGACTGATCAACAGGTATCAGGGCATAGTCAAATGCAGTGTGTATTTCCTTTCATGTTTACAAACTGACAAGGTTAACAGAGGGTAAACTTTGGCATTTCTTAACAGTTTCCTTTGCCCTTGAAATCGAAGATACTAGTATTGTAAAATTACCTGGGATCTACTGAGAATTTGAGAAAAATGCTCTGTGAACTAAGCACAGAAACCATTTCTTACACAGGCACTTAAATTTATTTTTTTCTTACTCATTTGTAATCTGGAAGAAATTAAAGTTCAGCCTTCTACGTATCCCCCTCAGTGAAGTCATGCTGACTACTGATGATTTTCTTGTCCTTAATGCACCTGGAAACGGTTTCCAGAATTAGCTGCTTCAACATCTTCTGTGGCACAAGTAGTTCCCTGTATCCTTCTTCTTGAAGAGAGGAGTGACATTTGCTTTCCCCCAGTCTTCAGGCACTTCTCCCAGTCACTGTGATCGATCAAAGATGGTTATTGAAAGTGACCTTGCAATGACATCTGCCAGCTCCCTCAGCACTCATGTGTGCATCCTGTCATGGTCAATGGAACAGTTTTATATGTCCAGTTTGCTTAAGTATTCCCTGACCTGATCCTCCTCTGCTAAGGGTGTATTTTCCTTTTGCCAGCCTTTCTCCACAGTCTCCAGGACCTGGGATTCCTGAAGGCCAGTCTTGCTATGAGTCAAAGAAGGCATTCAGTACTTTGGCCTTTTCCATGTCCTGTGTCACCAGGTCCCCAGTCTTGTTGAACAGTAGGCTTACATTTTCCCTAGCCTTCCTTTTGTCACCCATGTACTTACAGAAGCCCTTCTTGTTGTCTTTGACATCCTTCACCAGATTCAGTTACATTTGGGCTTTGGCTTTCCTAATTTTGTCCCTGGGTGCTCAGACAATGTCTCCACATTCTTCCCAGGTTATCCCTCCTTACCTCCACCCTCTGTGTGCTTTATTTTTATATTTGAGTTTGTCTAGTCCAGTGTTGAGAGCTTGCTTTTCATCCTCTTCCCTGACCTCAGGATCCTGAACTTCACGATCTCATAGTCTCTTCAGCCAAGGCTGACTTTGATCTTCACATCCCCAGTGAATGTCTCCTTGTTGGTGGGTATGAGATCCAGCAGAGAATTTCTCCTCATTGTCATTCGTGCTCTCCAGAAACCTCCTGGATTGCTTGTTGTCCTGCTGTGTTGTCCTTCCAGCAGACATTAGGGTGGTTGAATTTCCCCTGTGAGGATCAGGGCCTGCAAATGTGATGATACTGTGTGAAGTTGCTTATACTGTTAGGGCAATCCAATGAGGGAATGGAGGGAATTGATGACAGAGAATATTTAAGTTATTTAAGTTAGTCCAGAACTGTGTAACTATGTTCTGTCTTGCATACTGCCCTGCCAGCTGAAAAGGTTACTACTAATATCCGTCTCCTACCTGGAAAATTTTAACCACACTAGAGATTAATGTCCCCTCTGACCTGTGGCTCATTGTCATGGGCACCACTCATAAACCTGCAGAAGGCTCAGAAACCTGTTCATGTCAGAAAAAAAAAAGAGTGAACAAAGACTAACTATTTAAAAGTTTTCAGTCAACTTCACTCATTTTGCCTGAAGCACACTCACACACTAGAAGGTCAGCTTGCTGTAACCTCTGGCAAGGGTGAGAGGCAGCTGGGAAGATCATCATCTTCAACTGGCATAGCTAGGTCTGTAAAAGGACTTCTATCTTTGGCTTTTCTCCACTCCAGACATACTCTACATATGACTAATTTGTTTTTTAAAAGAAACCCACAGAACGCTTACCGAAAGAATTCTGCTGCTGTAGCATTCCTGCTAAGAGAAAGACTGAGCTATGGTCTTGTCTTGGTCTGGGAGGTGAGAAATCTGATGGTGTTTGCAATTATTGGTCTAACCTGGAGCAGAATGGGCAGTCAAGAATTGTACAGAGCATGAGAGAAATGCTGCTCAGAAATGGGACCTTCAACACTCACTTGTAACGCTGGACTTGCCTGAATGTTGAGCAGTGGAATCATGAGGAAGAGACACCATTTGAAGAAGACACAAAATAAAAAAGAGAGAGGAAATACTTGTATAATCTAGAGTGAGTCAAATGCAAGCATGAGAAGACAAATGCTTTGTGAAAAGGTCTTAAGCTGTTGCTCTTTTCTATGACTGACAAGAGGTGCCATCATGACTTAAAAACTTTATTCTTGGACTCACATGGACCAGAAGTGCTAGTTTCTTGTTCTTTCTTTTTGACTAGCTGCAATTTGCTGAGTGTTGCCTAAGTTCTTATAATTTATATAAATTTTAATTTAGGAAAGATTTGGATTCCATTGGTGGGACCACATCCCAAGCAAGGTTGATAGAAATAGATTCAGCTATAGGAGAACAACTCCTCATTTTAAGGCAACACCTGGCACTGCTGTATCTATGACTGGATGGACAGGGGCTACCCGAGGAGCCTGCAAAATCTAATGTAAAGAGCTGAACTCCTTTGGCAGAAGTCCGTGACAAATTGCCAGAGATGAGAAGAGAACCACCCAGGTATGTTTAAGCTCTCCACTCTGTGGAACTGAGCACAGTACACATGCTTCCAAAATGTACTGTTGGAGAGGAAAATTATCTTTCAGCCTCCAGTGTCTGTGACAATCTGGGCACATTCTGACATTCTAGCAGCCTGCTTTGCTCTTCTGCTTCATTTTTTGTGGATCATGAATGCCACAGGTCTCAGAAGTTCACTTGCAGGTTTTCCATTGTGCTCCTACCACTGTCACCCTTGCATCTCACAAGGCTGAGTGTTTTTTCAAGATTTCCTGAAATTCTGTACAGTAAGTCAGATAATGTTATGCTTTTTCATAATCAAGCAACTGGGTCTTAATTCCACAGTGTAAGTCCAACATACAGAATGGTAACAGCAGGTGAAGAGGTGCCTTAGAACACCCATTAGATGCAGAAATCAGATATTTCGGAGTTGGAAGTTGCTTTTCAATAGATTCATGTGGTAGCACTAATGATGGATGTTGTTGCAGTTATTAAAAACACACACTCTAGAATAATGGAAAATAAGCATAAAAGGGGTCTCATGTGAACCCAAGAGCTAATGCTGTAATAAGAGTGAGAAATAAAGGGAGAAGCAATAAGTATGAAGAACTCCTAATAACTCAGGCAACTAAGTTGTGCATTTCTGGATGTGTTGGAGATTTTCCACAGATATTTCCTATGGAAAGAATTTATGAATCAAAGCATAAGGGTTGTCCAGGGAAGATTGGTCCCACATGGATACTGTTGCTGTTTTAACTCATCCAAATCTTCAAAACTATTCACTATGAACAGATTGTATTCATAAGTACAGGAAGCATTTGCATTTAGCATAGCTAAATTAGCTGAAGCAGAAATGAACGCACTCCATGTAATGTTTAACCAGAAAATAGAATATGGTTATATGGTCAGAATGAAACATTTAGAGGGAAAAGGTAGAGCAAGCCAAATTTTATTCCTGGTTGGGGTTATCATAGGAGTGCAGCAGCACCGTTCAGAGCAAAACAGGGCTAGATTAATTTGCTTTCTAGTTACATTGGCATTCTTGTCAGTTATATTTCCTATCTATACAGAAGGAAGAGCTGAAACCTACACTTGTTAACATCATTGAAAATGGTTTAGACTATTTACCCTGAAGAGACCCGTCTATTATACATTTGAAGGTGGAGGTACGCCACTTGTCATATTTGATTTTAAATAATGCTACCTGTATATTAGTATATTTCCCTTCTCTCTTTCCTCTTTTCAAAAACTCCAAAGCAACACCATTCTTAGAACAACTTTTGACTCGAGACTGTGAGGTTACAACCAACATCAACTCTTCTAGAAGTAAATAGGGTTAGAAAGGTTTATGGATACCTTTGCATTCTTAGGCATATTTAGCAATTCACATAACTGAAACTCTAGATTAAAAAAAAAGACCTGGAGTTCCCTTTTAATTATCTTTCCTGGAATAAAAATTTTGCAACCAATTTATCTGTATTAGAGAGGTTGTACATCTTTAAATTTATTAGATAACACACCTACACTTGCAAGAAGATTAAGGAGGGGCAGACATGTTACCAAAATTTCATAATGCTTATGCAAATACTTTTCATCCAGAAATACCTGGACCACTAAGGTCTCTGTTGCTTCACAGTCTCATCCTGGACAGATTCAGTAAAGCACATCATACATAGGACCCAAACTTTGGAATGCAATTATACCTCAGGTTAGAATTTTAGGAGTTAAACTATTTGTTTGTTTCAACTGGTGTTCCCATCATCACAAAGTATACTGCTTGGAGTCATCAAGTGATGCAGAGAATTCTGCTGAAAAGTTCAAATGACAAAGAGCTGAGATATGTTGAAGTTGTTTTACCCTTGCTGAAGCTGGGAAGTTCAACTCTTATGAACTTTGTTCCTCAAACACTATGGAGCTGATCCCAAACGGCCTTTTTGCTGATCTTCGCAGTGAAGTGATTTTTTAATGTGCTGTCTGAAGGGCTGCATCCTTTTATATCAGTGGAATATCCAAGAACTTCTTGGTGGTAGGAATGGTTACCAAAGCCTGAATAATTTTTCCATTGACATCAGTGGCAATACTTGACAGAGACTGGGTATGATGTCTCTAGTTTGAAGTCCTGCTGGGGTAGAAGCAAATGCTTTTCTCTGGTGAGTGTGTCTGTCAAATTTTTAATACATCCCTTGTCCAACTAAACATTTCACTCAGGACTGAATATACCAGAGCTGTTCCTTTAGATCTAAACCAGGACATCTAGAACACTCTGGAGCTATATAGATCCAAGTATATGCTAACTTCCCATTAAGGGGAGTCAATCTGTGCCCTGGTTCCTCCCTTCCTACATCCCTTTTGCATGTTGATTTTCACACCCACCATGTAAGCTAGAAGAGAGTGGCAGTGCTCAGTTTCCCCTGATCTGGAAAATGGGGTGGCTGGGCCTGAAACAGTGAGGTTCTTGCATGTTGACACAGCATCATGAAGTGTTTACTGGTGTGGCAATATGTTCTCTGAGACATGGGATATCATTTAGTTGCTCAGGTTTCTCACTTCAGCATCTCTTCAAGAGGAAAAAGTGAAAGCCTGGTATGGCAGTATTCAGTTATTCTTACTGTACGAGATACAAGCAACACATCAACTGTTAATCATGGATGTTTTAAAACCATAAGCTTGTTGTCCATATTCTCTAACAGTTGGGGAAGAAAGTTGATCTTTCCTGAAAATACTGAACCAGATGGGAGCAGTGTGAATGCCAGATTATCCCTACAAATTCTCCTAACATGAAACAGTTTTGGACAGTTCAGGACATCTGGAGTGAATATGGGAGAGGGAAATGAAAAATTTCGTGAATGTACTTAAAGGCTGAAATAGAATCACAGTGGCACAGACATGCAGAAACTCTGAATGAAATACACACATGGATATGGCAGAAGGCTTAAAAGGAAGTCAGCCTGCTAGGAGCAAACTATTTTTAGTCTCCTAATGAAGAAAGCAGCTGTATTAGAGAAAGCCAGTCACTCACTGCTTGGAAAATCAGCTGGAACTCTTTCTGGGTCCTGGTGTTCTTGGTTGTGAGAGGAAAATCTTATGTGTAAGCTCTTTCAGCCCTGGAGAACCTTAAATGGCAGTCATCTTGGGTTTTGAATCACAGTTGGGAGCCTCTTGGGAACAGGTTCATAGACTTTTGTTGGAGCCCATGGTCACTCTGTGGTGTTCAACCACTCTTAGAATGAATGTTTCTTCAGGAGACAGCGAGGATCTGGCAAAGTCCGCGTTGAATATAACATTGAATTCTGCCTTTTTTTGTTCTATGCTGTGCAGCTTGTTATACAATGTTTATTTCCGTTCTTAATTTCCCTGGAGCTTTGCTGAGGTGCAGCAGGCTGTCCAGTTCATTGTAAAAGCTCTGTTTTCTTGTCTGTGTAGAGCTTGTGTTAAGTATGGGAATGGAAGAAAGCCACTTTGTTACTCCAGTGAAACTTGAATTGTGAAAACTCGCTGGTCTTAATGTACCGTCTTTGTATAGAATAAGCCCTTTTGTAAGGTTTCTATGGTATAAAAAAGAGAGATGTCTTTTTCTGTCATGTTGCTGAGTTAAACAAATGATCAAAGTGAGTTATGTGTATCCTGGCTGTGACAAGAATGGACAATAGTTATCACAAGGTCAAAAACATCGAATGTACTTGCTGGAAGTAAAAGAGACAGCTTGATTTTTCCGCTGGCTTGAGAAACCATTTCTGAACTAGTTAAAGTAGATGCATCTTAAAAGGCTGAATTGAGAGAAAAGGATTTTAGCTTCAAGCCAGTGTCTGGGAAGCCTGACCACAGCCATCTGCCTGAGACGGCCTGGCATTTTTCAGGGAGAGGATGAGATTAGTGAGGACGGTGGCTTGGTTTTGGAAACCTACTTCTGCAAATGATCTGTCAATTTCCATCAGTGGTCACCTGCCCAAACCATCAGGAATTGGACAAGGTCTTAAAGGTGAGAAGAAGGCAGGGTGTTCAAGAAGAAATGCCATGGAGAGGGAGCTGGGACCTGGGCTTCATAGGTATCCCTGCTCCTTGATAGCTTTGCCAGGCTCCTTCAGTCACTTCCAGCTCCCAGCCTTGCATTTGGTCTCTTTAGAAATACTTTTTTTTTCTTGTCTGCCACATGCTTTAATACATGAAGTGTCTTACACAGTGGGGAACCATCTTTTATGTAGGTACTTAAATGCTCAAAAATTGGAAGGAAGGAAGGAGAGGAGGAGGATTGTATGCACTTGATCTCTCCTTTTTTGCTAACACTGTGGCTTGGGAAAGAAGTTGATGCTCTTTGTCTGTCACCTGCCATGTATTTGCAGAAGACTATCCTTCTTATGATCTCCTGGCTAAGTTTCTTGTCCGTAAATCTGTTTCTGCTTGAGCAATATAGTTTTAAAAAATAACCTCAAAGTATTGAAAGGAGGGAAGATCATTGACTGAATTGCATAAGGGGCAATTACATGAGTATTTGTTCTGGCATCAGTTAGGCAGGTTGGGGACAGTGACCAGCAGCTATAGAGGGCTCAGGGAGCAGGAGCCTCTTTGCCCAACTCAAGGGCACCCAGAACAGCACATCTGACCATAGCCATTGCTTTCTGACACAAATATCTAAAGTTCTTAGCCGGTTTCAGTAGAGCCTGTTTTGCATAAACCATTTCTATTTTCCCATTACTCATATGTCCCTTTGTTAATAACATAATGTAAATAATTCTGTGCTGGATTTGGCATTCATTTAAACAGGTGTAACACTAAAGCAGTCATAATTGGTTTCAGTGTTCCCAGCCCTCTCTCTGGCTGCAGTTTCCAAAGGAGTTTGCTTGTTTTTGCTTTTGAAGGTTTGTTATTACCATAATTCACCCATCAATCTGCTGCTTTTCATTTTAATTCACTTTTATGACTTGGTAGGAGGCAAGATGAAATGGTTTAGGCTGCATCCTAAGGTTATTCTTTGAGTGGCCCATGTTTTAAAGTGATGGGATGGGCATTAGCAAGAAGAGCTTTGTGATATTTATAGTCTTCAGGAATCTGTGTAAAAGTGAAAAAATGCTTATCCTGATTCTGTATAAATACCACATCCAAAGCACACCTGTCTTCTGCCATGTGGGCCAGCTAATTGGTTTTTGATCTATTTTTACTGTTCTTAGCTGAAAGGCAATTTTTTTGTTAAGTTTAACAGAAAGCTAGAGCTGTTCTAGGGGTTTGTAGCTGTGAAAAATAGCCACGGTTCTGTTTTTTAAAAAGCATTCTCAAGGAATAATTACAATGATTGGGAATGCTTCTTAAAAAAACCCAGAAGCATGTACATTTTTCGTAGCTACACATCTCTAAAATGGCTTTGTGGGTTTCTTCACATATTCAGGAAACTTTTAAAAATAAAAAGGAGCAAATGTATCTCTGAGCTTGGCAACAGATTAAGTTTATATTTCACAAGTATCTGAAAATGGGTTCCTCCCCATTTGCAGACATGGATGCCAAAGTTTTAAACTGACAGTGCAAAGTTTATATTGCAAGCTTTGTAAAGGCGCAAAGCAGTGTTTTTCTGCTCTGTGCCAGTCCTGCACTTATGCATGGCCGAGATGAGGCCTTGTTGGACAGTTATTATTATTATTATTGCTTATGAATTCCTTGCCTTGTGGTCGTGCAGAACAGCAAGTCGGCATTGTTGAGTTGGGAACTGTAGACATGAAAATAGCGAAAAGGTTGCCCCTGCTGCTAAACTTTTGGCAGTATTTTTGTATTCCATTCTTGTCTGTATTAAAACACAGAATGTAGTGAATGGGCCAAACCCTGAAATCCTTATTTGGTTATTATGAAGAGAGAGAGAAAAGGCTGTGATTCATTAGGAGGGAGATGAATAAGAGGCTGCAGAGGTCTATGCAAGGTAGCTCAGAAGCTTTAGTTCCCTTGTCTCATAACTCAGAAACAAAAGGGTTGTCTGAGCACAGCGAATGATGGCTCTGTCAGAAGTAATGCATTAAATAGTCCTTATGCTGGGACAAACAGAGGAGCAATGTAAGGAGATGCCTGCTGCTTATGGGATATGTCTGAGCATGTATGTGCAGGGTTAATGGGAAAGGGAGGCCACGGAGACCCACGGGTAAATGCATGCTCCTGCAAAAGTAACTTGGGTGAAAATCATTGCACGGGATGGTCCTGAAACCAACTGTTTCAAAAGATTAATTGGGAGATTTTATTTTTTTTAATGGGAGCACAAAATACCTGGGGTTACCTATTATCTCAAACAAAAGGGGTACAGGAGAGGGAACAAAACTTGTTGTTCCAGCATCAGAGCAGTCCCTAAGTGGCAGGTCATTAATCCTGCTTCATTATTTTGCTGGGAGCAGCAGGAGTTACAGATGTTTGATTGCATCATGACAATAAAGTCTCTGATGATGGTGGTTTGTGTTTTTGTAATCCCACAGAAATTATACTTTGGCTTCAATGCTTTAGCCTGTCTGGGCATGACTGATCATTATCTGCTCTTCAAGATTAGCTGAAAGTGCTTAGCTAAATGCTCTGAACTTAGTGGCAGAAGATGATAAATCTGGGGGCCAAGTCTGTGAAAATGCTGCACCAAAAAAGGCTGCTGTGTTTATCCCCCTATGCTCCTCAGCATAAATGGAGGAAGAGGAGAGCAGTGCAGAGCTCAGCCTGTCTGCGTGGGATATATTCAGTTACTTAACTCATGGCACAGGTCACTACAACCACAGTAGGCAAGTAGCATTTCAGAAAAGGCCAGAGAGTGTTGCAAATAATATTGGGAGGAGAGTTTTTGTTCCCTTCTCTCCACTTTTTATGGTAGATGCTGAATGAGTTGCACATGCAGGTTTGTAAGGGTGGTGGTTCAGCTGCTCTGCCTTGCGCTCTCCAGCCCTCCCTGATCTTGTGTCCCAGAGAATCTCAAAGATAATTTTAGTAAAAGGCTGTTCTGGATGCCCTTTGGCTCATCTGTTTACAAAGTCACAAAGTCTCTTCTCATTATTTTTCAGGGATCAGAGGGGACAAAAGTTTAAATATTAGCTCAGTTATTTAAACCCTGTGGCAATGCCAGTCTGCTTGGCACATAGTGTTGAATCCAGTGATAAGATATTCGGCCAACTGATGACCCAGGCAGCGTTATAAGAAATATGCTGATTAATTCTGTGCGAGGGATAGGAGGGACAAAGCGTCTTCTACCTTTTATAACAATTGCTAATCAAAAAATCTGCCAAAAACCTGTTGCCCTCCAGCAAACCCTGATTTCCTGGAGTCTTCTAGAGTATTCCTAGATAAGCGGTACTGCAGATGAATAACGAAATAAGAAAAGAGTTCTCCAGTGAAGGCTTCGTGCCTGAAAATATTTTCTGGTATCTAATTACACTTTTGTCCACTAGATGGCTTTTCTCCCCCCGCCTGCAACTTGATTAGAGCAGTTGAAATCGACTGAATGTAACCTATCTAAAACAATATAACTTAAAACTGAATTCAGATATTTGTAACATTTCGGTGATAATTTTCTATTTAAATACAGCATGCAGGGTGTGTATATCTCCTGTCAACTTTTTCCCTACCTGGAGCGAATCTATCATATGTTGGCACAGAGAAAAATTCAAGTTAGGATGTTTTAGCAAATTGTTTGCCAGCAAACAACGTTTGCTCATGATATAAAATTATTAAAGACCGTGGAGCACATTCTGTGGTTATTAAGTCTTCAGCACTGACACTGAAAACATAATGTAAAATCTTCCAGACCTTGTTTTGGTTTGGCTGGGGGTTTTTAGGAATCAAAAACAGGAGTTCCTCCCTTACCCACCCGATCTGTAGTGTAATATTAAGGATGCTTGGAAGCAAATTTAGGTTCTGCAATCATTATAATTAAGTGGCACCATTGGACAGAACTATGCATTATGTGGCTTAAGCCAAATCAAATGGAGTGCAAAAAAAAAATTGTGTTATTTACATTGAGAAAAGTCTCAGTTTTAGTGATTGTATGAGTCCCACTGACCACTGATGAGATACTAGCAGGGCTGTGCCTTTACTGTTGACTTAACCACATGAATAAGATAACAGTCAAGAGAAGAGTACCCTGAATTAGTAAAATGTGTGGTATTCAGGTTATGATAACAAAAATATAAAAATGGATCCCAACAAACATTTTATTATTATTTTATAATGTTTACTCTCTTAAAAAAAACATAACATGGTAGAATTTAAAATAATCACCAAGCTGATGTTCACATTTCACTGAAGAAAATAAAAGGGAATTGGTACAATTTTAGATCAGTAAAATGTTCTTAAGAAACCAGCAAGTCTGATGTGAGTAAACACACTAGATGAAGGTGAGTGAACCCCTATTGTAGCTGCTCTTGGTGTCATCCTGAGAAGCTCAGTCACTTGCTTCCACCAGCATGTGGGATTTGGGGGATTTCTGCAAGGAAGTTACTACATGAGCCTGCTTGGAGATGCAGTTCTTCCTTTAGAGCTAGTAAGTATTTGTTCAGTGGGAAGCTCTCATTTCTATCTGTTGAACCGGAGCAGGTCTTTTTTTTTTCTCCTGTCAACTTCCTGATACTCAGTCACATGAGGAAAAAAGAAGTTGTGTTCTCATTTCAGCATCCCTCACCCTCCTCCTTGCTTCTCTGGAAGATGGAGCAAGCAAGCTATTTCTTTACTCATCTTTTCCTTTAGCATCCTTTCTTCAGGATCGTTCTGTCTTGTGAATCATTCCAGTGCCCATTCCTGTCCCCAACTCTAGCTTTTGCAAGCTTCAGCTTAGGGGGTTTTTGGGCTTCTCTGCACAGCACGGGGCCCTGCTGGAGAGTAGGTTGAGATCTTGGTAATAGCCATCAGTGGCTGCTGGCTGGCAGCACTGGGATGGAGAAGCAGCATAAGCACTGAAGCTCTTTCTCTGCAGATTGAGGAAGCCGGTGTTATTACAGTTTGCGATCAGTTTGAGCTTGGAAAGGCAGTTTTTGCTGCCATGAAGTTTATTTTTTTATATTTTTCTTAACAAAAGCTTAGATTCTGTGGGAAGTCGTGACTGAGACTTGCCAGGGAAATCTTGCAACTTCAAAGCATATGAGTGGATTTCTAAGCCACATTTGACTAATACCAGAAGGATTAGCATCCTATTTTGTTTGATGCCAACACAAGAAAAACTCATGCGCTTTAAATCGAAGGGTTACGTTTACTTGGGTGGTGCTAAGCCGAAGTGATGTGAGTCACTGTGTTAAAAACCCCTGTATGCTCATGGCCCTAGGTCATGAAGCACTTCAGGCCTGGCCAGCTATTGTGCTACCTGTCATGAATGAATGGGGTGGAGGAGCAGGCTCTTTCAGCTCACAAGAGAGATGACATTCTGAGTTCAGGAGGTGTGAAACACTAAATCAAGACTGCTAATCCAATGGTGGTCAGCTAAGCAGTTTGGTCAGAAACTATCAGGAGTAACACAAGCACATATCTTTGAGCCTCTAAGCTACCCTTTCCTTTCAGTTGCATCATGAATACCGTTACATAAAAATCCATTGACTTGTCTAGAATTCCTATACCAGCGCTCCCAAGAGCAGAGCTGGGGTGACAGAAGGAAGGAGGAAGAGGTGAATGAAATAAAAACGTGCTCTGCAATTTTACTATGCACATTTTCAACCATTTGGCCTAGTAGATGATGTTCTTTCTGGCCACCAAGAGCTGTGAAGCCACAATGAACAATCAGTAGCATTTCTGCAGAAGCATCAGTGCAATAGAGATGCTGACATGGAAAACCTTCTCTAGTATGCAACTATGTGCATGCTACTGAACAGGCAATAGTAGCAATCCTGGTTTTTATCTCCACCCTACTCTTATCTAGCTATCTGCTAATCATAGCCAGAAGAGACCATGTGAAATCCTCCAAGCCTAACTGGAGTATTCTAGAGACCATAGCACTGGGGAAGAGAAAATAAGGAAAAGGCAAGGCAAGGCAAGGCAAGGCAAGGTGTAGTAAAACAGGAGAAAAACTTCAGCTCAATTTAAAAATTGTCTGGGAGATGATGTATGGGGTTCCTGTCCCTGACGTAGTGGGTATCTGGCATGCTGTGAGGCCAGAGCTTTTGACAAGTGCAAAGGTAGTTGGAAAGAGGCAGGTCATGCTACTCTTCAAACTCATTGGAGCAGCAGATTCAAAAGGCAATATATAATAGCTTAGCACTCAGTCTTACCTGTGCTGATCTTGGAGAACTCGGGATAAGAAAGCAAAGGTTGACCAAAGTCACCTTTAATCCATCTTCAATCTTAGCATTGGCCAAAGATCTCCTTCAACCAATGCCAATTTATTAGACTTCTGCAGGGCTTGCTCCAAAAAAATCCAAAACTCAGTCACAGCAAGTGCTCAGCTGGAGGCAGGCAGGTAGTGTACAAACCAGTTATGTTAATTCACAGTTCTGACGAGCCACTGTGCACTTGTGTGAAGGCCATGCTGAGGTCCTTTCAGCTTCTTCACTGGGCCTTTGATCTCTGCCAGCGCTGTGCATTTCTCTCTCCAGGTCAAAGAAAAATGTTTTTACCACAAAGGAAATCTATAAGAGAGATTTTACTAACTCAAACACCTCCACTCAATGAAGGAAATGTAGATTCAATTCCTTTTGTGCATTTGAAATGCTGCTGCCAAACCTGTGCTATCAAAGGTCAGGGAAAACATAGGAAGCTATCAAAAAATAATTGGTAACACCAGAGCAAGAAGATGCGTGTGTCTCAGATAATAAATTTGGCTCTGCACTGAACATGAAAGGGTTTGCCAAAGTTTTTGTCTGTCTTTTCAGCTGAGACACAAGTGTGCAACATTAAAAGTAGCTGTCCAGGTTTGATCTCAGGTTGGCCCAAACAAGGAGTGACTCTCCTAACCTACCCAAGCACAGAAGCTTGGCCAGGCCTCAGGACTTACCTTTCTCTGAGTAAACCCAGAGACACCCCCAACCTTGACACTAGGATTTCAGACACTCAGGACTTGCTGTGGCTGCCCTGCAGTATCATATCAGCTTCATCAATGCTATTACCTTGCTGTCATCTATTTCCTTTTAACCCTGCAGAAAGATTACAGTATTTCTTCTCTGGATTTGATGTGATCTGGTTTTGCTTACACCCTAATGATCAACCACAGAAAAAATGAGTGACATATAACTGTTATGAATTAGCATATGCTGTTAGTTAAGCCTTTGAATGTGTGTTTAATTTTCAGGTAGATGCGTAATTACTCTGTGACCTGTTTAGCATTTGAGACTCATTCCTTTCAAAGACTGGAGGAAAAAAGAGGTTACATCCAAGCTGAAATTAAAAACACAAAAGATTTTTTTTTCCTGTATCACTTTAAAAAGATTTCTGAACAAATTTGTTTTCAAAGTAGTTTGCTCTCAATCCTAAAATGACAACTGCCAGCAGCTGGCTGGGAAAAAGCAAAAGTTAGCCTGAAAAGTAATAAAACTCACATGATCTGAAATTGTACAATACTGAGACCATTTGTAACCACAGCTAGAATTATTTGTCATTCTGGAAAAAATAGTGAAGTGTCTGGGGGTTTTCTTTGTTACAATTTTTCTTAAAAGGGATTTTCTTTTCAGGAGGCAGGGGCAGAAGGGATTTTTCTTGGTTACTTTTTTTCCAAAGCTTAGTGATAACAAACAAGCAATGTGATTTTGGCAAGAAAGTATTGCTTGCATGTTGGAGAATAAGTTGTTCCCTTGATGATATACTGAGTGATAAACCTTTTTGGATTTATGGATTTTTCTGTATATTTGCATAGAAAGTCATTACAGCACCCTTTTAGCTGATAACAGTAACACATCGTTGCATGTTTCTGTGTGTCCTACAACTCCCTGGACAAGCTATTGATCTGGTAGATCACTTCCAATGAAGCAGACAGTCATTCTTTGAGCTCCTTCTTGGATGAGAGATACACCTCTTCATTAATCTACAAGGTGTCATCTCCCCTCTCTCTCGGCATAGAGCATGGTAACTTCAGAAATCACTTGCTCCTTTCTGTTTAAGATTTCTAGTCTGACACATCACAGGCAAAGAAAGAAAAGGAGGAAAAAGCACAGCTTTTCAAATGGAGGAAAGTCAGTCCTCTTACTTGCCAGAATAAAAAAAAAAAAAAAAGCAATGCTTTCCCAGCTCTGCTGTTTCAGTGTTGATTTCAGTGCTAAAAACGATGCATGCCCATTGTATTGGAGTAGATTTCTCCAGAGAGCATATTTTCATTCAGATTCATGTAACTATTGACCAGAAACAAGGTTAAATTGAGCCTGTTTAAAAATTAACCCATTTAAAGAAAAAATTGCATAACGCAGTAGAACTCTTCAGGCAATCCTTCAGCTTTCTAGCATCAAGTCATCTCTGATGGTGTGCAGGCTGCATTTAAAGGCAACGCAGTCCCAGCAGTTCCTATGCCTGTGAAATTCTGTGCCGTTGCTTTAAACTGGTAATTCTCTGATGATCTCTCTATTGTTGTAGTGCGGGAACAAGTATGTGCAGTCATTTCTGCATTTATTGCCCTGGACACCATTTTTCAAAAACATACCTTTAAATGTGCCCCTTTTTTTAATTCCATGCCCCTAAAACAGCTCAAGCAAGGGATACAGGAAAATGCAAGAAACTGTAAGTACTTTAGGAATCCTGCCTGTCAGAAACACAGCTGCCTTCAAGGCTGTGTTTTGTCTGTCAGAGCAGGGGCAGGTAAGGGAAGTACTTTAGGAAGCAATAATCCTAAATTCGTAGTAAATTTAAATCCCATGGTTCAGAATTAGCTGTGATTCCTGCTGTCAGGACCACAGAGCTAAGTAAAGGTTAGATTTCTTCTCCTACTCTATTTTCATTTAGGTTAATATTTAAGCTGTGCTGGTGGTTGTGTCCAGGAGAACAGTGGGTGCTTTTTACAGTTATAAATGGTAAGAGGCTGGGTCTGTCCGAGCTCGCCTGTCAGCTGTTTGAGCCCGGCGAGCACCTTGGATGCAGCTGGCCCCATCCCGACCGCTTTCCCAGCGCTCATCTCCTCAATTGCACCAGCTCCCTCATTGGTCGTAGCTATCGCCCTCCTCGCAGCGACTGCTGCTGCTGACAGTGTATCTCTCGTCGGCTGAGATTACTGCGTATGACCTACTTTGAAAATGGTGTGAACCAAGGTTCACAAATTGACTTGGAAGGGTGCCATGAGGTTGGTGTGCAAACATGCGCGGTCTGGGGAGGCTTCTGGCAGAGCAGAACTGGCTGTCTCCGTGTCCTTCCAGATGCAGCACGCGTTCCTTTGCCAGCCCCGGCTTCACAATCCATCTTTGTGCTCTTGAGTGTGGCATATTGATTTCCCAGGCAGGCCTGCTAGGTTAGAGAGCCTCTAGCCAATAAGTCCTCCATGCCTTTTTGCTCTCAAAGCAGCTGAAGTAGTAATAAACATGAATAAAGGGTTTCAGGCTGAGCTGTCAGCTGAAGCCTAGCAGCAGTAGTAGTAGTAGCTGTAGTAAAAGCAGTAGTAGTGGTATCAGAATACAAGTCACAAAGGAGAGCTAAGCAGTGACATTTTATTTACACAGTTCATCTGTTTACTCTAATCCACTCGTTTATAGTGTAATGTAAAGTTGCAATTACCAAAGCTGCTTTCCCTGCCAGATGAACGGTTTAACCTGTATGTCATTCCAAAGTACTGATAGAGGAAAAAATTCAACAAAAAGAAACAGCCTGGAGAATTGCAGTCTGAGAGCTGTACAGGTCTGGGATTTTTTTTCCCTTTTCCTTTTTATTTTTTTCTTCTTTGTCTTCCTTATATAAGCTCTTTGCTGCAGAGGAAAGTTTCCACAGACTCAGAAAGATCATATGCAGTTTCAAATCTTCTTGAAAGATAAGGCTTTTTTTTTTTTCGCCTTCCCCAAGGCTAAAATATTACATACCTACTCAGCACAGGACTGCCTGTTATCTGATAAGATAATTAGCATCAGACACGAGAAGAAGCATATGTACTTTTAAAAGGAGCATTACTGAATGTTCACAGAGAGAGTTAAAGAGCGTGCTTATCACAGCTTTTCTGTGCAGAAGACTTGTGCTAGTATTTGACTTTGGGTCAAGAAGTCCTTTAATAAATTAGCAATGCAAATGTGTTTCACTTTATACATGTGGAATTTAAGTGTTTCGGACAGCCACACTAGAGCACTTTGGGGCTTTTTACAGATTTAATGTGGGCCAAGAGTTCTAACTCAGGCTCTGAGCATTTTTTTGTTTGTTTGTTTTATCCTCTGTAAAGACATCTGTTCTACATGGCTCTCCACCTTGGCTGCAGTTCAATTTCCACTGACTTCCATGAACTCCATTATGAAACCCAAGTACAATCCTCTCTTTGCACCGGGACCAGCCTGTGACTCCTGAACACAGACCTGCAGCTTATGGATGCCCTCAGACACCTTTCCTGAAGCACATGGCTATGGGGAGCTGCCACCACCTTGAGGAAAGTACACCTTATCCTCCAGCTTGTCCCTCTCCTGCTGATTGAGTCACGAGTCCTTAAAACCATGCTATAGTAGTTTAAAAATAGGGAAAACTGAGACAAAGGCCTCTATCATCTCTAAAAGCAGGATAACACTGATGCTTACCCTACCTGATGTGGTCTTTGCCAGTTGCTAAACAGCTAAAATGATCCACTGTTCCATGGCAGTTCCAGAACTTAACATCTGACATTAGTTGTTCCTGTTTGTGAAGCAGCTGGCCCAAAGGCAGGAGCTCCTGCCTGAGCATGCCTGATGGATCTGCTGTAGCGAACCCTTCTGGCCTGACACTTGTAATAATAAATCCCGTAACTGAGTTGACATTTTGGCCTGGCAGAGTCTTTCATAAGACTCAGCTGGGAGCAATTATTTAATGAAAAATGTTAATAGATTAATAGTTTGCCCATGAGTTGTTACTTCTAGCATAGAAAGCACTGGGTTGTTTTTAGTGATGGTTGTTTTTTCTTTTAATAGCATACATGGAGCTTTTCGGGGGATGTGGCAGTGCTCCTCACCTAAAAAGTGGGGACAGGACTCTGAAAAATGTGTAATGTCCTTGTCATTTTCATCATTCTGTGTGACTATGCAATGTGTCATGGAAACCACTGGAAACTGGAGCCAAAGTGGAGGGGTTTTTTCTGGTCCCTGTGATAGGGCTGCCAGCAAAGGAGAAGAGTTTTCAGCCTACCCCAAAGGGGACCCAGGTTATTGCAGATGGGAGCATCAAATGAACAGGAAAAATTTCTTGTCAAGATGTTTTCACAATTAATTGTAAAGGAAGAAATGGTCACTGATGCAGGGAGGAGAATCCTTCCCACCCCAATAAGTCTCATTACTCTGATGGAAATATCCGATGCATCAACTTGCCAGGCTTTGCTTTCTAAGCAATCAGCCATTCTGTTGAAGGACAGATAGTAAAAGGAACATAGTTGGAACAGTACAAAGCAGGCCAACCCAGTGTTTCTTTTGTGTGGCCTATGGTTCTAGAAAACATTTTGGAGTAACTGTACAGATCATGGAGACAGAGATGCAACCACTGCCAGGCATGCTCAGCCTTCAGCTCCTGCTCTTCTGTCTGTCCCCCATTCTCTCCCAGAAATGAGGGGGGACTTGAGCAGAAGAAGCAAAAGACAGTCCGTGAGTACCAGTGACAGAAATATTGCCTGACACAGATATGGACACAAAGTACTATAACATAGCTTGCCACTGCCAGATGCCTACTCCTCTGGCGTTACAGGAGGAGCCTAATGTTGCTTTATAAACCTCAGTTGACACTGCTCACCTTGTCACATCTCTTGTATGAGCTATCTTATTTCACAGCCTCTGCCGAAACACCACAGGCACTCAAGCTAAATTAGGAGAAGAAACGTAAAACAATTTTCTGGGTTTGAGCAAATGGGCGTGGAAACAGAGTATTTTGGGCTTACAAAATTGGAGGGTATGATCTCCCTCTTTGACCTGAATCTTCCATCACAGCTGATGTTTGGTCTGGTGAGATTCATTCATGGATTGGTCCTTCAAAGAACAAGATCCTACAGGCTTCCACACAAACTTTAACTGTCCTCTGCTAATCAGGTTGACAAAAATTAATCTCTAACATCAGCTGTGAGGCAGCCAGTAACTTGATCCCTGTTACTGAGGGGTAGCACAGAGTACTGAGGCTGCCCTTGCAACTTTGGCCAATGAAAAATGGTAGTGGTATTTGATACTGTTGATCATCAAATGCTTCTAACCTGTATGGAGAAGCTGTGCATATTAGTTGAAGCTCCTTGAAAGCATTCTGTTCCTTCTCCTAAGGTGGAGCCAGAGGAGTCACAAGCAGCAGTTGTTTTCCTGTTTCCAAACTCCTCATCTCTGGGAGCTGACAAGGCTTCTTCCATATAGATGTGAAACCACTAGAGGATTGAGGAGATCACATAATGAGCTACAGTACTTGCTTTTCTGTAGATGTTATCTGAGTTTTCGTATTCCTTACTGCAAGTGTAATTACTGTCTTCCCCTAATTATCTTAGTGACTACCTGAAATTGACATTGCACTGCAGAGCAACTGGCCAGAAGTGAACCAGACAAGTCCAAGATACCAGTTGTGTTAAACAACTGTATCAGTGTATCATCTTAAAAATCACATATAAACCCAATTGCTGTGCTAGCTTAAGACCATCTTACTTGCAAATACAAAATCGGCTCCTAAATAGATTTTAAGCTTAAATCAAAACAGACATGGTTTAACACTGAAATATGAGGATGCCCACTCTGTCTTCTACACCAGTTTGACCAAAATGGATTTTAAATTATGCCTTTAGAAAAACCAGTATACTTTTTCCTAGCAGTTTAGACCTAGATGATGACTGTAGAAGCAGAGCAGTGCTTTGAAATTCTTCCTTTTATAACTATTCCAAGTGCTGAAGGCATTTGTTTGACGTTTGTTGCACCTCTGCTAACTTTTGAGCTTTATTACTTACCCACAGAATATGCACAGAAATAGGAAAGCTCCATCTCCATTTCACAAGGACCAGACTGTTGTCTTCGCTCTGATGAGTGCAGTGCAGCTGCGATGGTCCACATAAAATGATAAGTGTGTTTGCAATCACATGCTTGGAGGACTGGAACGAAAGGGAGCAGTCTGTCAGTTAACCACGCACACATTGCCATAGGTCTGTTGTTCATAAATGTTTCCCCATTTTTTTTCTCCCTGCTATGCATGGAAGTTCTGCTTCATTGCATGGAGTCCTGGGTAGGTTTTCAAATTTGACCCTGGAAGGCTTTGAAGGAAATGGCCTTCACTGTTTCTGAGATTGGGATGTCCTTTACTATCATGATAGTAATGAGTGCATTTCACAGAAGCATTGAAACTGTCAAGCAAAAGAAGGAAGCTTCTGGATACAGGACTTTCCCAGAAGTTGTATCTAGACTGAGGAATTTCTGCAGTGAATAAGATGTCTGTAGACATCATCTCTTTCAGAAAATGTCAAACTCTCTCTGTAAGTTACAGAAAGTGCATGTGTAACCCCTACAGGATTAATCAAGCTTTCTCCTATGGGGTGCTAAGGAAGGAAAAGTGGGAGAGATTATTGTTGCTATTTTTACATGCTTGGGAGCTGCTAAGCGATTATAATAATGGGAGTCATAAATTACTTCACCAGTGCATTTGGAGATGAGACAGTGAACTGACTTCTTGGAGGAATACAGGATATGTATCCTGAATGGCAGACGCTGCAGAGGAGAGGGCTCAGGCAGTGGGAAAGGGAAACTGTGTGGATGAAACTGGATTTCTGTTCTGCTCCCCCACTTTAATTTGTTTGTGGTGCAAGCAAAGCAGGCACCCCATTTGCAGTCTGCAAGTTTAATGAAAGCCTTCGCACCTGCTACCTGAAGGACAGTTCAGCAAAAGAAATTCAAAAGTTAATTCAGTGGATTCTTTTTTCTTCTGCTGTTCCCAAAAAAGAAGCTCATTCATATGCACTTGACAGTGAGAGGTAAATTTTCTGTGCAGCGCAAGGTGACTTAACCACATGATTCTCAGGAACAGTAGCAGGAATGCTGCAGCAAAATCCTCATGCCAAGGCATGTGAAAACATCTGTAGACGAATCCACTGCCCTATGGCAATGGGAGTCCTGGTCAATGAATTTTGTTCTGAGTGCTGAAACAAATAAAATCCATGCCACAAATCTCCTGTCTGCAGCATTGTGATTCTCTCTCTTTGAGATTCTGTGCAGAGTTTTTCCTGGTGCATTGCATTAATATTAAATTAACAACACACTACTCACATGGAACTTACATTCTAAAAAAAGCTCACATTATGCTGTAAGCCTTTTATTACAAAATAATAGCAGTCGTGAGGTTAAAGTTTGTTCATACAGTTTTCTATAGAACATCTGTACATTTTTTATGGAGGATAAAAGCTACCTTCCACGTGTAGCTTAGTCATATGAATATAGATAATGAGTAGTTTATTGAATTTCTTTTTAGATTTTTACCATTCACTTATATTCATATAAAGTATGCAAAACATACCAGTTTTTTGTAAGTGGTGCTTGCTTTTCAGAAACTCTAATTTTTCTGTGAGTGTTCTGCAGAGGGTTGTGACCTGGTACGAAAAGGACCTATTCCTCTAGGATTTAGCTTGTAGCTAGAGGCATAAATCAAAGATTCTCTGAAGTGGATTGTAATCCACACTGGAGAGAATAAAGAGAAATCACTAGGTCCATATGGAGCAGGACCTTGAAAAGCTTTATGAGGATCACATTCACTGGAACAGTTACCCAGCATCCATGGTAAGCCCACACAGGCTTCAAAACCAAAATATTTCAGGGCTTTTGTGGCCTTCCATGATGTGGAAGCTGGACAGAATTTTTATTGAATCTGGCCCTAAATAAGCAAAAGAATTTTGTAATCAGTGCATGGTTTAACAGGAAGCCAGAAAAATTCTTTCAATATTGGAATGATATGGTGGGAAAGCTTAGCCCTAGACACAGTCCTGGCTGCTGAGCTCAAAAAAAATTTGCCTGCAAGCAAAACTAGCAGGGAGTAAAGCAAACTCCTAATTAATCCAAATTGAAAAAGGTATGTATTGGAATCTCAGGTTTTTACTGTATGTGTATATAAGCCATACCTTACTTTTCAAATGCTGAGCCTTCACTCCACAACAAGACCTTAAACAGACCCAATCCTTGAATGCTGAAGCCCCTTTTCTTTTTTGCATATTGTAGAAGCACTTGCAATTTTTGGTAGAGAACTCTGGATGCAGTGCCAGAGCTCCTTAATGCCATTCCAGGTGTCAAACAGCAGGGACTGTTAGCAATATGTAGCAGTCTGCAGCCCTGATGATATTTCAGCATTAAGCCTTGATCCCAGAACAGTTGCTTGCTGTATTGCTGAAAGTCTTAAAATTTTGGTAGAATGGACATAGAACAGGCAAATGAGTGACTACTGCATGATGGTCTAGATTTGAAAGTTCACCTATGCTGTGAACTTGAAATTATCTCAGAGCTCCCCAGTGAGACACGTGCCATAGCAGGAGGGGCAGGTATTCTAACTGCAAGTGTGTTTTCTCACCTTGAAATTTTATGTTCGTGTTTTAGATGCAGAGATTTGGGTAGCATTCAAAAACGTCCAAAGGGACATTAGCCGACCTCTGAGAGCATTATGGAGACCCAGATATGTGGACAGCACCCATTTTTGGTATAGATGAGTGGATCTGAGTTCATTCCTTTAGCTTCAGAGTGTACCTGTAAGTCATGATGATTTCACCCAGAGCAGCGTGTAAGCATTTCAATAAACAGGGTATGCACTGTGTAGCAAAATCAAAGCTATGCAGTAATAACTACCCTGCAGCTAAATGGATGCTTTTTCCACAGCTGAATCCTTAGAGGGATGATGTAGCTTTTAGTCATTCATTGCCATGTGACTTATTAAAACAATTAACAGGCAAGAAAAGTGGTTATTTTGAGTGGTTTGGCGAAGGCTATGCAGAATGAAGTTCAAGCAGAGTGAGTTTCTACCTCTGTTGGTAGGAAAGCGTGTGAAGTGGCCAGGGCTGCAGTTCTCTTCTTAGCTCTCCTTCTAACTCACTGTTTGACCTTGGAAAAGTCTCCTGGCCACTTTGGGGTTTCAAGTCATTACGAACTCAAAACTCCTATCAGTTTCTCTAGAAGATTTGTGGGCTCTCCAGGCAAACCTGGGTCCAGCTCTAGGGTTATGCCTGATGGGTTTATAATTTGAGCCCTGTGTACACAAGGTTTGAGGTTTTGACATGTAACCAGATGAAACATAATGGTTTCAGCTGAGTTTTGATTTGAATTTTTGGGTTCAGCTGCGCTCCTCACTTAAAAGGAAGAACTGAAGGTGGTGGAGCTAAGTGAAGAAACTGTCCACTGAGGGCTTCTAGGAAAAAAGCAGATAGTTTCACTTAGTCTGATTTAAAATTAAAGCTCTAGGTGTATAGTTTACTGAGGTTTTTATGTTCAGTGCAATTGCCTGTACCCTGTTCCAGGAGGAGAATATGAGACACAGGTGCATAACATTTAAAGCCTGCATGATGAAAGAGCTCTGCGGACAAACCTGGAAACCTTGTGAGTGACATCACAGATTTTCCGGTTCTGAAGTGCCTTTCCTTGCCTCTGTTTCTTCCCTGCCAACCATCAGAACAGCACTGTGCAAATGTAACTTGTGATTTTAACAGTGAGGTACCACTCCAGGACTTGCAGGACGGGTCTTTCAGATTTCCTGCAGGGTGGTAAATAGATACTTTGTCAGTCTGGTCACAGCTTCACTCAAAATGCACCTCATGTCTATTGCCAATGTTGCTGTGTTTGGGTCCTAATTTGCTAGACCTATGCATCTCTCCCTGGTCTTGTAGCTGTGCTCTGGACCTGCAGATCTTTTTGAGGTCCGTAAAGCTAGTGGAGCCTGAAATCAGCTCTATTTTGTCAGTGATTTAAACTCATTTCCGAGCCCTAGTGCTGTGGACACTCCAGCTTATAGCCCATGCCTTGGCACATAGTTAATGTAGATAGCTAAGTAATGGAGGCTTAGTGGAAGAGGTTTCAGCAAACAATTGTTATTTTCTTAGGCAACAGATTTCAAGGACATGAAGCTTGGGTGAGCTCTGGTTCACAATTTGCTCAGGCTATATTTGCACCACAAGCATGGAAGCAATTGCCAGTGCTAGATTTGGCTGGCCACCACGGGCAGTGCCCTAGCTCATATGAGACCCAGGTATGTCCCCCTAGGCTCCCGTGCTGGAGGAACCCTCAGCGGCTGGGCTGGCTCAAGCCAGTGTCACTGCCCTGATTCGCACAGCCACTGTGCAGGGGAAAGGAGCATGGGGCCTTCAGGGCCAACCGGCTCATAAGGATGTAGACAGCTGCTCCCCAGCACTCAGGGGGAAACTTCAGAGGGCAGAGTCTGGCACCGCGTTGTGTAACTTTATTTCAAAGAACTAACTGCGATTTTTATATGGAGCGTTTGTGTGCCAAAAATGCAGCTCTTTTTATTTAGTGAAATATCCTTTGAAAAATTGTAAAATCATGACAGGTTTTCATATTTATTTTACATTCAGCTCAGGATTATACACGATCAGCTTTAGGGCCTTGCAGGAGCCAAGAGACTATAAAGGTTGTCATAAAATTGGAGGCTTTATACCAGGCTGTTCTGATTTAACTGGCAGACCATTTAAAGTTACTGAGATTTGGGGACAAGCAGAGCTTTTTAGAAATGTCAGTCTTCTGAGTGCTGGAGTTTCTGACTGGCACCCACTCTCCAAAGTACTGACCTCAGCCCCGACAGGAGAACGGCAGCAGCATCTTTAAGCTAGATTTTGTTATTATTGTTCAGAAGTTTTGCCATTTCTGAGTAGATAAGTTTCCCCTGGAGATGTAGTAGCATCTGGGCTTTCTTGCAGCTGAGTTTGAAGCCTCCTGGTTCCCTGAAACGAAGTGACAGCTTTTAGTCTTCCACATGAACGTGTGAATGTATTCAGGTTCATTTATAACACACAGAGAAGAAACTGATATTAGGGGGGGAAATGGGAAAAAAAAAAAAAAAGAGGAAAGAGAAAAAAATCATCTGCTCAGGGAAGTAGTATAATGTATCCACACACTTCAGTCCATGTGAGCAGAGTAGCAATGGGATACACACTCACACACACACATGCACACAAGCTGGGATCCTTTTCAATCAGCTGAATTATTCCTTTGGTCAAAGGTATTTTTCTTGGTTCTAATAATAAATGCTGAAATCTTGGGTTAGTGAAACATACAAAGATAGACTTTAATATACACAATGCGGGTTACCTCGAACTGTATCCAGTACACAATGGACACATTGTTTCTCTCTCTCTCTCTTTTTTTTTTTTTGTTTCCACAAAAGTATAAAAGAGCGTCATGCAACAGACAGCACATTTTAGTCTGAAGTGGAACTGGCAGAGGATTTCAATGGAAAGTTGATTTATTTCAAGGGATTATGGGAGTCCAGGGATAAAGCTGGCACCCGGCCACAGGGAGAGCCCTTGACCTAGAAGCAGGAACAGTTTTCAAAGCTGTACATGTACATAACTGAGCAGAACACTTTAATTTAGTGCAGAGCATAACCTGAATTCCTTCTCTAAGGGAAGATGAAAGAAAGAAATTTTACTTCTTAGTAGGACGTTGGAAGCTGTATCCAAAGCTCTTTGCCTATTTTACATCTTATTCTGCAGCATTGCAGGAAGCAATTGTTTGTGACAAAAGGCCACTTTCTTCCCTGCTTAACTGGGAAAGCAAATTGAACTGCCACTCATAAAACCGACTGGATATAGAATTAATTTGCTTTTCTTGATAGACGAAACAAGTTAACAGACCACTGCAGGTTACTCTCTGAATCAACATATGAAACATAATTTCATTGTCTTTCCTCCCCCCTTCCTCTAGGCCTTGAGCGGTAATTATAAAGACTTCAAATCTCCCTAGTGACATCAGCTGGTTAAAAAAATTTGGATCACAGGAATAATGTAACCCAGAGCCTGCTTTCAGCAGCGTTGTTCACACTCCAGAGAAGGTAATTCTATACAAAATACTCTTCCATAACTGTGCTTTATTAATTTTAGTGGTAGTTTTCAGTAAGCTTCACATTGGGATTCACATCATCTGGCCTATTCCTTAGTCAGAAGGTACAAAGCATAACAGCAACAAAAGGAGTCTTTAAAACGATATTTTGGAGCATTTCGTGAAGACTGTGTATTATATCAAGCACGCCATAATAACTACATTTACTAAAACTTCCTGAGCGATAATAGGCTTCTAGCTCAGCTGCTCACAGAATAAGTCATAAACTTCAGCCACCTAATTAAGTGCTTTATTCTGCAGCTTCTAGTCCAGCCAAATGACCACAGGCATCTGTAGGTATCTGACCTGAATCAAGGACTCTGGGTTTGAGCCCTGTGTTTCCAGACAGCGTGTCTGACTGATACTGCAAAACCACAAAAAGCCAGATGGTTTCAACATATTACACAGCCCCCTGTATGGGCATCCAGCGACAGTGTGTGCCTTCCTGCAAAATTTCACAAGCTGAAACAACTTCTTGCAGTGTGGAGACAACACTGTGCCTGAAAACAAAGATTTAGCGACATTGGCGTTGCTCAGCCTCTTGTCAACTTCTGGTCTGGGAAAAATTGTCAGCTGTTCTAAAATTAGAAGATAACGTAACACTGGCCAGAATAGGGCATAGTCTGGGCAGGCTTCATTATCAGCTTCCTTGTTGAACTTTAATCCTTATTTTATGACCCTTCCGCTAGTTTGGGTATAGCTTGCATCATGGGCACAAACTGCCCAGCATGCCATATTTGCACAGTGATTTTGTCGTGTGCATTAAAATGAGACTAATGGATTAATTTCCCTTGTCAGCTATAGCAAGTGGAGACTGATGGGCTTTCCCACCACCCAAACTGTGGCTAGGTTGGGTCCCACATTAGGAGGTCCTTTTGCTACGTTACCTAAAGCAATCTCCACTAAGACCACCAAGTCCCCCTGCACACTGAGTAGTCTGCTGGTTTCCTTCTAACTTGTATACAAATACCTTGGATCTCTAGGGAAATGGGAAAGAGCCATGGAGCCAGCAACAGAGGGAGCCTCCTTCCTCAGTATATGCATACACCCTTTTGTCAGGCTCTGGAGGGCAGGCCCTGACCCTTTGCATTTCCTGAGCTAAGTCTTTCAATGCTGTAAAGCTCTTTAAGCACACAAAATATGCCTCTGGGTGTGCCCTTAGCTAGTATCGGCAAAACTGTTGAGGTTGTTGCCTGCTTCTCTGCTTAATCTGGGAAGGAGAAAGAAGGCAAATTTGTCTCTCAGAGGAGAGCCATTCAGTTAGTCCTGTTCTTTAACACATGCTGTCAAGACCTAGATAAGGCGGCTTTACCCATGTGTGCCTTTATTTAGTGGCATCTGGGGTTTGGTGCCAGGTATTGAAGGAGATGCAGGCAGTGCAAATGCATGAGATAAAACCAGGCTGCTTTTGTCATGCAGAGGAGTTTGAGATGTCTGCCCAGGAGCCCCATGAAAGGCAAGGATATTAAATCCTGCCTGCAGACAACTGCCAGGGTCTTTTCTTGAGCATACCTGTTTCTTCCAGAGTCATAATAATTGAGCCTTCTCAAGCCTGATCCTGAACTGAGGGACACAACAATATCTCCCAGTGCATGTTGAACAAAACGAGGAATGGCTAGCTCATTTTACCCCTCATGCAGGTCATGGGCAGTTGCATGCATTTGGTAAGGCCAGCTTTGTGCTCACCATCCTTATCATTATGTTCAGGAATTCGTGAGAGGCTGCCACTACAGGGCAGGAACCACTGTGCTGTGTCCACCCCTTTACTATGCTCTGTCCAAGTTCTCCATGTCCTTTTTGAAGAAGTTTTAGATTTGAGATGTCACAAAGACTCCAGATGTAGCTGCAAACCTTGTAATCTAGGGTATTTGTCCTGAGCACATCCTTCTGGAGAAGTTGGCATTGGTATTTTATGAAGAGATGGGGAGGAGAGTAGGAATGCAATTTTTTTAAAGGCTAAAAAAAAAAAAAAAATCATCTTTGTGCATTGAATGCTTTTTGCAGCCAGGTTACCAGGGACATTCTGCGCAGAAACCTATGCTTCAACACATTTTCATCCTATGTTGTAACTCCCCTCCTTGACATTAGTATCAGTAATTTTGTAATCAAATACAGGGCAGCTGCATCACTGGGCCAACAAGGTCACTTTTTATTCACAGCCCCATCTGTGGTTTGGTGTGGAAAAAATAAGTATGAAATCCTTGGGAAAGGTCTGTCTTGATGTGGCCCAGCACATGCCAGTAAAAAGTATTTATATAGCATCTTTTTCTACTGATAGAAATTAATAAAAAGGAAGAACAGAAACATTTTCTGTCGCTTTAACATAGCAAGGAAACACATAACTGATTTACTGTGTGTTGCTTATAATTACTCTCTTTCATATCTACCAATTATGGCAAAGAGCAGGAGAACTCTAATGACAGTAACGTTAACTGAATAAAATTTTAGTTACTTTAGCTTTAGTGAATAATTTGTCTTCCTCAACCTGATTTACTAATATCTTAGTTGACAAGGCTCCCCACTCTGCGTATTCATTTTGTAGTTAGAGAGGGATTGTTTGTAATTTACAGTTTAAATCTGAGTGCTGTTATTTTGCACTGTGAAAGAGCATCTGTTACAGTAGATAGCTCTTCATATGTTAGTGCCACAAAACCTAAAGCACACCAGCCATGTTAGCAGCCAGTTTATGAGCACCCGGTAATGTTCAGCTGTGTAAGGGTGAATTTCTTTGGAAAGGGCAGAAAAGAGAATTGCACAAGTGAACTCTGTGCAGTCACCTACAGTGGGATGAACTTGTGTAGAACTCATTAACACCAGCTGTAGGATCCAGGTTCAACACTCTAAATTTCTGAGTGGGGTAAAATCCAGGCTAAAATCTCTAAGTATTTGATTGTTACCTGATTATGACTACAGGTTTCCCAGGGTTTTAATCACAAGTTTTCCAGAAGACAGCCTACATGCTTTCTGATTCTACAGGGCAATTTACAAGTAGACTGTCACTAGAAGATATGATTCAGCTATAACCGTACGCAGGCCAATTCTAGCATAGCTTTCATGGTTGGCTTTGCCAGTACAGAGAGGACCAAGCAGTTTCATAGCACACTGGAAGTAATGTTTTTTGCCTTTTGACAAAACCCCAAACCTCTTCAATGAACCCTAGCAAGAGACCTGTCATATTTAGGGCTGGTTATGGAGCTTTACTTCTTTTATATTTGATTATAAGTCTTTATTTCTGTCTGTTTGTTAGCCTGCAGAGAACAGTAAAAGCAGTAGTTTATGAGTCTTCTTTTCACTGTACCTCGGTGAAGGCAAGCAAGGGTTCTTGACAATGCAGCTGGCACCAGGCATTTCTCATCCCATTTGCCCAGATGGTATTGTACAAGGTTTTACCACTACTGATAAGATCATAAACCTTGTTCAATCATTCTACAGCTTTGAACTCATAGATCACACCATCACCACCGGTATTATGCCTCTTTCTAAAGAAATATTAGTTGCATCATCATAGATCAAATCAAATCATAAACTGATTATAAGTGCATAACTGTGTTCCCTATAGGCTTCCTGTGCACCTGAAGTTGTAGCCTAGCCAGCCTTAAGGAGCTTTTTTTTTTTTTNTTTTTTTTTTTTTTTTTTTTTTTTGAGTAAAGCTGATCATTTAAAGCTTGGAATACTAGTAGCCCATGTTGATCTCTGCTGTGGTTCTAGATCCTCATAATTTTAAGAAATCAGGCCTCACCTGATTAGAGAGACCTGTTAGAGACCACACAGCTAGCCAGTGATGCGTGTTGTACTTTTTCCAGCTACTCATAGACTCACAAAAGTATGAGGTTTAAAAGAAAATGAAAAAGTGTCTTCAAATGTAATAAAGTTTAAATAACAAAAAGTTGCACGTTGCTGGTTACATCAAGCATTTATTGTTCCATTCTACCTTGCATTTCCCTTGATGTACTTTTAAGTCATTGCAAACTTCATTAAAATCCAAATTCCACAATCTTCCCTCCCGCCCCCCACAAAAGTATCCTTTTGCCTTGGACTCACATTTTGAGAAGCCTATTTCTTTTGTGTTACTAAAATGCCAAGATTTTAATGGAATGCTTTATTAGGTTTCCAAGTGCTTCTGGCCAATAACAAGCAAAGTTCAGCTCAGTAGTTTTAATCTCAGAAACATCAAATCTGTTTTCCCCACATGTGAGAAGAGCCATGCAGCTTTTAAGAAGATTAAAGCTATAAATTCTAACATTACAGGGGCCAATGCTTTCACAGTCCAGATCAGGATGGGTTATTTTATGGAAGTTTTAACTCGTGTGAATTTCCAATACTATTGATAGCCTTGAGTTTTGACTGGGCTTCCCCCACCTCCCCCATCCCGCTGTGTACTAAGGTATGCTATTTGTAGAAGATGACTATATTGCTTTTTATTTTATTCTGCCTCTCTGCTTTATTTTACTGTTAAGAAGCAAATTACATCATTTTCATTATCAGTGCTGCTCAGAAAACCGTCTGTTACTCAAAGACATCAGGATCAGCAGTCAGCCACCCTCAAAATAAGCAGCTGTAAATCTAGAATGCCTATACTTTCTAAATGCAGAGAGGCTTTTACATTAATCTCCTGGACTTGCCGAGTAGCTGGTACAGTGCCCAAACACAAGTAAACTCAATTAGTAAAAATAGACATGATGTGGCAGTTCAATATATGGCATTTAAGCATGTGTGCTACAAACCAGAAGGGCTCAGTTCAAGTCCCAGAGACTCTGTTCTGTTTTGCACATATGATTCAGTTCTTTTCCTGTTTGCCAAATACCTTGTTAAAAGCAGTAGTAGTATTTTATTTTCACAAGGATGCAGTACTTCTGGCATTTACACAGGTATAAATCTGGAGGAACTCAGCTGACTTGTTAGGACTCCAGATGTTCAGCATCCCTGAAAAATTACATTTTACAACTGTCACTTGAAAGCTAGTATGCAAACCAGCTTTAATGTTCATGTGTTTTATATGTGCAGAGTTAGACAGAACATACTCTTATAGGCAGATAAGAAACATTTACAAGAAACATACTTTTTGGAGCTTTGCTCTACATAACAGGGCAGGTCTGGATACATTAATTTGCAGCTTAAGACTTACAGGGAAATTTCTTTCTTTACCTCCTTTGGCAATATGGCAGTCTACATGTCTTTTTTTTATGGCAACCTGATCAAAGTCAATTTATTCAAGTGCAAGTTCTCTAAGATCCTTGTGCTCTGCTGTGTAACAGAAGGGCTTAGGTCTGGGTGTGGTGTTCTTGACCTTCTAGTCTTTTGTCTTTTCAGCCTGTTTTGCTTCCTCTGTCTGCCCAGTTTTAGCCAGGAGAGTGATCTAAAGAGACCCTGTTTGTTTTCCGTGCACCTTATGATAGGCTGCCATTGTGTAACAACATACAGTATGCAGGATAAAACACCCTGCTTATTATAGCGTAGTTAAAAGGCCTGTCACTATTTCCATTTCAAATTCCTATTTTCAGGAGTTTACTACTGAGCTGTAACAAATTGCAGGCAGGAAACTTGGCAGTCACATTCCCAGCCTAAGAGCAAATTCTTTTACGAAGTTTAAATAAATAAATTAATTAATATTAATGGCATGTGCTTCCAGCATGCAAAATAAAGGAGGTTTTGTTGTTGTTTTGTTTGGTTTATCCTTGAAACAAAAGATGAAGATCGAGGAGAGTATTTACATACCAAGCGTCCCTATACAAGAGTTATACAACAGACCAGGAGCAGTGTTACTAAGTGATGGAAATGATTATGTGGTGGACATTCCTAACTCTCCTAAAAGGAATATCAATACAGAAGGGCTATTAATCAACGCATACAAGATATTAATTCCCCAAAGCTGGGAAGAGCAGAAGAGAGTTGTACATCATAAATACTGACAATGCTGACAAACCACAGCTTGATAACCACGATGGATGAGAGTGAAATTCTTCAGTGTTAGCTTAAAAGGACAAACATCAAAGAAGAGAAAATAGTTACACTGCAGAGTTACAGAGTTTGAAGTAGAACAACTAACAGGTGATACATTTTAATGGTAAATGTATTTTCAGTATATTTTACCAATCCCAATTTTAATTATACAGCCAGACATTCAGATTTTGGAATCTTGAAATAATTAAAAATCAATTTTCAGTCTGTTGTCCAGATAGCAGGGATTTCAAGTTGGCAAATGCTTCACACTCGTCTTTCTGTTAATTGAAGAATTGAGTACTATAGGAAATTTAAGAACTCATGACCATAAACTGCATGAATTCAATGTGCTATTAAGGGAAAGTGCTACTACAAGAGTAGCAGGTTCAAAGGAAGCAATATACTGGAACTTTAGTCACACAATTAACGTTTTGGCTTGTAAGAAGCATTACAAATGCTAACATGTAAAAGACAGGCAAATTCTTACAAAGCAAAATAAGTGGGGAATAGTGGTTTCTTCAGGAATAAAAAGGGCTCGAGGGTTGTTGGAATTTTTTCTTTCATTTTGTTTTTGGGAAATTCTAATTTTTGTAGGCTAAAATAAGAAAACAATATTATTTCACCTTTGGTGAAACCTACCTTTTTGCCCCATTGATGGTTAGCTATTTCTGAAAAATCAGCTGGCCTCAGAAATGCAGTCTTTTCTCAGAGGGTAACTGTTCTGAGAGATATGTCAAATAATGGAGTATTTCACTGCCTCAGCTACTGCAGACAACATAACCTGTGTGCCTACATTGTAAACTGCCTGGGGAGGAAACCTGGCCTCATATAACTGACTTGAGCATCTAGTTCAAACAGGAAAGGGGTGCTGATCCTCATTTAGGGATCTGAGGGTTTACTAGAATATAAAAAAAGATTTTATGAAATCACCAAAGGAAAAACTTCCACGAGAAGTCTTTCATTTCCAGCTACATGCAGATTTTGTGATCTCATTGGAGAGACCTTAAATGTGTGCAAGGTTGAGATAAATGTGTCTTCATTCAGATAAATGTTTTTGAAGGCCAGACAATGAATCCTGTACAAGTTGCGCCTTTTAGGGACTGTTGTAGAGCCTGCAAGCTCCTCTTCTGCAGTTTTCAGGAGGATTGCTACAAGGGACTCGAAGAAACTGCTCAGCTTGGCAGTGACTCATGCTGAGCTAAAAGCTTCTGGGAATGTTCCTGGGAACCTCTGATACTCCAAAGAGACTCTAGCAAGAGACAACACTGGCACTGGGATGCTTGCCCAGATGATAAAGTATGCAGGAATTTCTGTACAGCTGATAAACTCTTCTCAGGACCCTTTGAAGTATATACATGATGTAACAATACCTATAGGCTCTCAGAAATATATTTATGTTTATTTTATATATAATATATATACCAGGGCAGCAACCACTGGTATACAGTACTTGTGAGGTCTGTCCCCTCTGCCCCCTCCTCCCACACTGAGTACCTGATTTGACTCTGAGAATTAACTGAAGAATTGCCTGCCCTTTCCCACCCTCCCTGCTCCCCCCGGCTAAACATTTTTAACCAGCAGAGGGAAACAGAGGGGCTCAAGAATTAGAGGACTTATATATGTGTGATACATAACAAAGACTTGGCAAAGAATATATCCTATCATATAAGCATTAAAAAAACCCAGCTGAAGCTGTAATGCAACAAGGAAGACAAAATCTCTTAAATATGACTTCTGTTTGCAAGATTTTGGGGTGTATTAAAAAAAAAAGGTACCCTTCGAACTGTGTTTGGTGGTGAATCGCGTTGGAGGTGCAGGAGGTGGTGGTGCCTCTATGTGCAACTATCATATTTATTTCTAGGCATGGTGTTACTGTTGGGGGCAGGCTGTCAAAAGGACCAGTATTCAGGGAATAGCAGCAGAAGCAATTGTAGGGAGGGCAGAGGTGATCTTGGCTGAAACTCTCTGGGCTAACCTGCTTTGCATATATCAGCAGGCAAAGGGTGTTTATCTGTGCAGTTATTGCAGAGTAGCTGGTGTCCTGTTAATCCACACCCTTGAATGCCTCACTGTAACATGTTCACAAGGCCATACCCTCAAGCACAAAGCTAACTTTAAATGTATGATTCAGAATCATTAAGACAACAGGACAACTTGTACACCTTAAATCAGACACCAAGTTTACACACCTAGCTGAAGATGGGCCAAGTAAGGGAGGGGAAATGACTTAATATATATCCTAAGAAATGAGATGTATCATGGAAAGGGGAGAGACAGATTAACAGGCAGGAAAAACACGTGGCAATCCCACCTTTGTAGTATGTCATATTTTTCAGACCCATTATGCATACAAGTGTGTGAAATTTCCTGAAATTGGTAAGAGATGTCCCATCACTTCTGATTTTTTAACACCAGAGTGGACTGGTTGACAGAGGTAGTTCATGAAATATGAAGGGTTTTAGTCAGTTTGTGTTGCTAAACAAGTATGAAAACAATGTAGATAGAATGATGGGCTTATTTTTGTTTACATCAATACTATTCTGTCTTGTCCTTGATATGTGGAATTGTTGCTTTTCTGAGTCCTTGGCTAAGCCTTGGGAAAAGAGAGCATTCTGTATTGTTTTCATGGTAATAATACTTGTACTTCACTGTGTCACCACTGTTCCGTGAAAGCAAAGCATAATTTTTACTATCTCTTTTCTGCAGGCAGAAGAACGGAGGGAGTGAAGATGTCACAGGAGTAAGACCAAGACAGAGGGACTCAAAACCAGGTAAGAATTGCGACAGAAGCAGTGAAGTCTTTAAGAGACTGGTTTGTGTAACAACCTTTCCAGCCTAGAAGAAGGATAATTTAGAGGCAATATGATAGATGGCTGTAAAGATCTGGGTCGCATGGGTAGGGATTGGCCATTCTCTGTCAAGCAAGAGCTAGGAACATTGAATGAAGCAGGCAGGATGAGGTGATTCTTCTTGCATCAGGAACTCAATCTGTGCAGTGTGACATAGCATGTATCTACAGTTTACACGTGCTGATGGAGGAGACGGCACAAGCCTTGGGACATAATCCATCGAGGATCACTAAACAGCCAGAAACCACATCCTGATCAGAAAGTCTCTTAAGCTGAAAACAGTGGGAGGCTGTAGAGTATATGGAGGAAGTAGTATACAACGCCCATGTCTCCTTAAGCATCTGCTTATGACCACTGCTGTCCTACAGGCACTATGTGGCCATTTTTATGTCTTCTTGCACAAAGAAGGTAAGAGGGCTTTCAGGACAAGAGAAAATGGCCTCAAGTTGCACCACGGGAGATTTAGATTAGATATTAGGAAAAAAATTTTCACAGAAAGGATTGTAAAGCATTGGAACAGACTTCACAGGGAAGTGGTACAGTCACCATCCTTGAAAGTGTTCAAAAAACGTGTGGCTAATGGCATTTGAGGACATGGTTTAATGGTGAACATGGTGGTGGTACTGGATTGACAATTTGGACTTGATGATCTTAAAGGTCTTTTCCAACCTTAATGATTCTATGATTCTATAAGAATATAAACTGTGAAAAATCTATAGTTAGAAACCTTTCAGAACTAGCTTCTCTTGAGTAGGAACAGCTGGTCGTGAGACGGTCCTGCCCCCAGGTGTCCACTCCACTCTCTTGGCTATACTTGACCCCATGACAGAACAATCCACACATGAGCAAGTCTATCCATGTGATAGAACCTACACTTCACAAGAGGCCCTGAGGGTGCTTTGGGAGAAGATAAAAATAGGCTTTCAGAAGGCATGTGTCTCTGGTGTACCTGTTGCCCAGCTAAGTTCCTTTTAATAAAACTTCTTTCCCATTGTTTTGTTTTGCTTGTAATATCTGTGTGAGGGCTTCTAGAGCTTTGAATAAGTATCTTTCATTACCTTAAGTATAAATGAATGAATAATATCATATGAGGATGATATGAGAGCATATCAAGGACAGATCAAGCAGAGGAAGGCAAGTATAAATGGAAGCTCTCCTGTGGAAAGAGTGGGCAGGGTGAAAGAGACATGATATGACAGTCAATATGAGAACAATTATTGCCTATTAATAGAAAGGCCTCTGCTGAAGGGTGAAGAGAATACATGAGGATCTGGCAAATCTCTGAGGGAAAGATGCTCGCTCTGTCCAGTAAGAAGTCAAAGTGATGCCAGTGGAGTTACAATATGGTCTGCGCAAGCAGAAATAACTCTGATTTAAAGTAATATCCTACCTCACGCCTCCTGTCACTTTTCCCAGGATTTTTTTTTTAAACTACGGAGTTTCAGGGTTCTTTGAGCATATCCCTGTGACCTTGCAGAATAAATGGGAAAAATGCCCACTCAGCTTGTAATTGGCTAAATTGAAGGTAAATGTTTACCATGCTCACCTAGGTTGTTGGTCAAAGCCTTGCAGGCTGAGGACTTCTTACCCTCCAGGCAATACACTGTCATGCCTGTGGTCTATCTCTGCCTGGGAATTTTCCAGCTGACCATGGCTATGAATCAAATCTAAGGGGATATAGCAATTCCTTCATACTAACATTATACAATTTAAATTTTTGCTTGATGTTTACGAACCATTCCAAGTCCCCATTCCTGTGCATCAGGTGACTGCTGTTTTGTGCTGTATGATACTTTTTGAAAACAAAGAAATACAGCTCTTTTCTGTGTAAAAGATACCTACATTCAGAACTTTTACTGACTTTCTGGTTAATACTGTACTAGTTATTAGTTTTCCTTTTGAAGAAAATACAGATACAAAATAACTTTTGTCTTGGACATAAAGCAACTTGCACTTGTCTTTGTCTTGAAACCAAGGCATGAGCCCAGATTTACCCATATTGAATGAATTTGGTAAACATGAGTTCTGAATTTACAGCTTTGGGGCCAAGGCCCATATATATCATATTTTGTGAAGAAGTAGAGACAGTGAGAGTAGAAAATAGGTGTTATTCATAACCTGTGTTTTTTCTCAACAAAATATAATGATTTTTAGAGTGTGAATAAAATGAGCAGACAGCAGTAGGATTGAGCACACTGGCTCTGGAGGTCTGGTAGGTCAATGATCCATGAGGTAGGAAGGATTTGTTCAATAGACCAGAACAGCTCAGTTGGGGCCATTAAAGTACTTAGGAGTCAAAAATCCATGTTTGGAATCCCTATGTCCGTTCAAACAGGTAACCAGTCCATTTTAGCCCATTCCCCTTCTCTCCTTAAAACTCATTGCACTTATCAAAATGTGTATAGCATTGATCAGAGAGACTGTGGCAGGTTTTGGAAACCACACTGCCTTATATGTGGGTAAGAAGCTTTAAGAAAGGTCAAGAGTTATTTCCCAACCCTAAGTGTTTACACGATAGATGCTAATCTAATCTGTCTAGACCATAACGCCCTTAACAGACAGAAAAAAAACCTGGTGTAAGTGAACTCCCAGATAAGTCTCTGTACCAGGTATGATTTAAAGGGACAACGCATGTCTCTTACAAGGACTTGTGGCCTCTGTCTGCTCCCTGCTAGCATCTGAGAGCCCCCTTCCAGAAAGCATCTGGTGAATTCTCCTGAGGTCTGCACCGTTGGTTGAATGTTAATCCTCATTAACAGCAGTGCCTTGTCAGCCCTGGAAACCAAGCATTTTCTACAGAGTACAGCTTCCCTTCTATGCCCTGCTGGTGTACTTTGACCCCAAGATGAAGTGATCGCTTCTAGGAATAAGACAGCTGTTCAGTTTCCATTCGTGCTTGGTCCTTCTTCTCGCACCAGCCACAGGGGTAACTGCAGGGGAGATATGTGGAGACCAGGACATGGGGGGAGACCTCAGACCACCAGCCATAAAGCACCTGACAGGTCACAATAGTTATTACTTGAGAGGTGCCTAGACCAGTTAAGCACCTCTAGAGAAGGGCCAAGCACTTTTATTTCCCACTGGTCACTGTTAGAACAGCTTATGGGGCTAACTGTGGCTGTGGTCCATCCTGGAGTGGTCACTGACAGGTTAGCTGATCTTCCTTCCAGATCAGAGACCTGTAACTGACTGAAAACTTATTCAGAAGACTAAATCAGGCTTGATTTTAAGACTTCAGAGGATTCCTCAGTTTTCTTAATTCCCCGATGAATTGCTTTGCCTGTTTCAGAAAAAGCAAGAGATCTGCATCTAAGGACCTATTGTTATTTTAAAGCTATTGAAGCTATTGTTATTTAAAGAGGAACTCGATTGCTTCTTTTAAAAAAACAAGACAATGATAAGGTAAATATTTCTGTACCTAAATATCGCATTACATGTACTCTAAGGCATGACAAATAATGATTTGTTCAGCACCCTACAACCTCTACCTAGCCACAATGTGGTAAAATAAAGAATTTAAGGGCAGCCTTTCCTTTGAACTCATTTGCAAAGGACCACAGCATTTTAGACCATAAGATTTTTCTCTTTGAGTCACAGTATAGTACTACATACTTGCTTAGTCTTCATGAATGCTTTGCTCTTATTTCACTAAATGTTAATTTGCATGAGATACTTGTGGCTTTAAAGAGACAGCATTAGCTCTCTGTGTCTACCAATCTAATTTCCTTGTATCTGAAAACAACCACAGAGTTCTGGAGAACATCCTTGACATCTCTATTTTGACAGGAGGTACACTCATTTCTAAGTGAATACACAAAAAATAAAGATGTTAGTCATATTTTATTATGTTCACACAAGTGGCACTTAAAGAATGCATCCAAATACATTATTCTTCAGATCGTGTACATTTTTAACTTTCCTGAGGAAAGCATACCTTAATTAGCCAGCTGCAATCCAAATTATAGTTTCTCATTTGTTAAAGCTGTTAAAATACCTTAAATCAGCTGCATATGTCTGAAATAATAATGAAAATAACTGCATTAGCAAAACTTATCTGAATGCAAGAGGGCTATAAATAGATAGGAGGTGAATTGGACAGTCGGCAGATTCTGAGTTGGAACAAAAACATCTTACTTAAGCCAAAAACATGGCAACCAATATTTTCTGTTATAAAAATATTTGAGATGAATTTAGTTTTTATGAAAGCTGTCAGAAGCTGAAATGAATAGCAGAAGTTCCCTGTTTATTTACAAGCCAATGCTAATACCCGAAGCGTAAAGCAAGGCACCTTAGAAGCGATGACAGCAAACCTTTGATTGTATTCAAAAATCCTTTTTGCCAGGGGAGAGAATGACTTGTATGTTCATGCTCTCTTGGAGTAACCTCCGCCTTGATAACGCTTGTCATTTGAGCAAATGGTATGACAGGTCTGTGAAGTGGATTACTACTGTCCACTAGAGGCTGTAATGAGACCAACAATGTCATTTTATGACAGATTGGAGACTTGGACTGTAACAATCAATAATTGTGAAATTACTTTTCATGCTCAATACATTGTCAATCCCTGGATTTCCCTGAGTGTGAATGTTTAACAAAAAAAATAATTCCAACTTATTACACCTCTTATTCTCTCATTTTCCGTAAGTACTATTAATGGTATAAAATGTGCAGTGTAGATGACACACTACAACTAGTCAATTGAAACACAGTTTCTTCTAGACAGTGTGCATCTTGCATGTAAAATTGTTTAGTATCTTTTGGTCAATACCATATTCCACTGGGGGTCATATCAGTTTCAGGACATCACCAGCAGCAAATAAAAATGCTCAAGTTGATGTGGATTCTTGTGTCCCACTCACTGCTTTCATCAGCACCTCCATATTTTGTGGAATTTCTTTGTGGAGGGAATATATTGAAGCCCAGTGTAGACCTCAGCAGGGGAGCTGCAGAGGTACAAGGACATCTTGTGACACAGTTATATGTCCCTTGTGTCAGTCACTGTTCGTAGAGGCATAGTTTCCTCATCCCTCACCTGTTATCTATCAAGTCAAAAAGGAGGTGAGAATGGCTTATGCACCTGACGTGGCTGGTAGTGGTTGTGGCACTTTCCAGAGCCAATGGGCTAAGGCTGCCTCCTGGCTCAGGAGAACTATTGCTTTGACTTACAATGGACCTACATTTTGGGAATCTCTTTACTACTCTGAAGCAGAAACATGGACAAAGATGTAAAAGCCTAGAGCCTGGAGTGTGGCAAAAAATGAGGGTCCTGAGGCAAACACCATAGCCACAGAGTGGAGGAACACACAAGCCTCTTACATGAGCCTGCTGCAGAAGGGAAAGTTGCCTAAAGCTTGCTTCAGCATGAATGTGGCTTCTCTTTCTCTGCGTGTGCCACACCTCTTGGCAAGGTGAACCTTTGAGAAGGAAAGATTCCTTTCTCCTGAGGTAACACTCTGTACTACTGGAATAAAAAAGGTGGCAGACAGGAGAATGCCGTGTACTCAGAACTGAACCTTGATGATAGGTTTGAATTTCTCCAGGGCTTTCACTTGATTTTCAGTAATCTCCAGTCTTTGTCTCTCTCCCTTGGTTGCTTTTATTAAATCAATGAACCTTACATTAGCTGGGTGAATATAATTTTGCTGTCTGCTTTGCTGCTGTAGATTCACTGTCTTGTAGTGCTGAGTGGCACGTTTGTCCAGACATCTTGGCCTGTTGCTGCTTCTGTCCCCAGACCACTCCTAGAGCAGAATATCGTGTTGGTTTTCATAGTGAACCTGAACTGAAGAGGCAGAAGATGCTATAGTAAAAGATCCTTACGTTTCATAAAGCTAGTCTATATTACAGTATCAACTCTAAAGCAAGAGCACTGCAGTTTACAATGTTATTACTATGTTCTTAACAATTATGGTGAGCTAGTACAGTCATTTATAGAAAGGACTACTTTGCTGATCTGCACAATGACAGGCTAAGTCCTAGGGTACTTTGCATCTAGACTCTCATGCTAATTTAATGCTAAAACCTAACGCTAGTAGATAATGGACACATCAGAGGTATACCTGCACTAGAAAGCAGGTAGCTTGGAGCATATTGTTGTGGCAAATTCATACAAGCTGCAATAAATGGCCTGTTCTGGATGGCCATGTCACATGGACTGCACATCTCAGGCCTTTCTGAGGCCTGTGACCCCACAGCGTCCAGCTCCGAGGAGCTGGTGCTTAACAGCCTTTGGTATTTATGCAACATTTTTTGCAATGTCCTTGGGGTGGGGAGAGGCCTTCTCTGTGCTCTGCTTCTCTTCCTGATGCCAAATCAGTGAATGGCTTCTTATGTACCACTGTCAGGCTGCATGCAAGCATAGCAGCCTGCTGTCGTCTCTTTTCCCTGGGCTGCATTCACCCCATTCATCGCTTCCGTAAGTTGTTTTATTTCTCTTAAGTTGCACCTGCCTTAATAAGTTGATTTATTTTTTTTCACTTGAATAGCAGACTGGTACAGTCCAGAAGGAGGATATTTTCTCTGGTCTCTGTTTTGCATCCGTGCTTGTCACTTGCCCATCACTGCAGTTTATGGCACTCGCAGAGCAGAGACCTGTGTTGAGAGAAATAAGAGAGTAACAAGCTGACGCTGGAGTGCCAGGGAAGTGTAAGTTGCCATAGTGGGTGGGGGGAGAGGCTCACAGTGGTCTGCATTCAGCTGGGAGAGTTGCAAAGAGATCTTTGATGAAACCAGTGCTGAGGAATCCAGAGGCAGTCAGTACCCAAACATGCGTGGTTCAGCCCTGCCTGTCTTGTAGTTCAGTGACGGTATGAGTCAGAGCCTCTTTGGTCTGAATGAAGTGGAAGGTACTTTCTTACAAAGCAACTCAAGCATATGCCAAAGATCCGGATAAATAAAACTAATTCAGAAAAAGGGAGTGGGATGCAGGCTCTTGCTCTAAATCACTTCACAGTTCTCCACAGTGAAATGCAATATGGCATCTTAAATAAAATCACCCTCTTCTGACTCTCGCAGAGGCTGCTTCAGAGCATTCCCTGGCTTCCAGCACAGTTTTATTTCCTCCCTTAGAGAGACAGACCAGCCTTGACTGAGCAACCGATTTTCATGCATCCTTTAAACCAGCATTCCCTGCCATTTCTGAAGGACAGCACGCGTCGCTAGCTGTCTGTTTCTTTCCCCTTAAACAATATAGATTTGGGGTTGTCTTTTTTTTTTTTTTCCCCTCCCCATCTCATTTCTTTCCGCCTGCAAAGTGATTTGAGATCCTAAGATCCGCGCAACGCAGCCTGCCACAGGAGCGGGGACTTCTCTGGAACACTGGCGTGCGCAGGGTTTAAGCCCACCGTAGACAGCCAGCCTGGCCTTTGAAGTGTTACAAGGGGAAGGAGGAGGTAAGTGTCGAGACGAGGCCCCCTGTCCCCTTCCCCGCCCCCGGGCAGCGTGCGGCAGCCCCGCAAAGGGTTAAGGCCGCCTTGGCCCGGCGGTGCCGTGCGTATGC
>VZRE01004999.1:9105-23410 GCA_013396775.1 Cephalopterus ornatus
CTGCACCCTCCCACTCCCCTGCACCCCTCTGTACCCCAGCATATCCCACTCATCCCATCACACCCCTGTCCCATTGCACCTCGACTGTCATGTTGCACCCCCTTATCCTATTGCACCCCATGTCCCATTCAACGCCCCCTTCACTCCATTGCACCCCNCTGCACCCTCACACCTCATTGCCCACCCTGTCCCATTGCCCCTCATTGCTTTTCCCTAGTCACATTACACCCCCCTGCCTGTCACCCACATCCCACTGCATCCCCCTCATCCTCATTTTCCATCACACACGGTTTCCACCCCTCCCCTGCACCCCTGTGCCCCCCACCTCACCTTACATGCACTTCTCTCTCTGCCTCCCACCCCTCACCTGGGCGTGGGGGCCCTTCCCCTTGTCCCAGCCCTCCCCCGTGACCCCTTGCCTGCCCAGGGTGCCCCCCAAGCATGGCGCCTGCAGCCCCCACTCCCCTTGCCCACAGGGCACCTGCCCGCGCTGAGGACGCGGGACGAGGGCACCATCTCCAAAACACAGCAGATCATAATGCACCTCAGGAAACAGGTATGGGGGGTGTGGAGCACCCCCTGCCCTGGGCTGAGGGGCACCAGAGCCTCTCGAGGAGGAGGGGGCTCTGTTGTGTCTCCCAGTGGCAGGATTCAGCAAGTGGTGTTTTCTCTGCAGAAGTACAACGCCGACTACGACCTGTCGGCCACGCAGAACGCAGACACGCTGGCCTTCGTGTCCCTGCTGGAGGAGAAGCTGCTGCCGGTGCTGGTGAGGCTCAGGGGGAGCCGTGGGGAAGGGGGGCTCACTGAGGATGGGGTCTGCTCCCTGGAGACATGCCAGTGGGCTCAAGTGTGTGCCCACCTGCCTGAGGAGCCGGAGAGCGCTGCCGGCAGCAATGTCCTGGGGGTCCGGCATGGCAGGGATCGGGGTGGGGGTGGGTTGTGCAGCCAGGGCTGGGGTCTGCCCTGCACCACGATGCTCCTGCAGCCCCTTGTGGTCTCTGGAGTGGCTGTGCTGGGCAGGGGCTCTGGTGTGCCGGCCCCCCTGGCTTCAGCCCTGCCGTGGCCGGGCCGCGGGTTGTTCTCCACCACAGATCCACACGTTCTGGGTGGATGCGAAGAACTACGTGGAGCACACGCGGAAATGGTACGCGGAGACCATCCCCTTCCCCCTCAACTTCTTCCTGCCAAACTCCATGCACAAGAAGCACATGGAGCGGCTACAGCTCATGTGGGGGGACGACTACATGGAGGATGAGGAGAAGCTGGAGAAGCAGGTGAGGGTGGTGCCTGGGGGGTCCGTGTGAAGCCAAAATCCAAACTGGGGTCTGGGATTCCCCCCTTCCTGCTCCCTTGAGCATTGTGGCAGTGCCTGGGTGGATGACAACCCCTGTCCTCGTCCTCCTCCTCCAGCTCTACCGGGAAGCTCGGGAATGCCTGACACTCCTCTCCCAGCGCCTCGGCTCCCAGAAGTTTTTCTTCGGAGACTCGTAGGTGGCCGAAGAGGGAGCAGGGGAAGGGGCCTGAGAGCCCCCTTTTACACCCTGGCGGGGCTGAGCCTCCCCTGGTCTGCAGGAGAGTCACAGCCCTTGTGCATTGCTTTGGGGGTGGGACAGGACTGTTGCAGGCAGCAGGGAGTGGGGAATTCAGGCTGTTGGAGTGGTCTGGGATAGGATCATCCTGCTCCCCGTCCTCACCTCGGGCTGGAGGGCAGAGTGCCTTCCCAAGGAGGGGAAGCCGTGTGCCATCCCCCAGGGTGCTGGGGAGGTGGCGAGTGGGTCTGGGTGGCTTTGGGTGGGGACAGCAGCCCAGCCCTGGCTCTCTGTGCCCCAGGCCGGCCTCCCTCGACGCCCTTGTCTTCAGCCGCCTGGCGCCGCTCCTGAAGGCAAAGCTGCCCAACGGGAAACTGCAGCAGCACCTGAAGTCCCTGCAGAACCTGTGCAACTACTGCACCTCCATCCTCAGCCTCTACTTCCCCAGGGATGGAGGTGAGGGCCATCCCCCACCTCACTCTGCGGGCTCAGGATGACCTTCCCCCCGCCTCATCCCTGCTCTGTTCCCCCAGCTGATCCCTTGGCCGGTGCCCCACGGGCTGCGGGCACGGACAGCAGTGAGGGAGAGGAGGACCCCCACAAACGGCGCAACCAGCTGCTGTCAGTGCTGGTGGGGCTGGTGGCCATGCTGGGCTATGCCTTCCTGAGCGGCATCGTGTCCATCCAGCGCAGTGGTGTGGGGCCGGCCGGCCGGCAGCCCATCGCCATGGAGGAGGAGGAAGAGGAGGAGGAGGAGTGAGGACGAGCTGTGTTACTGTCCCACCCCCAGCCCCCTGGAACTGACTGTTTTTACACCAGAAGCCTGGCAGCATCATTCCCTGTGGGTGCTCCACTCAGTGTCCCACCAGGAACCATGGCCCTCACTGCGGGAGTGTCCCTGCCACGCCAATAAACCTCCCTCTTGTCCTCTCAGCACGCTCGGAGTCCTTCCCAGTTTCCCGAGATGCCTAGGCTGGAGTGCTGTAGCAGGCACCAGCATGTCCTGCCCCCAGCTCTGCCCTTGGCCCCAGGCCCAGGTCTCACTGGGGACTGGGCACAGGGGGGGACCTAAAAGCATCTGTGTTGTTTCAGCTGCATCCCATGTCCCTTCTCCTGCAGCTATGGGGCTGAGCCCACATTGTTCCAATGTGGAATTCCTCTGGGCAGATTCTGTGAGGCTTGTCCCCGCCTTCCACGCTGCTGGCAGCCCGGCTGCCCCCAGAGCAGCGGCACAGCTGGGGACGTGAAACCAGTGCCAAGCGCGGCCGGGGCTGCTCGTCAGGACACGTCCCCAGACCCGGGAGCACTCCCTGCTGCCGGCGGGACACCCGGAGCCCAGCTCCAGCAGCCGGGATCCCTCCGGCGCTGACATATGTTTGCATTCCTCCACGCCTGCCAGCGCCGGGGAGCTCCCGCAGCTGGCAGGGCCGGGAGCTCCCGCAGCTGGCAGGGCCGGGAGCACGTCCTGCAGTGAGCGTGGCTGTGAGCGGCGTCGGGGGGCAGCCACCTGGGCTCCCTGTACCCACCGTGGTCCCCAGGGCCACCCGGCGTGGGGCTGGCCCCCGGCGCTGGCCGCGCTGCCGCCGTTCCCCGCCGGCCACTGCGGGTTTACGAGAGCGCAGATGGAAACTGCGGCGCCGGGCCAGCCCGGCACACAGCCCTCGCTTGTTTGGCCGCCGGCTGCCGCCGCCACCGGCATCCCGGCCCTGCTGCTGCGGTGGCGGGATGTCCCCGGGCTGAGCTCCTGGACGCGCGCCTCACGTGCCCCCCACCCAGCCCCGATGGCCGGGGGGCCCCTGCGCCGTGCGGGAGTGGAGCTGCGGTGCTGGGCAGCTGCGGAGCCTCCCCCGTACTGGCCCAGTTCAAGGGGCCCCACTGGGAGGGGGATGACTCAGTGCAGCCCCCCCAACCCGAGCCCGCTCCCCCATAACGTCACTCAGGAAGTATGTGCCCCAAGCTCCCGGCTCCCATTAGCTGGAGGGGCTGATGGCTGCTCCGGCAGGAGAAACCACAGCCGCCTGCTCTGGCCAGGGAGAAACCGGAGCTGCCGACGCCAGCGCTCTGCACTAAATCCCGGCTGCGGGTCCTGGCTGCTCTTGGTCCGCGGTCCCTGCCAGCTTCGGGCCCTGCCCTGCCCTGGGGATGCTGCAGTGCAGACAGGAGGGAGATGCCACCCCTTGGGGTGACAGTCCCCGGCATCCTGGAGCACCAACCCTGTAGGATGCCCCCAGAAACAGGGCAGGACAAGGCAGGGCAGGACCCCATGGGGCTCAGGAGGTACCATCAGCCCCAAAGCTGCCCCCTCCATCCCTGGCACAGCGTGTCTGCTGAGCTGGCACTGAGCGGGGTGGGGGTGCAGGCGAGGTTGTAGAAAACCTGTTTATTTTATGAAAACATCTAGAAAAGCGCAGGCATCGCAGCCCCTGGATCAAACAGGTCCCCTGGGGCACAGGGGGCCTCAGGGGCTCTGCTGCAGCCCCAGTCCCATGGGGGTCCTGTCCCCAAGCCCCCACCAGCACCGAGCTCCCAGCGCCGGCACTTTGCTCCTCCAGTACTGCACTAGGCTGGCTGCTTCCACAGGAACGTCTGGATGGAGTCACTGGGAGCCATGGCCTCGATGAAGCCGACCCGGGGGTCGGAGATCCCGAAGGGCACATCCGTGGGGGAGCTGAGGGGAATGAGAGAGGGGATGGAGCTCAGTGGGAGCAGTGGGGCCTTGCAGCAGGGTGCAGGGCTGAGCCACTCACCGGTTCAGGACCACCAGAACAACAGCCCCATCGGGGCGCAGGAAAGCCGAGTGCTCTAGGTCACACTGGTGGCACTTCTTGGAGACGGCCAGTCCCACACGCTGTGAGCCCTCGGGGATGAACTTGCTGTGGGGACAAGCAGGGGTCTGAGCATGGGGCCAGGAATGGCACTGGACCTGGCGGCAGGAGCCAGCAGCCTCTGACCCACCTGAAGTGCCCCAGGTGGTAGAACATGGGCTGCTTATAGAAGATGTCCTTGCTGCTGTCCACGATGATGGGGCTGTCCACGTAGTTCTTGCTCCAGTTGGGGCCCCCCTCCATGTCCAGGGCCAGGTTCCAGTCAGTCCAGCCTGTCACGTAGTTGTTGAGGTTCTGCAGGGCAGAGGATGGAGCTGAGTCCCGGTGCTGAGCCACAGGGGTGGCTGGTGCATCCCTGGCCCCTGCCCAGCCCTACCGTGAGGATGCTGTGGCTGTACTTGCTCCCACGGTCCCAGCCACCCAGCACCACCCTGGGCTCCCAGAAGTAGGAGCCCGTGGATGCCTCTGTGGAGAGGAGGAAATAGTCTGGGAAGAGGTGATGGGTGATGGAGAGTGTCAGGTCGATGGGCGCCAGGAAGTCCAGGTACCAGTGGATGCCGATGCCGCTGATGTAGCTGGCGGCCACAGGGTCTTTGAGAACCTGGCAAGAGAAAAGGGTCACGAGTGCCCAGGGCTGGAATAGCCACCGTGGGACTGGGAGAACTCCTGTGAGGCTGGGAGTGCTGCCACGGGGGCAGAAGAGCCACTGTGGGGCTGGGAAAGCTGCTGTGAGGACTCACCACCTGGGCCCAGTAGGGCAGCATCACTCTCTGATCGTCCAGGATGATGAGCTGGACGTGGTGGTGGGAGCTGTTGGCCAGGGCCGGGCCCAGGTCCTGGGCGATGAAGTCCCGCTGGTGCTCGGGGGAGAAGCCCAGGCATTGGAAGGGGTAGAAAACGATCTCCCCGGCCGTGGGCTCATTCCCTGCCGTCACTGCCCAGAAGGTCAGGTTGTGCTTGGCATATTCATCCAGGAACCTGGTGTGGGGCAGATGGTGAACGGCCCCATCACACCCGTGCCAGCCCCAGCCCCGGCACAGCGTCCCTGGCACCCACCGCGCTCCCGTGGCCCCTCACCTGATGAAGTACTTGGCCCAGGCCTTGTGGTACTTGTCCCCAGGGTTGCCCTTCAGCGTCCCCCTCCCTGTCATCGCGCCGTTTGTCTTCATCCAGACAGGGGAGGTCCAGGGGCTGGCGTACAGTGACAGCGGCCGCTTGGCCACCACCTGGGCCGCCTGGAGGATGGGGATCTGGGGAGAAGTGGGATGGCAGAGAGCTCTGCAGGTCTGCCCAGAGCTGGCAGTGCAGGCAGCAGGAGTCCTCCTCTCCCTCCCCAGAGGTGGGAAGGTGCTTCCCTTCCCCATCCCATTCCATTCTGCTTCATCCCATCTCACTCAGGTGGCAGGATGAGTCCTCTCCCTCCCCATTGGCAGGAAGGTGCTCCCCTTGTCCTTCTGTTCCCTTCCCATCCCATTCCTTCCCATCATGTCCCATCTCATCTCGTCCCTCCCTGTCTCCCACATGTATGGAAGGGTGAGGCCTCTCTCTCTCCATCATCAAGACAGTACTCCCCTTCTCCATCGCATCCCATCCTATCCCACCCAGATGGAAAAATGAGTCCTCTCCCTCCCCATCAGCAGGAAGGTACTCGCCTTCCCCAGCCCATCCTATCCCAAGTCAATCCCATCCCATCCCAACCTGATTTCGTCCCATCCCATCCCATCCCACCCAGCTAGCAGCCCTGGTCCCTCAGGCTGTTCCTGCAGGACTCACCTTCATCCTCGTGTCCTCTTCCGTCAGGTTGAAGTGTTTGAGCTCAAAGTCTCCCTCGGCATCAGCGTAGGTGTACAGGCGGATGGAGAAGTCGGTGCTGGCCATGGGCACACGCACAAGGTTGTACTCGATGCCTGGGGACAGGGTGGGTGGTGATGGGCACTGCCGGGGTGTATTTGGGGGCTGCAGCACCCCCAGCCCTGTCACCCAGCAGTGCCGCCCTGCCCCGGGGCTCACCTTCCTCGGAGAAGTAGGAGCGGAGCAGGTGGTTCTGGGCAGCCTTGGACAGGGACTGGATGTTGATGGCAGCTGCGTCGGTGATGGAGCCCCCGAACCCCTTCACCTTCTGGTACCGCTGCGCCGTGTCCAGGGTGAGGTGGAAATCTGTGAGGGGACACACAGAGTCACTGTCACCACATGGGACAGACTCTGTCCCTGGGTGGGCAGCAGGTCCTGGCCGTGACAGTACCTGGGGTCTCGGCGTTGTGCTGGAACCTCCCCTTGCTCTGCTCCAGCCTCTTGCCGGCCTTGCTGCTCTCGTACTTGACGTAGGAGCCGGGGGGCGGCAGGACCAAGGGGTCCAGCGTGTCGCAGTACGTGGCACTGCAGGCACAGACCAGCGAGCCGTGCCCGACGTCCTTGGCATCGCAGGGACGGCCGCCTGTGGCACAGGAGAGACTGGGCAGGCACCGAGGGCTGCGGCAGGAGCCCAGCTCAGGCCTCTGACCCCCACAGACCCCAAACCCACCACCCTGCACAGCCCAGGGAAACGTACCTGTGGCCTGCAGGACTGCCTGTGCCAGCAGGAGCCAGCCCAGGATGCTGGCACAGCCTGGCCCCATGGCACCTCTGCTGCAGCGGCTTGAGCGACGCCGATGAACACACCGGGGCTGGGAGCAGGGCAAGGTGTCAGCACCCAGCTCCTCTCACCCTGACCCAGCCCTACACGGGGACAGAGACCCAGGGCAGGGAGAGCCCCAGCATCACCCCCTGCCAGGGGGCTTTGGGGACCACCAGCCCCTCCTTCTAGGGCTGAGCCTCTCCTGCCCTGCCCACTGCCCACTGCTCCACCCCAGTGCTCACCTTCTCTCCCTCCCCTCCAATGCCCACCAAACAGCTCTGGCTCCCAGCCGAGGGTGCAGCCCCCAGTGTGTGCAGACGCCAGGGTTTGTGCAGCCCCTCAGGGTTTGTGCAGCCCCCCGGTGTGAGCTGCCCCACCACCCCGATGTTTCCAGCCACCCACGCCAGATTTACCCTGCACCTGCAGATCGGTTCACTCCCATCCTCTCCCTCCCACTCCTTCTCCCTCTTTGCTCGTCCCACAGCTGTGCCATGCTCTGCTGTGCCATGCCACGGTGTGTCGTGCTGTGCCATGTCATGCCAGCTCATGTGTCCCTGCTGCCTCCCAAGCCATGGCCAGAAGGAAACATGTCCGCGCTCCCAAATCCATGTGCATGGCAGCCAAGACTTTCCCAACCAGAGCACTTTGGGGCTCAAGCTCCCAGCACAGAGGGTCCCACATTCCTCTGCTCCGCACAGGTCCTTGCACCCTGCCCTGTCCTTTCCATGCTGCTGGGCAAGGAGCTTCTCAAGGAGGGCATGGGAGAAGCCACCTGTGAGCCTCCTGACCCTGGTGCCAGGTTGAGGACACCTCAAGACCCCTGTCAGAGGGAGGCCAGAGTGGAACGGTGCTGGTTTGTTACTCCCCAAGATCCTGTGGGATGGGAAGTGAGGCCCGGTGGCTGTTCTGCATGCACTGCCTCCCACTCCCTGCCTGGGAGTGATGCCCAGCAGCACCCCCATGGCCTCAGCATGTCCCCATCCCCATCCCCATTCTCATCCCCATCCCCATCCCCATTCCCATTCCCACCTGCTGACAAAGCCTTCCCGGACCCAGGCTACTCACCTGCTGCCAAACCCCCTCTTGCTGCGTCTCTGGGGCAGCGGTGCCGGGACCTGCGTCCTGGCTGTGCCGGCTGGGAGGTGACGCGTCTGGTGGAGCAGGAAAGGTGAGTTTGGGATGGGACTCCGTGTTTGAAGAGGAGCCTGGGGATGATTTTGCAACCTGGCTCCAATGAGCTTTCAACACACCACAGCATTTGCAAAGCTCTCCCTGGAACCTGTTCCGGTGGCCAGAGGGAAGCTGGGGGAGGAGGATGCCCATCAGCCCCCCCAGGTGATTCCATCACCCCAGATGGGACTCCCACAGCCATGCCCACCCAGTGCAGTGCTCCCCTTGGGAAGAGCCCCACAGGAGCAGCCTTGTGTCCCCAGGATAACTCGGGCAGGGCTCCCACTCAGGGTCCCTGCTCGTCCCACCGGGCAGTGGTTTGGCTTTGCCATGGTCCGTGCCACCACCATGACCTGTGTCCTGCTTGTGGCTGCTCCACCACCTTCCCTGCTGTGGGCAGAGGTGCTGCTGAGGCCATGGTTGTCTTATGCCAGCAGCCAGCCATGGCACGGACCCCTGAACCCCACTGCTGGCTCCGCAGGCGGTGGGCACAGCAGGGGCAGTGCTGAGGGTCCCATCGCCCCCGTGCCCCCCACGCTGGAGCCCCACGCCGCAGCGGGCTGGGTGGAGCTGGCTGCAGCACTTTATCATTTGCAGAACAAGTCTGGGCTCCACACCTTCTAATTTGAGATCCTTCCTAATTGCAGGCATCTGGCTGGCAGGAGAAACAGGAGAGGGGCAGAGCCACGGTAGGGGTGGCATCTGCACTGGGGTACCCTTGGGGCAGCTGGGCCAGGGAGACAACTCCCCACCCAGCCCCTCTCCCAGGGACAGCAGCCCCTCGCTGGAGACCAAAGACCACCCCCCACCCAGAGACCACAGCTCCCCACCAAGGACAGCAGCCCCTCGCTGGAGACCAAAGCCCCCACGCTCCCAGAGGCCACAGCCCCTCACCCAGGGATCTCACCCCTCTCTCAGGGAGGCAGCTCCTCACTCAGGGTCTGCACCCCCTCACCTGAAGGCCACAGCCCCCACCCGGGGACGGCAGCCCCTCGCCCAGGAATTACAGCCCTTCCTCCCCTGGGGCCACAGTCCCTCACCCCCAGGGTCCTGCTCCTCCTGCTGCGGCCAGAGAAGGGACCCCCCCGGCACACATTGCGGCCCGTGGGAATGATGGGGGGTGATTTCTGCAGCCTCACCCCAGCTCCTTGCATCCACTGGTGCATCCCCTGATTTCCCAGTCAGTTTGTCAGCAGGGAGGGAAGGTCCCAGCCCCGTGGCAGCTGCGGTTCCAGATGGGCAGGAGCCAGCCCGGAGGGGGCAGTGCCAGAGCATTTCCCTGCACACACGTCCCCAGGTGTTGCTGAACACTTGGGGTGGGGGCTTTGTATGTGCCACTCCTGCCTTGCAGAGCTCCGATATCCCTTGGAAGTGCAGTGTCAGGAATAGTGTGGCCAGCAGGACCAGGACCACAGGGCCCCTGTGCTGGGCACTGGTGAGGCGACACCTCGAATCCTGGGGTCAGATCTGGGCCTCTCATGACAAGAAAGACATTGGGGAGCTTGAGCGTGTCCAGAGAAGGGAATGGAGCTGGGGAAAGGTCTGGAGCTGAGGGAGCCGTGGGGGCTCATCCTGGAGAAAAGGAGGCTCGGGGGGAGACCTTCTTGCTCTCTCCAACTCCCTGACAGGAGGAGAGGGGAGACAGGTGGGGTCGGGCTCTGCTCCCAAGGGACAAGGGAGAGGACAAAATGAAACTGCCTCAAGTTGCAGCAAAGCAGGTTTAGGTTGGACAGTAGGGAAAATTTCTTCATGGAAAAGACTGTCCAGCCCTGGCAGAGGGTGCCCAGGGCAGTGGTGGAGTCACCATCCCTGGATAGTGGAACTTAACAGACATGGGGATGGAGCACTTGGGGACAGGGTTTAGTGGTGGCTTTGGCACTTCTGGGGAAACGGTTGGACTTGATGATCTTGGAGGCCTTTTCCAACCTCAACAATTCCGTGATTCTATTCCGTGATTCCAAGCACAGGCAGCCCGACCCGGCTGCCACTGGGGCCAGCGCTCCCCAGGAACATGGATAAAAACCTGGGATGGCCTGATTTGCTCCGTGAGCAGGGCTGGGACAGAGCCCGGTGCCACCTTCACGCCACACTCCAATAAAACAGCTGTTAAACCTCTGGGTTTTTCATTTTCCCCAACCTCAGCAGCTCCGAGGCGCTCACACGGGGGGCCTTTGCCAAGGAGCACTCTGGCTTTCTCGTTCCTGGACTTCAAAGACACTGGTAACGTTCCCAAAGGCACAGGGAAATACTGTAACTGGTATTTAGGGAAAGCAAACAGGACAGGGAGGTCACCGCGGGCTGCGGCCGGTGTTGGCCGTGGCCAGAACAGAGGGGACTCTGTCCGGAGGCCACCCCGGCGCTGGGTGGGTGGGTGTGGCCAGCGGTGGGAGCTCTGGGAGAGGGGGCACCCCCAATTTGCCCATGAGGTTCGGTGGATGAGGGACACTGATATCATTTACTCCAGCTTTCCGAGTGTCTGACATTCGGGTTTTAAAAAAAAACTCTCCCTGCTCCGCGAAAAGAAAGCAGGCTGGGGAAAACCAACGGCACATGTGGAACGAATCAAGGTCTGGCAGCGGCGGAGGGGCTCCAGCTGCAGGGATAAACAAGGAGCCACCCGCGGGCCACGAGGCCGGAGCCCCCGGGGCACCCCTGGCCCTGCACCGCCCCGCCGAGGAAAACCGAGCGATTTCCGAGCGCGTAGAGGAAACACTGACGGGAACGGCGCATTCCGGAGGGAGCGCGTCATGGCTTTACTTGGCGCCCGAGACACATGCGAAGGTTTCGAGGGAGCCACGTGTGGAAGTGTGGTCCAGGAGAGGCGCACAGGGATCTTCCAGGGGGATGGGGGGATGCTGGGAGGGAGGGGAAGGGCCGGGAAGCAGCAGCCCTGGCCGGGAGCACACAGAGCTCCTCGCACAGAGGTTCAACCCCTGGTCCCTCCCGCGCCCCCAGCACCGCATCATCACCCACTTCCACCACTGAGGGATGCTGGAAAGGGTCGGGGAAGAGTTAACCCCTGGAGCCCCCCAGCACTGTCCTGACCATCCATCACTGCTGGCGCCACAGGTAGGTCTGGATGGAGTGAGCTGGAGCCACAGTCTCAATGAACCCCATGGTGGGGTCCCGGATCCCAAATGGCACATCCCAGCCAAACCTAGGGAGTAAGAGAGGCTGAGCAGGTCGGCACAGCCAGGGCTGAGCGTACCCCCTTGTCCCCCTGGCCAGGCTGACCTGTTGAGGACCACCAGGACAAGGGCACCGTCGGGGCGCAGGACGGCCACGTGCTCCAGCTGGCAGAGGAGGCAGCGGCGGCTGCTGTGCAGCCCCACGCGCCAGGAGCCCTCGGGGATGAACTTGCTGTGGGGAGAGGATCAGGAGAGGGGTTGTGCCCCTGGTCTGGGGCTGGCAGCAACACCTGAGCTCCTTCTCACCCACCTGAAGTGCCCCAGGTGGTAGAACATGGGCTGCTTGTAGAAGACATCCTTGCTGCTGTCCACGATGACGGGGCTGTCCACAAAGTTCTTGACCCAGTTGGGCCCCCCCTCCAGATCCAGGACCAGGTTCCAGTCGGTCCAACCGGCCACAAAGTGGTTCAGGACCTGGGAGGGCAGGAAAGGGGCTGAGAAGGGTTGAGCACCCCCCAGCTCCGGGTGGGCAGCGCCAGGGGGCTGTACCGTCAGGATGCTGTGGCTGTACTGGTCCCCTCGCTCCCAGCAGCCCAGTGACACGGCGAAGCGCAAGGTGAAGAAGCCGCTGCAGGCCTCCGTGTAGAGGAGGAAATGGTCAGGGAAGAGCTTGTGGGTGGCCTCCAGGCTGCAGCCAGGTGGGACAATGGGGTCCAGGTACCAGTGGACTGCCAGGCCAGCCACATAACGGGCAGCCGTGGCATTGCCCAGCACCTGGGGGAGCAAAGGAAATGCCTCACACTGAGACCACCCGCACCCTGTGCCCATGGGGATGGACACATGGACCTCATGTGCCAGTGGGGTCTCCTGGGGCCACTTCATGTCCCCTCCCGTGGACACTGCACCCTCCCCTTGCAGCACTGCATCCCCCTGAGCAGTACTCCAGTGTGGATCCGGCACCCCAACAGCACCCCAGCATGGTTTGAAACCCGGCTGGGTGCAGTGGGAAGGGTTGGGAGTGCCCCTCACCCCCCACCTGGTTCTGCTGCTGCCTGGCCCTCCCTTCGCATCCCCCTGGGGTGGTCCAGCCCTGTGGCTGGCAGCGAGGGAGGGACATGCTGAGCCCCCTTGTAGCCCCTGCTGGGGCAGGGGCATGGATTCCTTTCTTTCCTCCTAGTTCAGGGTGACTCCCCCAGACAGCCCTGTAGCATTGTGTGGGGAAGCTGAACCAGAGAAGATGCTGTTGCTGGGGTCTGGGATGTGGGTGCCACCTCCTGTCCCCACTGCCACCAGGCACATGCAGAGGCAACTGCTCCCGAAGGAGCTGGCTCCAACTCCTGCTCCGGCAAACCCGGTTTGCTCCCGGTCTCCGGAGCTGGAAGAGGCCGCTGGTTCCATTTCCTATAAACCCCGAGGCTTGGATGGGAGGTGGAAAGGTAGGAAGGGGCTCTGCTCTTCACCACTTTGGCCCAGTGCGGGAGGTGGATGCGCTGGTCGTCGAGGATGAGGAGCCGTGTGTGGTGGGAGCTGCGGGCCAGCGCGGGGCCCAGGTCGCGCAGAATGAAGTCCCGCTGCTGTGCGGCCGTGAAGGCGATGGTGGGGAACTGGGGGGGAGTGAAGAGCCCCGCCAGCGGCTCGTTCTGCGGCGTCACCGCCCAGAAGGTCAGATTGTGTTTGGCGTATTCATCCAGGAACCTGGGGCAGGGAAGAGGGCGCAGCGTCAGCCCGTGCCTGCCCCCATAACCCACTTCCCAGCCCCCCTCCACTGTCCATCTCATGGTATCACCCCGGGGACAGTACTTGATGAAGTAGTTGGCCCAGGTCTGGTGGTACTTGTCCCCCGCCTGCCCCTTCAGCGTCCCCTTCCCACGGACGTCCCCATTACTCCTCATCCAGCCCGGGGCGGTCCAGGGGCTGGCGAACAGCGACAGCGGCCGCTTGCTCATGGCCAAGGCTCTGTGCAGGACAGGGATCTGCAGGAGGGAGAGAAGGGACCAGCTCAGCTCGACCTCCAGCCCCCGGGAAACCACAGGGCCCAGCACCAGATTACAGGGAGCGCTCACGGGACCCCAGCCAGGACCAGCAGCCGGCAAGCACCACCCCATGGCACAGCGCCCCAGCTCCTCATCCCACCAGTGCCAGCCAGGATGCGCCAGGACGTGCCCCGGAGAGGGTGCCAGCTCCCACAGCCTGTCCCCACACACCCTGCCACCGTGTGCAGGGCTCAGCAGCAGCTGGTCACGGGGGTCCCGGCCCACGCAGGAACTCCAGCGGGAGAGGGGACAAGGAGCCGATGGCAGTGGCTTCAGCCTCCCACCTTCATCTTCACGTCCTCGTCCACCAGCCTGAAGTGCTTCAGCTCGTAGTCATGGGGGACGTCATCGTAGCTGTAGGCACGCACAGAGAAGTCGCTACAAGCCATGGGCACCCGGATGAGGTTGTACTCAATCCCTGCAGGAAAAGCGGGAAAAGCATCAAGCAGCACCAGAGCAGACGCCCAGGTGACGGGTGTCCCTGCAGCCGGGACAGGCACAGACACCTTCGGTGACCCCACGAGCCACCCACGCTGCTGTGCCCTCACTGCTCACCGCACGCGGAGAAGTAGGAGCGCAGCAGGTTGTCCTGGGCCGGCCGTGACAGCTTCAGGATATTCATGGCAGCTGAATCCGAGAGGGACCCGCCAAAGCCCTTCATGCTCTGGTACAGCGTGGTGACGTTGGGGGTCAGCAGCAGCCCTGAGGGGAGAGCCTGGCTCAGCCCGCGGTGCCCAGGGGACCTGCGGTGGCACCGCCGCCCACCTTTCCGAGCCTGGCCGTACCTGGCGTGTGCAGGCTGTGCTGGAATTTCCCCTCGCTCCGCTCCAGCCTCTTGCCGGCCTTGCTGCTCTCGTACTTGACGTAGGAGCCGGGGGGCGGCAGGACCAAGGGGTCCAGCGTGTCGCAGTACGTGGCGTTGCAGACACAGACTATCGAGCCATGGCCAAAATCCCTGGGGATGCAGGGCCGGGCACCTGGAGGGCACGGGAGGCGGGGGGGG
>VZRE01005000.1:0-19456 GCA_013396775.1 Cephalopterus ornatus
GGCAACCTGTGCTGGGGCCTCACCACCCCCTCAAGGAATAAATTCATCCCAATATCGTATCCAACACTGTCCTATGTCAGTTTGAAATCATTCCCCCTTGTCCTGTCACTGCAGAGCCTTCTGAATAGTCTCTCTCCATCTTTCATGTCAGCTCCCTTCAGGTCCTGCAAGGCCACAATTAGGTCACCCTAGAGCCTTCTCTTCTCCAGTCTGAACAATCCCAGTTCTCTCAGCCTTTCCTCACAGCAGAGCTGCTCCATCCCTGTGATCATCTTGGTGCCTCCTCTGGACTCGCTCCAGCAACTCGATGTCCTTCCTGTGGTGGGGGCCAAGTTCTTGGATGCTTTCTTGGCTCCTTGATGGAGAACAGGAAGGTTTCCCCTCACTGTGTCCATTTTGCTCAAGAGCAATCAAAGTTGATTTTGATGCATCTGGGACTTCATAATATCTGGAAAAGCGAATGTGATGAACAGGAAGTTTAGTCATGCAGACTTCTCCTATATCCTTCTAAGCAGATGCACACGCCAGACTTTCTTATGGAAGCATCGTGTGCAGGACAATATATTTGACTTCTCTTTTGTGTTTCCAGGGAGATGGTGAAAGGGTCATGATAATAACTGGGCCTAACATGGGAGGAAAGAGCTCCTATATAAAGCAAGTGGCCTTGATCACAATCATGGCACAGGTTGGTTCTTATGTTCCCGCAGAGGAGGCGACAATTGGAATTGTGGATGGTATTTTTACCAGGTAATCTTTCAAAACTTGCTGTATGTATATAGAAATGTTACTGTAGCAGGGTTTGTGTGTGTGTCTGTATATCAAAATGTAATTTCATTTTTCATTTAGAACTCCAGAATTTATACCTGAAGTTTCCTTTTTCATTTTAAAGGCACATATTCATTGTTAAGTTTTGACTCTGATTTTCTGGAAAGCTAATGGTATTTATATTGTAATCTTTGAATCTTCGAAGGACAACTTTTAATGTGTATGTCTTGATTAAGATCCCGATATTTAAATCATCTACCTGAATGGACATCTCAGCCAAATATATTCTGCTGGGTGGCAGCCAAATGGTGTTTCCCCTAAAATGAATGTTGTCACCTCTGAAAGTCCTGTCACAGTTTCTGCTATCAAGTTCAGTTGTATACATTCACAGTGTTTGAGATTGAGAATAGTGGCAGTTTATTTCACTCAGTCTCATTTTTGAGACAGTGCTGAGTAATTTGTAAAGATTATCAGTACAGTCAAAAGTCTGTATTTTATAATCTAATATTGCTAAGGTTTATCCCCCTGATTTTCCCACTTTTGCTTTAGTAATTTTTTTAATGAGCAGAAGTTCTGTGTTACTGATGGTATTTGAGATGGATTTTTATCTGTGGTTATACTTTTCACAGCAGTCATGTATGATAGAATTTCCTGAAATTCTAGTTCTGAGATGGCAGTAAGCATTCCAGAGTTAACTTTTAACAGAGAATCTGAAGTAGTTTTCACCTGGGATTGCTTCATGACATGAAGTGAAGTGTTCTTACTCTTCATTGTGTAATGACAAAAATGAATGAAATTGCACCTTGATGCAGTTCAGGGCTAAGCAAATTAGAAAGCATTTGTATCATCTTTCCAAAATTCATTGCAGACTAGAATTCAAAACGGTTCACTTCTTTCCCTTCCCTATGTTGAAAGGAATTAACTGATTAGTTGGATGAGCATTTTCTCTAGAGGACACAGAGATACACAGGATCTGATTTACTTTACAGAACAAAGATTACAATGTCACCAAGATTCGAAGATGATTTTTGTCCTCTGTGTTTTGTAGCTAAACTTCACTTGTGTTCACAGGGACTGAATTTCTATACACATGCAAGTCTGCTACTCTAGAGCTGAGTCTCTGCTTTTCTCTACATTTCTTAGACTGTCATTGCAACAGGATGGTTTCTGCACAAAACGTTAGGAAGTGTGACAGAGTCATTGGGAGAGACGTTTTGTTTTGTGCCTGCTTGAAAGAGAACAAATTGGGATTTTATCTGAATTCTGCCTGTTCCCCAGTGTATTTCACTGATTCCACGCCAAGTACTTTTCACAACTTTTCTGATAAAGAAGTGTGGTCGAAGGTAAAAGTTATGCTTTCAGATTTCAAGCCAAGCAGACCTAGAGTGCATTACTGTGTGAGGTTTCAGACCATTTAATTTGTAACTCCTCACACTCTAAAACCAGCAGACTGATTTTTTTTTTCCCCTCCCTGTCTATATTAGTTTTGGAAGCTCAGCGGGATATGCCACTCATTTAATGTGAAATGCGTCAAACATCAGATGAATATATGGAAGAATTACTGAAATTCATGTAATTGCACTGGCAATTAAGGGTAAACTAATTGGCTCAATATTAATCAAGGAGAAATTGAAAATACATTATTAAGATAGAAGTACTCGTGCATTAGTTGAAAGGTAGCAAGAAGCAAAAGGGAAAAGGAGTAGCTTATCAGATGTACAGAGACTGCAGGAAGTAGGCACCTCTGTTTTTGTTTGTTTGGGGGCTTTTGGGGGGTTGGTTTTGTTTTTTTCAGGGGTCTGGAAAGGCCTTAAAGTATGGAAGTCTGTCAGTCCAGGTTAATGTGATGTTACATCCAGAATATTTCTGAGCCCTAGGAAGTTATTCCTGAAACAGTTTTTAATGCCTGCTTTGAGGAAAGAATCAACAAATCAGCTGCCACATGTTATCTCTTACTTTGAGGTTTAACGCTCTTTTGTAAAGTCTCAGCTTTTGCCTTGGACTCTCCGCTGGTAGGGAATGACTTAGAAGAATCAGAGGCTTTCTCTCAACTCACACCCAATTTTGTTTTTTTTGTTTTCATCTTCTGTGTTTTGTTTTGGGAGTTGGTTTTGCTTGGATTTTCTTTCTTATTAGTTGGTTTGATTTATTTTTTTTTAATGACACGTTGACAGCTAGTGGACCTCCTTTCTGCGCTGCCACACCAGCCCACAAGTGTCTTGCTAAAAATTTTCTTTTTTTGTTGTTAATAGCATTGGTATATTTGTAATATTTTTAAAACTTTGCATAAGAAGATTTACAAGTTAGTTCTGTCACTGCTGTGGTTAGTTGTTTGTGGGGGCTATTCTTAAGAGTGGCACCCCTGGGATGCTGTGAGGATGCTATACAGGCTTACTCTGCATCAAGGGTTCTGTGTATCAGGAGCACCAACAGTTCTGCTTGATAGATCTGTCTGAATATTGGTGCTTTATACTGCAGCCTCTTTTTTTGTTCATAGGTTACATCTTCGAACTGTGGATTTATAAAGGTTTAAGAGATTTGTGTCTCTAGGATTTGTGAGTTGTGTTCCAATAGGGTTTCCATGGAAATTGAAAGGTTGCCACTATGGTTATTCCTTCTGATATACTGCATTTATGTATGGTATCTTCCCTAAATTGACTGTAAATATTGGATTATATTAAACATTTTTAAAGATACAAAGGAGTTGCTTACAGGTGGAATGAAAATAGGAGTGATCTAGCTTCATTATTGGTATGTAGACACAAAACAAAGGGTGGTCCAGACATTTTTAATATGGAGGGAGTACACAGTATTTTGAGGATGTTTGCTGGTTATTATTTGCTCCTTTTTGGTTTTTTCCCTTCTTCAATCAGGAATAATGTTTTCTTGCCACCTTTCCTTAAATAATTTAACTTGATCAGTGTCATTATATTTAAAAAATTCAGAAGGATTTTGAAAAGGTCAGCACCTGGATCTATATTGATTTGAGTATTTAATTCTTTGGTGTTTGAAAATTCCCATCCAAGTTTCTCCTTGCAGCAAATTTTAAAGCAGTTTTTGCTTTAAATTAACCTTCAGGGTTTTTTAGTTCTAATATATTTATTCAGACATTGAAATTAACGTGTTGTTTCTCTGCATGTTTGAGTAGAAAGACAAAGCAAGGGTGGGCATGCATATATGGAGGAATTAATGAAAAGAATTCTGTTGGCCCAGTCATGTCCTCAGAAATGGTGGTGTTTAGCTGCTGAAGAAAGCTGACCTTTAAAGAGATCCTACTTTCAATCTATTATTGATGGAATTTCTTATAGCCATAAGACTTCAGCCTAGTTCCTGTAGGTCAGCAGTAGCTCCTGATGAGAGTCAGTTTTCAAAATTGAGAGAGAATGCTATAGCACTTTGAAGGCAAAATATGTTCAAATAAACAGGCTAATTTAATAATTCAAATTATCAAATGCCTTGATTTCAAGATTTTGAGATCCATTTTTTGAAATCACAAACTCCCATATGAAAGAATACTGCAAAGGAGAAGAACTCCTGCCAACACTATGTGATGCTACAGGGACAAAGAAGAATTTCCTTTTAGAGCACTTACCTGCCTTACTTTCTCTTCTTGTGTTGAAATCAAAGCTATTTCACTTATTTCAGTGATCAGATGTGAGAAAGCATAGTCACACTACAGTGACCCACGTCTTGCAGTGAGGTTTTATCCCATCAGCCAGGCTGGGAATGCTTTTAAAGCTGCAGATTCAGTTATCTGTACTAATATAGTGCCCTGTGCTTCAAGTGCCTTTCAAAACTGCCTCTTGCAAGTGATCTGGCACATGCTTACAAGTTAAAGGAATGAACAGAGGCATCAGTAAGATGCACGTAGATTATTCTCTCGTGCACTTTGTCTCTCTTGAAAGAGTTACCTTGCTGTTTGCAGACTCTCAGCATGACCTGAATTCTCATGGTAGCAAACACAGGGGTGGAAGAGGGTGGCAGTACAGGTTAACAGGTGAGGGTGATGGGTTGCCTAGGTGAACAGCAGTTCAGTGTTCCCAGTCTACCTGAGATATGCAGCTGCCTGCACTTCGAGGCCCTTGTCTGTGTATAGTCCCTGCACCTCACATGATCTGCATTTAGGTGTACAAAATTTTGTCCTACCTTTTCTCCTTGTAACAGATGATCTAAAGCTATTTTTAACATGGAAGGCATTCCTCATTGCTGAGTCTGTAGTTAGGAGATACTCATTTTCTTCAAATTCCACTCTATATCTGAAAATGTTGTGAAAACAGATGGTGATTGCTCACCTTGGCTAGGGAGGGACAGTTTTGTTATTGTAGGTTGTATTACATGTCTATATGCAAAGTCTTTCAGATAGACACAACCACAAGTGGAATCCCAAATCTCTGTGTTCCAGGTTTCAAGCTACAGAGCTGCTTTGGTATTTCTGTTGTCCTTGTATAATGATTTTGAACATAAATCTTTGGGCAGCTGACCACCGAAATAATGAAAGAGTTTCATTCCCCTCACCTGGCCTTAGTTGGGTCATGTTATTTCAAGCAACCTAGATTGAGTTCCAGTCATGTACCTTGCCAAGGAGTGGCAACTCTGAGTTGATCAATGGGTTCACTAAAAGGAGGGGATTTTGATCACTGAAAGGGATAGCGGATCTACTGAGAGATTTGCCAAGTGAAGGTCCTGTTGAAAATTGCTTTTGGGGACCTACCCATGTGAGTAGCTCCGATCACTGCTCTGTGTGACCAGGAACAGGACCTGAGGGAACAGCTGGAGCTGTGTCAGGGAAGGGTTTGGTTGGATGTCAGGAAAAGATTCTTCCCCCAGAGGGTGGTCGGGCACTGAACAGGCTCCCCAGGGCAGTGGTCATGGAACCAAGGCTGCAGGAGCTCAAGGACTGTTTGGACATCAGCTAATTCTTCTTTCTCTTTTAAGAAACAGAATAAGTGCAAGGAAAACATACTCCTCCTGTCTTCTCCATTTTTTGGACAAAAGTGCCCATGCATATTTTTAAGATATGATGCATTCCAGTTTAAGGAAGAAATGGTATTATTTATACACATGCCTGGCTTAGCATGGTGGCACTGGTGAGATTAAGTCTGTTTGTCTTTAGGAAGCTGCTTTAATGGCCAAGACATTTCATCACAGAGTCCCTCTAAGGGGTAACTCAGTGCTACTCTGCCAGCTAGGGCTGTGCTTCCCTTGCTCTGCCACTGCTCAGGTGGGATCTTCAACTGATCCTGAAACCCACAAAGACAAGACATGTCCCATTGCATTGAAATCTGTGGGTATTGCACACTCGGTAAAAAACATCAGTATTTGAGTGCCTGCTTGAGTGATGTGCCTGGCACTCCTCATCTTCATCATCCTGGGAGCAGAAGGACCCACATCAGTCACATGCAATTGGACCCAAAAAGACGGAAGAGGAAAGGGCATTTATGTATCCCAAAGTGGCATTTCTTGTATGATTCACTACACATATAATGGATCCTCTCACCCATTTTTTTTCTATGCCTTGATCATTGTCACCTAAAAGAGGATTTACACAGCAGAAAATAAGGGAATGTTTGTGGTTGTGCCTCTGTGGGCTTGTGCAAGAGTGCATGATGTGTGGAACCCTTTGCCTCTTTCCTGTAATCTGGAAATAAATGCTCTTAAAGCCTAGAGGACAGCTTAGAGATGAAGGATTTTTCAAAGTAAACTAAAAAACCCAAGGAAACTCAGCCCAGTTAATCCAGGCTTCTGCAAAGGCTCTGTGTCAATAAGCCATGGTACTTTCTTCTCTGTGGTTTATTCAGGCTGTTTTTCTGATCTGTGAATGGTGGAATTGACTTTCAAAAAGGTCAGGTCCTATAATAGATGTATCGTGAATGTTACCTCCCTAAATGCTTTTACAGCTATTTAATCCTGACAACTTGACAAACTCAGGTTACTGTTTTGTCAAGAGTGTGTGGAGCTGAAACAAACAAGTACACAAACATATTTTATCTGAATAAAATGTACGTATTTATGGCATTATCATGAATTTCAGTAGGGTCTAAAGTCTGGATGGAAAGCAAATATTTTACTAATACCTCCAAGCTCTTTGGCAATTGACCTGGGATGCTTGTACTTTAATTTTTGTTTTCTTCATTGGAATGCCACCATCATTAAAAATTGAAAGATATTTAAAATTGCACAATGCACTTTAACAGATTAAAATGTACCAAGGCTTGTTAAGAGTTTATATTCTAAGAACTCTTGAGAAATTCAGAAAGCACAGGATGGAGCGGTATGTGAATCAGGGAAAAGAATGTTTCCATCAGAGTGCAAATGGAATAGAAGATGTTTTCCAAGTGCTTTTCACAATTAATTGAAATCTGAGGTAAATCACATAAGAATAAAATCAAAATAATACTTGTAAATATTAGTGGACACAAATACAATACAATAGTTGATCTAACTTCTGGTGGCAAAAAAAATCCCAACTTTTTGTGACTAGGCAAATGACGTTGCATTTAATTTCATTCCAGTTTTACTGGTTTATTGGTACAAAGGAGCTGCACAGAAGGAGCACAGAGAGGGGAAATTTTGAGGTTAAAATAATAAATAAGTAACAATCTCCATTATTTCAGACTTCACTGCAGAAATGGTCCTATTTGCATAGAAATAGGCAAATACTGCCTCTCATTTTTATATGACGTGCGAAATTTGTTGGTCTTGTTAACACAGAAGACCAGTCACCAAACTAGAAAATTTCTTGCTTCCATTTATTTCTTTATTAAGATTTATAGATTTCTTTGAAACTTACAAGGTAGGATAATGGAGGTAATTTTTTCCTAGAAATACCAGTTAATATCACAAAATTTGTCATGAATCCGGCTGGTCAGCTTCCTTCTACTGTGTGGAGGTGACAGCAGTGCTTGGCAGGGCTGTCTGCAAGTGTGTGCAGAAATCACCAGGAGATGAGCGCTGAGTCAAAACTGGAGGAGTTTATCTCAGCTGAACAACTTGTACATGACCTGGTCTTGGCCAGAACTTTGGAGGATTTTTTTTTTCCAAGTTCTTTAAACCTCAAAATAAATGTCTAAATTTAAATCAATCAGATTTTCTTTTTGGGAGGGGGAAAAAAGTAGAAGTCTCTCAATTTGCCTGTGCAGTTTGACTCTGAGAGAGATAATGGTCAGAAAATTAAAAAATCAAAGGCACTTCTTTGCATCTTTGTTCAGTCTCTTTGTGTGTGGTGATGCCTAGTGGTTCTGCCGTGCACATTGATTTATGTATTGTGCAGAAAAGTAGGGAATTGTTCACACAAAGCAATCCCAAGTGAATGGCAAGTCCACATGAGAATTTTATACTGATGCACCAAAGAAGTACAGTTTGTATTGCTCTGGAAAGCACAGTGAGTCACACAACTTGTTAGTTGTCAATAACTCCAAAGTAATTTTCAGAATTGTTGCTCTTTTATGGCACAGTGATTTGTTTCATTTTGTTCTTCCTTAATTGTATTTGTGTTTACCGCCAGAATAACAAAAATTACTTAAGTCTTTCATTTATGCTCACAATCCATCATATAATTGCACCTCTGGGGTATATTTTTCCCAGCTTCCAGGAGAAAAACAGGATGCTGTATTAAATTATTTGGCCTTTTTTTTTTTATTATTTTTTTATTATATGGACACAAGTGGGTTTTTGGGGCTTTTTTCATAAGAAAAGAGTAAGTAACAGTTGTAGTTAGTGTTGTTACATTGAAAATTTATTTCATTGTGTTTTTTTCTGGAAAAGTTATGTGTTGGACATTTCACAGTACATTTTAACTGTAACTATTTCTGACAGTGTTCTGTAGCTCTGTACAAATAAATTAAGCTGTACTTTGCATATATCTGTAGATAATTTAGTTTCATGTCTTCGCTCATTTCATAGAAACATACATCTGCAGTGTTATGTTTCTATCTTTTAGACATGGTAATAATACAATATTTAACAAAACAGTCTTTGGTTTACGTACATGGCATTTGTTGTTATCTGTGAATACAAGCAACTGTTTTGCTTTCAGGGGTTTAAATTGGCTTAGAAAAGTCATTAAAATTTAATAAAAAGCAGTTCTTTATATACACAAATTTATAGGACAATTTCTGCTGCACATTTCACTGTTCCTGACAAGGATTGAGAGGATTTTCCCAGTTCTTTTACAGTGAAATCGAGTGGTTGTATTTACCTTTCTAAAACTCTACCATCCTATGGTTTAACCTGGTCACAATTTGAATTGGATTTTCCTTGCTGTCCACAGGTTTAAAGGGGAAAAGTTCACTTGTGCTGAATGTTTCAGCCACTGTCCCTCTCTGTTGCTATAGTTTCTGCTCCTTAATCCCCCTTGGCCTCAATCCTGCAGCTGCATATGCACATTAACTTAATTACCTTGAGTTCCCTTGCTGGTATCTGACAGTAGTACAGTGAAAACCTGCATACATTTTAGAGTTGGGTTTTTCTTTGTCTTCATTTTTTCATCTTCTTCAGGCTAATACTGGTGACTCTCAAATCAAGACCTTAATTTGAGTGTCTAAGCTTATAATTTCTCCTTCAGCAAAATGTTTGTACTCATAGTTGGTCTTTTTCTGGGCCATCAGTAACATTTATACAGATAATTTCAAGAATGATGTATTTTCCCCAGGTTATGTAACAGGTATTTTTAAGGAGTTCTCATATTATTGAGGGTATCATTGCTGAATTTCAGGAAACAGCTTTCTTGGGTGTTCTTCACTAGATAAGGTAACATAAACTTTTGTAAAACAACTGAATTTTTGTTGCCTTATAAAGCACTAGGAATGAGGGGATTCTGGTAACTCCTTGCTAGTGACTGTATTGACTCCATTGGTGTTCTTGTTCTCCCAGCTCAGTATTATCCTGTCAGTCAAGATGAAGCTTTTAAAAATATTAAATCCATGGGTGTTTTTCTTTCCTCTGGCTTTCACCAAAAAAAAAATCAATGCACTTCACATCTTAAAAGTTAATCCTGTTAGATCTATTTCTTTTAATATACTGGGGTGCTTGTGTGTACAGGATTCCCCTGTGGGACAGGTCTAGAAGGAAACGAGGATTTAAGTGACTGCTTTTTCTGGCTACTTCAATTACCCAATCATGGGGGAAAAGGAAAAAAAAAAAGTAAAAACTGCTATGAAACTTGAGTTTTGAGATCACTTTTTACTTGCTTTTCTTTTCTGGGTAAATAGAAGTTTGTATCCATAGGAGGCTTAGGTTTTAATAGTTTTGTTAGTTTCTCAGTGAGTGAGCAAGTCACATATCTACAATAACGTACAAAGTAAAAATGTGTTTTACATTAAATGCGTTCTATGAGGCTTCTGAACAACAGTTCTTCTAAACTGGGTAACATGCCATTGGTATTTCTTCATTTAAAATTTGCAGATAAGCAGTAGAAATGGTTGAGCAGGTGTGTGCATGTTGACTGTAAACAGGTTAATATCATGAGCATCATCTGATTTCCCACCCTCATCCATGTAACTTTGCATATATTTACAAGTCACCATGAATAATGAAAAAATAATAACTATCCTGATAACAGTGCTTTTTGTCTTGCCTTTTTTTTTTTAAATTCTGTAATTATAGTTTCTGTACATTGTTTTTCTTAGTGTCAGTTTTTGGGTTGAATCAGTGAGATCTTGATGGGTATGAAGTGAACGATGTGCCAGTATTTTGTGGGGGAGTGCCAAGCATTAGTTTCTTGCCAGTGAACTGTTATAAATTTGCACATGAGATCTTCAAAGGAATTACTTAATACATGTTCATTGTATGTGGAAAGCAGCCAGAAGTTATAAAATCCAAGTTGGGCTACTTTCATACTCACCATGTGACATTCTTTTTAGAAGTTTGAGTGTTTCTGAAATACACAAAGTTTCAAGCCACTTTTGTGGGCAAAACTGAACAATTGTTCTGGTTACACTTTGGGACTGGAGCAGTCATCCTGCTCTTCCTCCATTTGGGATGCCTGTTCTCCTCTTCTTGGCAGACCAATCTGAAAATTTTGATTTTTTTAATCTGTGAAGTCTCAGTAGGTGTTGTTTGTTTAATCCAGTTCAATGGGAGAAGTTTAAGTGTTGAAATGAAATTTTTCTAGTGTCCTTCCACTCATGTCAGGATCAATATCAGGTTTCTCTGTTCTTATAAACAGTATCTTCACTCACATCTTAATACTCGCACTTTTGCAACCATTTGTTTTCAGCAGAGACCACACAAAACTGCAGCTGGGAAGAGTATTTTCTGCAAAAAAAACCCTGAAATGATGCAAAACAATTGTTGTGAGATTTAAAAAAAAAATAAACTATACATTGTTGTTCAAAAACCAGTTGCGGAGAACAATCCCATGTCAGAAAAGGGATGAACTGCAAGGCAGGAGCAAATCTAATCCTTTCTTTTTGTAAACTAGCTATTTTAATTTAAACTTAAATTGCTCCTGTTCAAATGCAGTGATCTTTGAAATGACATTTCAAAGGGGGTTTTGTGAGGGAGTGACTGGAATTGTGAAGTTACATTATGAATTTATTTATGTTGTTTTCAGTGTTATCTTTGAATCACAGAAAGTAATTCTTGTTGATGCTGAGAGTGTTCTACACCTTATTCTCAAGGCAAAGAGTAATTTCCTCTTAATGTTAATTTTTCTTGAATTGAATTTATTCTTCTGTAACAGGCACTTGGTTTTATTTCTCTAGTAAGTATTTTAGAAGTATTCTAAACTCAAGTGGATGTTGCTTAAGTCAAGGGGAAAATGTAATTTAAGCTTCTTTTTTTTTTCCCCCAACATTAAGTGTTTTATAAACTAGGAATCAATAAATAGCATCAGGATGTTGACAGCTGTGTGAAAATAATGGTTTTGCAGTCTTGTTTTCCAGGATTCATTTGGTGGTGTGTGGCTGGGTTTTTTATCAGTGGGAGCTCCTGGGCTGCCTGTCATTTTCACAAGCAGTGTGAGAGATTCTCACTAAAATAAAAGTATAATAAAATACATGAGGTCCACGCTGTGGTCTTAATTTGATAACCGAACTATCTAAGAGCATGTTGGATAACTTCTTTAGAAAGTTATATCATCGAATTTATGCTGCAAAAATTAATTTATGAAAACAAGGCCTCCCTGTTGTTTTTTCTGAGGCCTTTGACAGGAATCTTTACTACTTGTAAAGACAGATCCTGTCACTGAAAAGAGATAATGCCTCCCCTTTTGTTTCAGTTTACATAATAAATGTGTTGAACATCACAAGATGAAGAGCTTTTAATTTTATAAAATTTGGTTGGCTGTCAAAGAGAAGTTATAACAAGCAGTTTCCAGCCAAACTGAGTCTGCTGAGGAGGGATGGATCTCTTCCCAGCACTAGAGAGGCACTTGTGATCAGTATATTATGGGGAAAAGTTTAATGTTTTTATGTATAAAAACATTTAGGAGGCAAGATACTTTAAAACGTAAATTCAAAGTAACTGAATCTTGTAGAAGTTTGCTGGGATTTATTATGGCTGTTTTAAATATGAAAAAAAAGTTGTTTAAGCAATAGGTGTTTTGAGTCAAATACTTTATTGTATCAGGAAATATGAAGTTAGGGAGCAATGCCTTGGTTTTATAAATGCAATCATCCACATTAAAACATTTATTCTTGTTTCTGGGATAATATTGCTTAGCATTTATGTTTAAAGAACAAGTATAATTCTTTCAGTGTTAAAGACAGAGGCAGAAAGAACAATTTTATCCATTTTCAAAGGACGACATTTAGGAGGTTTTATGTCATTTAAAAATACACCTTTTTTTAAAATCTGTAGATAAGCCCTAGTAAGATTTGAATGTTTTAAGATGCTGAAAAGAAAGGCTTCTTTTGCAGCTGTCTGTAACAACAAGGGAAAGATAACACTCATTTCTGTTTGTATCTTGAACATTTAATGTGGAAGTTCTGAAAATTATTTATGTGAATGCAAACTAGATGCAAAACAATTAAATGATTTGACTCTCTGGAAATGTTGCAATCCAAGAGAAAAATAGATCTGAGAGCTCTCAGTGTAATCACCACAGACACACACAGCCTGTTAGATGCTGCCTCTGTGATGAAAAGACAAATAAATAATGAGAAAATAATAATAGTGATAATTCTAGGATTGGAAACTAAGGTTAAAGTTCCCCATTATGGAGAGAGATTGTTCAAATATAAAAAGTATTTATCATTCTGGTAAATGTATTTGTAGTTAATAGTATTAGAATAGACCAGTTCTGTTGTCCTCTGTAGATCTGTGCAGGAAGGGGGATTGAACATTCAGCAAAAAAATCGGATCCAAACCGTTACATTTGATTTTACAGCAGGACCTTAAATTCTTTAATATAATATTAAATTCTTTAATATGTTCATCTTTCTTAACCCAGCATTTAAAAAGATTACAGCAGTAAGTGGCTTAATAAAACATTAATTTCACAATGCCTTGATATCCTGAATTATATATTTATTTCAGAAAATACAATATACTAAACTCATGAGTCCGTTTTCCTTAAATCAGTGTGTTTTGTATGTAATTATATATTGGCTGATGAGACTGAATAAACCCAGTTTTACATCCCGAACCAGTGGCTGGTGATAACCTGTCTCAGAAGAGATGCTGTAAAGAGATTAACTAATTGAAAAGCATAAGGGGAAAAAGAAAATGTTCTTTCTTCCAGGTGGAAGTGTATTAATTGAACAGGTAAGGAAAGCTGCAGAAAAAGAGAAGAAGAGAGTGGATTAACAATTTCATCAGGTTTCTGAGATGAAAACTGCAAATTCACAATTTGAGGTAGAATTTGAGGAATGAGAGTTACATGAGTCTGAAACGGGGATAAAAGTGTTATATGAAATGTGGAAGAATTTGTGTTTGGGGAACTCACCTGCTGGAGGCTTCTGAGCCCAAGGACAGCTGTGTTTTAAAAGAATTAGGAGGAAAAATCTTAAAATCTCTTAAAATCATGTTTAAGCATGCTGATTAAGATTGTATACCTGTGTAATTAGGGGAAATAATTGTTTTGGGGGATTTTTTGTTATTGCCTGAAGGAAGTAACTGCTCTGTGTGTTTGTATGCACAAATACCTGGTCACATGAGTGCCCACTCCATGTGGAAATTCCAGTATCTGATATTTTTGGGTAATATTAGCATAAGAAACCATACAAATTAGATGGTCAAACTAAACCAAAGAAGTAAAACTGATCTTTATAGCTACCTCTGCTGGAATTCTTCTCATGAGCTGCCTGGCCTGAATTCCCAGAGTCCTTTTTGGACTGTTTGTGAAGGTGGGAAAATTGTGTGCCGAGCAGTTGTTCTGGAAGGTGAATGTTCTGGCTGGGTCCTCCAGCTCTGCTTGGGGCAGCAACAGGAGAGTTGTATCAAAATGGTTTCATCATCATGATTTTTTTTTCCCAGCTTTATCTGGCATTTTTCACAAGTTGGTGTGTTCTGTGTCCCAATGCAGAATGGGTGCAGCAGACAACATCTACAAGGGCCGAAGTACCTTCATGGAAGAACTGACAGATACTGCTGAGATAATAAGAAAAGCCACATCAAGATCCCTGGTGATCCTGGATGAGTTGGGCAGAGGGACGAGCACACATGATGGAATTGCCATTGCTTATGCTACACTTGAACACTTTATTAGAGATGTAAGTGTTCATTTGGCACGTGGCTGTGAACACTTTTTCAGCCTGGCAGGCTGACTTTGGCGTTTCTTTGTAGAAATGTGGCATGTTTTAGTTCATAGCAAAGTACTGTGGATAAAGGATACCAGTTCTGTGATGCTGCGTTTAAAAAAAAATTGGAGCCAAACCTTGTTATGTGTTGTTGTAGGTGGAGTCCCTGACCCTTTTTGTCACTCACTATCCCTCGGTTTGTGAGCTGGAGAAGCTGTATCCAGACAAGGTTGGTAATTACCACATGGCTTTCCTGGTGAATGAGGAGGAAACCGGTGAACAAAAAGGTACAGTATAAATCTGAGTGAGTCTCTGACACTGTAGGTATGGGCAGAAATCAAAATTGTTATGATAATTGACGCCTCAGTGTGAACGTGATGCATCCAAACTCACTGGACTGTCGGCCTCATGTGGCATGTGTGTGGTGCATACATTTTGGAGGGCTTGGGAACTGAACATCCATTTCTCTCATGTTTTACCCAGGGATGACTGAGCAAAAGATCCACCCACCCCAGCATCCAACTTTCCACAGCAGCAAAACATGAAGGATTAGGGAGCAGGGATTAGGGATCAAACATACGGCAGCTCCTTCTGAAAGATCTGTCTGCAAACACGTGCTATTTATGGGCCTTCAAGAGCAAGTTGTGTTTCCTGCTGTTTTGTGTTTCATGTTTTGGATTTTCATTTCAATGAGGCTGCCCAGTTTATTCTTGTGTATCTTTATTGTCTTCATCCTACTGTGTCAAGGAGATCCAAAATTTGGTGTTCTGTGGACATCAGAATGCATCATTGTTTTGAAACTGTTTTGAAGCACGTACCTTCACTTGATGGTACCAGTTCTTGAATTATAGGAGGCATCATAAAGGCTTGTTCCCTGAATCTTTCTGGGAACTTTTTATGGGGTTTTTTTGAATTGCAATGATATTTGCCATTAACCTTTCCCCTAAATAATGCTTTAGTGTTGTATTACGTGCTTATATTGTGAGCTAATCAGGACAGGGAATTTCTGTTTGCCTCATAGAGCAGGTTTTGACTTTGGTTTTATTTTTTTAGGATCTGAAGCTGAAGAGAATCCTGAATTTATCACTTTTCTTTATCAAATAACTAAAGGAATCTCTGCAAGGAGCTATGGCCTAAATGTTGCCAAACTAGCAGATATTCCTGAAGAAATCTTGAAGAAGGCAGCTCACAAATCAAAGGAGTTGGAGAGAATAGTGAATATGAAAAGGTCAGAACAATTGTTACTTCTTAAAAATTATTTCCTTCTCTAATGCCTACTTCTGTTCTCACAGGTGATCCTGAAAATATTCATGAATTTAATTTAGGAAGTATCTTACTTACTTTGGAACCTGAAACTGTGTATGCGTATTATAGTGTAGAAGGGAACATGGATATTCTTCTTCTGATTTAACTTGAAAATATTTATAATATATTTTGGTTGCTCTCCAAGCAGTCCAAATTTTACTGAAAGTTTGGGGATTTTAACATTTTTCTGATATCCAGTTTTCGTTTTGGGTGTATGTACCTTATATATTGGACAAGTTATGAAAATTTGCATATGTATCAAATAGCATAATCCTTCTAAATCTTGTAACATTGTCTACACAGTTTAGATATAAATATTTGCTATATTCATATTCATTTCCACTGCGGTTTTTTTGGTTGTTATTATTTTCAGTGGCAGCCCTATGACCAAAATTCAAATAGCCTCTCTAGGAACATAATAAATCAAGATCTTGGTTGTCCGTGACTGTAGCTAATCCTGACAGAATAATTTCATATGAGAACATTGTGACTACTAGTTATTTATAGGTGCAAATGGTTATTTTGAAACTCAACAGTTCTTTGTACTTAACACGATTTTTATCCACTTTTAATGAAGCAAAATAAAAACATTCTATTTGAATGTACATGGCAGTTTATGAGAAAAATAATGTGTTAGCTTGTGTTAATTGGAAATAATAGTCCATAATTGACAAAAGTAAAACAACAAATTACTAGCAATATCTAAACTCTGTTGTTATAGGCTACATAGGCTTCTAAAATCAAGAAAAAATTGTTCAGAAAATTGAGAACTGGAAGGCCAGAGTTACTGGGTAATAAAGCTAAAAAATGTGAAATAATGTAATATATCCCTTTCATTTGTCTTTTTCTGTGAAAATACTGTGAGCATATTACTTGGACAGGTTGCAAGAAAGTTCCAGCATGTCTTCATTGCTAAAAAGGGAGTTAATTGCATACAAAACCCATGAGCAGTAAAAATAGTACGGGATGATGTAGTTGGAAGCCTGATTTAGAGTGGCCAGAGAAAGGAAGTGAGGGCTGACTGAGCGGTAGTAATTAAGGGACTTGATTGTGTCCCATTTTTCAGCCTTTGGATATGAATGCTGTCATTTGTATTTTAGTTTTTGGTAGGTAATTTGCTTGTATTCTCAGAGTGAAAAAGGACAAATACTTACTCTAAAACTGTGATGAGCCCTTTGTCCTGTCCCATCACTAGGGCCAGGGAGTCCCTGTGCCTTCTTCCCAAAAGAGATTTTAACAACATTAAAAGTGGATATGGTACATAATAACCATGGTCTTGCGAATCAACCTCAGACTTGTTCATTGCACTGCACTTGTGCTCTCACAATACCCATGGGCCAGATGCCTTGTCTTATTTTTTTAAATCACTTTCATATTGTTTTAGAAAATCCACTGGGTAATTTCATCCAGTTTTGACATCTTTGTCGTCAGGAATGTGTGTTATCCCATTTTAAATGTCTTGTTATTTGTCACAGCTCTTATAAATCAAAAAACACTAAGAAGAAAATAGGAAGGATGTGTGCACTCATTTATATTGAAAATGCCTTTTCTCTCTATGATTCTACAAGTGCAAATTTGTAGGGACTGAGTGATAAAAATTAAACAGTGCCAACTACAATGCTGTTTATTTCCTTCAACAATTTACTCTTGCTCAGTCTTTTGTACCAGTGTTTTGTCAATACTTCTGGTACTGTAAGTTAGTTATAAAATTAATTTGTTGGCTGTCCTAGAGCAGGATCATGTATCTTAGAAAATATTAACTGGTTGTTTGAAGATCACATAACATTTTGAGCTGTGCTATTTTTAACTATGTATAAAATTTTGCAGATGACTGTAGGGCTTTCAAGGTTTGATGTGCTTCATTTAAAAATGTGCCTGTGTTTTGATTATTTTTTTTTCTCTTCCAGAAAGAAAATGAAGTCTTTTGCTGAAGCATGGAAGATAAATGATTCTCAGGAACTGCAGAAGTGGAAAAGTATGTGTGAACCTGAAGATGAAAGAAAGGACAGTTTTTAATCCTCAGATCGTGGTTAAAGATGGAAGATATTGGAGGTGCAAAATATAGGTCTGGAGACTAATAGATTCTATCAGGGTGTAGTTCTAGGTGCACTAGGTTGACATGTTTGCCTTCTGAGAGATAAGAGTTGCTCTTGTGTAATTTTCTCTCTCCACGTCCCTTCCCTTTTCACCCTTCTTAATGGCAAAATGTCTGCTGGCATTGGATCTAATATGTTTAGAAAACATGAAAAAAACTACTGGTAAATTATTAGGTACATATTTTATAAATAAAATAATGTGTTTCATCTTTATTGTACTTCAATTTCTAAAGAAATACTTCTCTGTGTTAGGAAAATGTCGCTGAGTCTCAACTGTGCTGTACTGCTGTGCAACTGGTAAGAATGGGTACTATAGAGAGACCTTTCTTCTTATTCTAGTGTTAACACATTTAAAATTCACTGATTTTTTAGAGCACCCTTTGCTCCTGATCTTGTCCCTCTCTGGCATGGTCTGGATAAAGACTTAATGCCAAAAATAATCTTGGAGTATTGTAGGGTGAGTGAAATTCAGACTGTGCAGCTGGTGCAGCACTTGGCCCCAGTGCTCTGTCAAGGACAGAGCGAAGCTGAAAAATACAGAAGTGCTTTTTAATTTTTTTATTTCCGGTTATCATGGCCAAATTTCACATGGGAACGTGATATCCAAATTGTTTTTTCCTTGTAAATAACCAGGTTAAATATGTTGCTGTGAAAATGGACCATGATGTTGGCAGACATGTTCCTGAGGGACTGACCCTGTGAAGGCACCCACACTGGAGCAGCTTGTTCCTGAAGGACTGCAGAAAAGGGTGCAGTTTTTTTACCTGTCATGACCAACTACTAACCCTTCAACAAACACGTCTCACCAGGTTCTTCAGATGGCAAAACATCATTTAAACAAATACTTTGTCTGCCACTCAAATAGCAGAGATCAATGTGAGCTCCTCCTTCCAGACCTTGTAGTGCCTTGACCTAAACTGCAAGAGCTGAAGAGGAAAATCAGTCTTTCAAGGCGTGATTACATATGTGTGTTTATCTGAACCAGGCATTGTGGAGCATAATGAAGCAATACGCTTGTTATTAATGTGCACAGATGCAAGGCTTTAGATCTAAAAGCCTCTGACCAGAGTCATCAAAGAGAATAAATGAGCCATCGCTAAATTCCTGTATGTGCTAAATGTGCTTTTAGTCTTCTCTCTCAAGGGAGCATTCAGAGTGTGCTCTGACAGGAGAAAAAAAAGACCTGGATGCAATGAAAAAAGTGAAGAAATACAATTAAATGTGGACATGGTATTGCTGTTTGCTCATACTATTGAGAACAAAGCAATCACAGCAGGGTTGTAATGTCTGTGATCACACTGGAAACAATTTCTAGCCCTGCTGAATCCAGCAGTGGAGGTTACCTTGCTATCCCAGTAAGGTTTCTTGTAGACATGCAAGCTAATTACTAAAGCCACTGTTTTATTCGCTGTCCTCAGAGAGAGATGAGAAGCTGTTCTTGTATTTTTTTATTTTTAAATTATTATTATTATTCTTTTATTTGCCATTCCAGCACATTCCTCCATCCAGTTGGCGGCCAGTCACTAGCGGTGTCCCCCAGGGATCAGTGTTGGGTCCAGTCCTGTTTCGTATCTTTATTGACGATCTGGATGAGGGAATTGAGTCCACCAT
>VZRE01005001.1:0-18527 GCA_013396775.1 Cephalopterus ornatus
GAGAGGAAACTGTGGACTAGATCAGCCTTAACGGAGTTTAGTGCTTTGGCCTTAATGACCACAAAAATCTGTTTTCTTTCTCCAAGCTGATCATTCTGTCTGCTGCACATTGCCCAGATTTTACCCCCACAATTTTCCCTCCGTGCCCACCACTGACTGCCTCAGTGTCCATCAGGATGTACGTTCTCCCTGCTACAGATGACCTCAGACTGTACCCACAACATTTTCCTGACCTCTCCACAGCTCAGAAACTCACTTATAAATCCATATGTTCATTCTCTACCCAGCAAAATGCCTCAAGTTTACTCTCAAAACTTTCCCCACCTATCCACCACTGAGGAACTCATTTTTACCTCAGAAGATTCCTCTCTACCCTGGAGATTAGAGCAAGTTTTACCCCCAGCACTTTCACTGGAGCTCCGCAAGGTTTACCCCAGTTTACCCCGTGATGTACATTCTCCCTCCTCCACATCACCTCTGATTTTACAAACATAAAGTTTCCCTACCTGCCCATCACTGACTGCCTCACTGTACCTCAAAATGCTCATTTTCTCCCCTAGGTGACATTCAGATTTACCCTCACAGTTTTCCCTGCCTGCAAATGACTTATTACCTTATTGTTACCTCCAAATATTTGTCCTCCGCCACAGATTACCTCAAATTGTTCCCCCAAAAAACCTCCTTACCTGTCCACTACTGATTACCCCAGGTTACCCCATGAGGTACATTCTCTCTGCTGCAGATTAACTCAGGTTTGACAAAAATTCCCCTCCCTGCCCACTACTGACTGCCTCACCTTACCGCAAAATATTCATTCTCTCTGTGACAGATTGCCCCAGATTTCACTCCCAATGTTTTCCTTACCTAGCCACGTCTAAGCAGCTCATTTGTACCTATAGAGGGTCATTCTCCATGCCACAGACTACCTCAAGCTTATCTCAAACCTCACCCTACCTGTCTTCAACCGCCTGCCCCATCTTTACCTCAGCAGATTACTTCTCTTCCCAGGAGATTATCTGGAGTTCATCACCCACCATTTTCTGGGTCTGTCACCACTCATTACCTCAGGTTTCCTCAATGTGTTCATTCACTGCCCTGGAGAGAATGAACCTCCACCTTTTTAACCCCCAAAGTTTCCCCTTCCAGCCCACTACTGATTACCTCTTCTTGAACACAAAATAGTCATTCTCTCCCCTAGAGATTACCTCCTTTTTAACCCCCCAAATCTTCCCTACCTGCACACTACTGATTACCTCTTTTTGCCCTCCAAATATTCATTGTCTGCTCTGCAAACTTGCTCAGGTTTTACCCTAAAAAATTTCTCTGCCTCTCCCCTACTGACTGCCTCACTTTATCCCAAAATGTTCCTTCTCTCTGCTGCACATTGCCACAGATTTTAACCCCAAAATTTTCCCTGCCTCTCCATATCTGATCACCTCATTATACCTATATATGTTCATTCTCTACCCTACAGATTACCTCATGTTTATTTTCAAAACTTTCCCAACCTGCTCATCACTGATTACCTCCTTTTGACCTCCAAATAGTCATTCTCTACCCTGGAGAGTTTCTGAAGTTTCACCTGCCCAATAATGACTGCCTCACTTTATCCCAAAATGTTCATTCTCTCTGCCAGACACGGCCACACATTTTACCCCCAGAATCTTCCCTGGGCCCACTGTAGTGTCCACTCCTGATTGCCTCATTTGCACCTCTCAGTGTTCATTCTGGACCCTGGAGATTACCTCAAATATTTCTGCCTTAAATGTCCCCACCTGTCCACCACTGCTTACCTCAGCTGACCTCATGATGTCCTTTGTCTCCCCTGGAGATAACCTCATTTTTAAACCCCTCGTTTTAAACCTGAAGTTTTACTCCAAAAATTTTCCCTTCCTGTCCACTACTGACTGCCTCAGTGTCCATCAGGATGTATATTCTCCCATACTACAGATGACCTCAGACTGTACCCACATTTTCCCTACCTCTCCACAGCTCAGCAACTCACTTATACACCAATATGTTCATTCTCTACCCAGCAGAATACCTCAAGTTTTCTCTCAAAACTTTCCCCACCTGTCCACCACCTCTGAGAACTTCCAGGTTTTGTACCTCATAAATACAGATATTCTGTAATGAGGTTGGTATTAAAACATTAAACAACTATATGAGTTCATCACATGAATTTCAACAGCAGGGGTCACACAACTGATACAAAGTCATTTGCTGCTAGAAGGATACGTCACCACAATGCTAGCAATATTTTTATATATAGGAATTATGGCACTTGTATAATTCCAAATTACTAGATGGTACCTAGTGAAACAGCAAGGCAGTCAAAATTCCTCATACAGATGACACAATACCGGTCCAATAAGTTCAGATGACAGGATCTGACCTGACAATACTTTTGGGACAGAGATTCTGGTAGATCAAACTACCTTCCATCTTGATGAAGAGACAGCTGTCGGGTTGAGACTGCCCCTATATGATCTGCAAAATGCATTTCCTATCAAAGACTGCATTCCTGATCCACAATTTTAAACAAAAAGTAACTTTATCTTAGTTTAGACAGAGGCAAATGTTGACTATAATTCCTAAAACAGCACTTCTGCAACATAGAAAAATATTGGTATTTTTTGCCTCCAAAAGATTGTTTTGCTTTTACTGTGAGTGATTTAAACATCCCCAGAATCCTTCTGCCTACCTCCCTCCAGACTGTGAAGATAATTACATCATTTTAGCCATTTCATTTTGAGGATATATGGAACCAACTATGTTACTTTATAGATCCCAAGAACTTGCTTAGGCACTCTCCTGCCATTTTTTAAATAAACAGTCACCAAAAGGCTCAAAACCAATACTTCCAGATTTATTGTAAAATAAGGTTTATTACAGCAGAAGCTACTTACGATTAGCATGAAAAATTTTTATCAGAGCATAAATATTGGCATTCTTGCTTTATATGTTTCAATCTAATTCCCAGGAAAAAATCCCAACAAACAGTAGACCCTATTTCTAGAAAGACCCCACAACAATATAGCAAAAACTGTATTAAAACAAACAGAGAAGCTCGCTGTCACCCCAGTTATCCTTCACCCACACATTCTCCTCTTCCCCAGGACCTGCTCTGTGACTGTCATCCCTTGTCTTTCCTCAAGCTGTGAACTGTTTTGGAAGAAGCTCAGCCTTTGTTCTGAGAAAAACACCGTATCAACAGCTGAGTTTACCCAAAGTATCTTTATTGATTTAACTCACTCTGAGAGGATGGTCTATAAATCAGGCTCTCTACAGAAAATAAAAATAACTGTTGCATTCCATTCCATTACAGTTTTCAAGAGACACGCTGATTTTAATCTGGTTTACAGGCAAGGTGGCTAATATTTTATTACATCTTAAAAATAGGCACTTTGGTTTAAAATCTTTTACTCTAAACCTGAAGAAGCAAAAAAACCCAAACAAAATAACTGATTGAGAAACCAGATTACAGTTAGAAGAAAAAAAAAAGGCAAAAAGAAAGCAAAAATAAAGTAGATGCACAGTAGACTTCAGTAGTGAAAATTATTAACTCTGTTCCAAGTATACACTGAATTATCTAGTTAAATGCTTGAGGTCCTATTTAATAGCTACTGCTCTTAAAACTCGGAAAGCTTTTCCTTCAGAAATTTGTTGATAGCACATGGCAGCCATGAAACTCCTACATAGAAAATGCAGATAAGTAGTTTCTGTATGTCTGAGTAATTGATTTTAGGTGAACGTTAAACGATAATTACCACCAAATCTTTTCACAGATTAGTTTTCCGCTTCTTTTCGTTTAACCACGCAGCACAGACCACATGCAAGTGACTACACCTGTGTAGTTCTGCCCTCTCCTGGTCCATTCAACATATGCAAGAGACGTTGCAAACACTCAGAACAAGGAAATTATTGTGCAGCAACAGCAAAAGAGCCAGACTGACCACAGGCTAATTTGCTGGAGGTTACACACACTGAACTGTCTTACAATCACTTCTCTGGATCCTGATCTGTCACTTCTTAAGTGTTTATAGATAGCAAAGGATCTTTCCAAACACAAGAGAAATGAAATCATATATTTACGAAACAAATTGATGTTTTTGCTACTGTTTTATTTGTAGAAAGATCTTCCATTGTGCTTTATTTTATACTTGCTAAATGTTTTTTTCTCTTAATCTGATCTAAGTTTCTCTGAGTAACGTCAATAAACACTTAGATATTGAGAGTTTTCAGAGACAACCACATGTTCAGATATCTGAGTAGTATCTCCTGCTTAGGTTAGTTAAAAGGCTAAGCTTCACTTTATTTATTTATTTTTTTAATCCCAGCACTATGATACTGCCATGCCATATCCTTTCCTTTTCCTTGGACAGGTTTCACACTCCAGGCTTGTTACTCAAAAGTGCAAACATATAAACATAAAAATGTTCCTCACGAGTCAGAACCTTAACAAAATTTGTTAAAACCCTCCCTTATGGCTTCTGTGATAGCCTTTTCACCTTCACCACCAGAACCTGAGTGCATGAACAAGGAATACTGCAGATTGCTTTGCACAGCTGGGTCCTGGGAAGCTCAGAATCTGCTTTAGCAAACAAGGAAGCCTCAGTAAACCTGTGGCATTAAGCACTACTAATGTATTTCAGCAACTTGCTCCAAGTGTCTCTAAGACATTTGTGTCAAGTGAACAATGCCAATGAAAACTTGTAAAAATGTTGCAGAAAAAAACAAGAAAGCTCTTAGTTTTAAAATTTTTCTATAACAAAAAATTTCCTTATTTCTGCTCCTGCTCCTCTTAAAGCAACCCTACAAGAACCCTTTGGGCCTTGGCCTCTGATGGTGACCGAAGGTTTGCAACTGAGTTCAGAACCTTAATAAGAGTTTATGATAAAATAAACATCTAACCCCCCAAAAGTTTGCTTTCCAAACAATAATAGCTGGAAAAGTGAGGACAGGTTAGAACAAACAAATGTTCTTGTGGGCACCAAAGAACAAATGGTACAACAATTTGTAATGTAGGTATTTCAGTAAAAGGTTTATAAACAACTAAACAGCTATTCATATAGTCCTGTGTACAGTGTGGTTAGGAATTATGCCAAGGACAGACTTACCCTAAAGTGTTAGTAGAATCAGAAACTCCAAGTCTGAAGAACCTAGAAAACATCAGCTCTAAACTACCATCCCTAAGGACAATATTTATCTTTGCTTTTAAAGAAAACAGTCTTTGTCTTACCTTTGTCAGGACTTTTGCTAGCATAGTCTGTGATGGAAAATGTTTTTAGAAAATGCTTTTTGTCATATAGAGAGGTCAAGGATGTTTTCCAGGCAAATAGCAAAACTACTGCGCTGAGAGGGAAATGGATATTTATGCATATCGATTCACAAGCTACTCACAAGTTCTACTGAAGTCAGATGCAGGACTGAACAATACTTATAGTTTTAGAAGCACTTCACACTGATGTAACTATATATTATAAAACACTAGAATATTTTAACCAAATATTAGGATATTTTCATTTCATGGTAGTTAGTTTAGAATTAATTCATTTCCAAGACCCACTGAAATACCAAAGGGAGAACTTTCCTATACTGAGGACAGAAGAATTGGTTATTCTTACTCTGTTATAATTTGAATATATCATGACAACTTACAAGATTACAGAATGATTCCACGCTAATTATGCATCTACCAAATATTTTCCTGTTTCAGCTGTGTTACCTTGGCAATTATGGACTGGAACATTCTGAGTATCCTGCACTGCTGTTCTTACAAATATACTCACAAAGAGTTTGAACCAAATTGCTCTGTTTCAATAAAAATAGAGTCACATTAAAAATGAGAGAACATTCTCATCTCTTTGTAAATGCACCAGTAGGAGAAAACTCTATGATGAAGAGAGCAATAGCCACCAACTTTGAAACATATAACCCTTAGTTGAAAAAGGCCCAAACATTTCTTGGGAGCAAGGTAATACATCCACAGCTCTAAGAACTTTAAACCTGGCAAAGAGAAAATCCTGAGATCCAAAAGATGCCATTTCTTGGCACTTAATTCAGCAGAATGAGCTGTTAAAGTCACAGGTGGATCTGATACAGGCTGTTAAAAACTCAATCAGCAAACCCTGTTCTTTGCCACTATTATGTTCTCTTTCTAGATGCTTGGTGGCACTTGCGGCATCCTGCCACAACCTAGTCAGGCAGGTTCACATCCACAAATCCCGCTCCCTGGGCTCACACCTGGCCTGACTGTCAGATAGGAAGCATGATCATGACATTTGCTCTGCATAATTATTGTTTACCATGTGTATGAAATCGTTGCTGCCACCTAAAACATCCCAGGCACGCACACGTTGTCTGACAAGCTGCAGCCTACAACAGTTAGTTACCAATGGGGAGCAGCAGCTCAATTACTACTCCTGAGGCTTTTTGTTCCATTTCTCAGGAATTGTTCATATGTGTACTTGGACTGTGCTTCTGCTTGGAAGTCTTTAGATACCTTGTGTAATAAAACATTAATTCTCTCTCATACATTATGTCTGAATATAACCAGCGTGCCCATGTAATCCACTGTGATTCTGAACATTTATTAATATTCATAATACATTTTCATTATAAAGACCATTGTGTCATCACTATTGTCTGTCTTTTGAATGAATAGATAGCATGATAGGTGCTTTTTGGTCCATTTCCCCATTAGTATACTTCTTTCCGCTATGGCTGTACTGTTTAAACAACTCATTACTTTACAGTGCTACCTGCTATTTTGCCATAGAAGCTGCTTACGCCTCTACTGACTTGGTGTCTCAGCAAATGTAGTATCTCCAGCTAAAAAGAAAACCCAAAAAGGAAAGGAAAAGAAGGCATTTTCTCCACTTCAGTTGTGAAGATCCCAGTGCTTTTGCTGTATGCATTGAAGTAATAACTCTGTATTACTGGTGGTAACAGAGTCTCATTCTCCTTCCCCGGCAGAGCTTTGTTTCACCCTTTGAGCAGGGACCATTTCTGCAATTCCAGCCAAGGCTTCTATCACTGTACAAACTCCTTTTTATTAGACAAGATGTTCTCTTCCTATTAGAGACTTTACTTCAGCTTTCTTTTTCACTCTCTCTCACCTCTCTGCCCTCAGCCACCTGTTCTGTCCAGGGAAGATCCAGAAACCTCTCCTTGATTCAGAGCTCTTCATCATAAAACAAATCACAGCTATGTAAGTCTATTCTATATAAAAATCCTCAAAGCTGCTCCTGCTTTAATCTTATCTAAAGAAAGCCTCTCAGAAAAACACTGCTTCTTTCAGCTGCCTTTCTCCTATTAAGGGTCTCTAACACGTCTTATCCACTCACAGAAGGTGCAACTCTCTGCACTTAATTTATTGGGAAGAATCCTGGCTTTGACCAGAGATGAGTTCTGAAAGTCAGAAAGGACTTTCTCTCAGTCTTTTGTTAGAAAGAAACACAGCCATTTGAGGTCTGAAATTCGGATTTGGATGTGTCTACATCTGTGCTCTTCAGCAAGTTAGTGTGCTTCTTACCTGCATTTGTTCTCTTTAAAAACATACAATAGTACACAGAGTAATGCTTAGGGCTCATTTCTGATTATTTAATTACAGGATAGCTCTGATCCTGAATTGTTTCCTCTAAATCCACTGCCTTCAAAACCTATTGCAAATTCCAATCAAAATTAAAAGGGAAAGGAAAAGAGATCCTCCAACTTTTGGGATAAAAACTCATCTTGGCAAAAGTGTAACATAGTCATAATGGTGGCAAAAGACTCGAACACTTTTTGAGTAAATGAAAATTACCTTTAAAAGTTTTTCTTGAAATGTTTTAAAGAATATTTTCACATCTATGGTCTAATTTGTTAATTTTATGCTCCTCATAGAAAAAATAAGACATAATCACTCTGCCTTTGGGGGTTAACAGAACCCTTGTGACTACTTGTAACCATGGAAATATAAAGAGCTAGTCAGAGCCCAACATCAAACTAACAGAGGTGCTGAGAGACAAAAAATAGATATATGATGAATTAGCTACACATGAAAGCTCACTGAATCTGTACCAACTGCATTAACAACGTAGAAAGCAAAGTTCACAAAGCCTTTTGATTGCTTAAAAGCATATGGCATTTACTATGGCTTCTCCCTGAAAATAAAGGGAAGTGCTTTTAAAGGTTTGTTTTCAAAGCACTGAGTGCATCTGAACTGCTCTAAAAGCAGAGACAAAATGAGGTAAAAATGGTTCCTGTGTGAATAGGAAGAGTAACAATATGCATGAAAAGACTAAAAAGGCCCTGAAGAAGGGTTTTCTTGGACTAGGATTGTAGTTAAGGAGATTATGCAACCAATGGCCAGTGACATCTGAGTTAGCCATCAAGAATGTTTTCTCATCATCTGCTGACAGCCCCCAACTTAACAGACACAGAAATACCTGCGACAAGATTTATGGACCTATCTGCCTTACAATAATAAGGCATGTGCATATTTAACTGCCTTCTCTGTGGCAGCCCAAACCACCAAACATTGTTTAACCAACTGCAACAACAATCCTTAAACACAGTCATCCTCAAAAAGGGACACCTTTGGGAAAAAAAGGAAAACATCCCTATTTCTTGCTGTAATAAGCAAGATATGACCAACAACAGAAAACGTTTCAATAATACATCTCAGCAAATTACTTGGATAATAAAATAATGAGCATACATAGAAAGAAACCCCATAACATATGTGGAAACTGTGTACATGACACAGGTGCACAATGACTCCAGGAGCCAAAATGTGTCAGCATAATCAAACAGATCCTCTCTCACCCTTGTAGCATAAGTATCATTAGACAAACTGATCAGACATCACTCTTTTCCTTTCTTCTTTTCTTTAGCCCACTGATAACTACAGAATCAGAACTCTCTTCCAATTCCCCTCCTGGTTTCAGGAAGGCCAAGCTCACCTCCAAGCCAGCAGGATTTCTGAGACACAGTGATTTATATTCCCAGATGATCCAAAGGATAATACCACACTCGTATATAAGCTTTAAAACTGTGCAGTGAAGGCATATGGGTTCACAAGGCTTAACATCCTTATGGAAATTTGCCATTTCTTTTCTGTAGGTCTATAGGATTCTCTATAGCCTATAAAATATGCTATATAGAATATAGCACATATATAAAATATATATAATATATATTTTATATATATTATATATAATTATATATAACATATATTATATATATAGCTATATTCTATATCTACATATAATATAAATATATTCTCTCTATATATTTATTCAAATATATAACATATGTCAGCTTTACTTTCCCAGGGATAAGAAAAGAATGACAGATTAATTCTGCAGACTTCTAAAATAAACATAATTTTGTTGCCTTTTTTTTTTTTTTTTTTTGGTCCATTTGTCTATTTGTTTTCTGTGAAAGCAAAGCACAAGCCCTTAGGTCATAAATACATTGCAGATTTCTGTCAGCCTGACTGTGCTGACCGGGGTTGTAAACAGCTAAGATATCATTTAAGTACAAATCTGATGGTAGTTGTACTTGAAAAAAAGACCAAGAAGGAGGGGGGAAAAGTGCCTTAGATAAGATGCTGGGAATCCCAGACACCGAGTTCTAACTCAACACATGATCAGAACTAAGAGTATGTCAAAAATAAGAGACCCTCTGGCCCCATATTAGATGAATGAAATACACACTTACTGTTTCACTCTACTGCCATCTATTTTCCTCATTTACCTCAACTGTTTTTCAGATCTTCATAAAATTTTAAACTCAGGGTCAGAATAATGTCATGAAAAATGAAGATACCATCTGGACAACATTTTCATGCAATTTCTTTGTCATCTTATTTGTACTTTCAGTTTCAGAGCTACCTTGAATACCTTTGCAGGTATGCTGAGTTAAGGGTACATTCATTACACTGCATTTTAAGTTTCATTATTATGTCTATGGAAATCTCCAAATCCTATACTTAAACTGCAACATTTTAACCAGGATAAAATTTGAAGAAGTTTCATTGTTCCATTCTAGAAATTAATGATACAGATAAAATGTTATGCATCATGAGTTTTCAATAAAATAACGTTTTTCAAGTGCCTACATTTAAAAAAAAAATTAGAATGGGTTCCTATGCTGCTAAAATACTTCCAAAAATATTATCTCTCTATCTATTTTGCTGGTAGAGTATCTGGCGTACTTGAACCCACTCCTAACTCTCCTAATGAGAGTTACTACTGCACTATACTAATTACTGCAATACTAGTAATATGCACAAACCCCCAGTTCATTACAAAATCCAAATGCATTCCATAGGGTTACATGAGAATGCATTTCTAGTGCTCCAAGACAATCTTGGCTACACTTCATATTTCCATTTAACTTGTGATTACTTTTTTTAAGTCATATTTGGGAATTCACTACTTCAATACTCATGAGAAATACCAAGTGAAATAGACAGAAATGTTTGAATAGAGGCCAAGTAATAGAAGTCTGGTTTTTTTCATTAGTTGTAAAATCTTCATATTGGCCAATTAATATAATTACTGTTCCCAACACAACACATGAAAACCTGAAAGAAGTGTACAAGAACATTTCCTACTTTCACCAAAGGTCTGATCCGAAGATCACTTCAGGGAGCCTTTCAATTCACTTAATGAAATGTAGATCAGATTTCTAAAAAGCAGACAGTCAAGTCAGGATTTCAGCAGTGTATGTATGCTGCAATAAATATACTTATTCACCTTTATACATCCTATCATGCTTGACATTTATACATTCAGTGTATCTCTTTTTTTTAGTAGATTTTGTAGTCATGTATTCAATAGCTGATATTAAACCATAAACAATACATTAGAGAACAGTAATTAAAATCTGGAGTAAAAGAAGCCTGATGAAATGCTACTTTTTGTGGTTACATATATCCTTGAACAAAATTATACTAGGGATGATATAGGCCTTATTTTTGACAGGCTAAGAATTTTCCAAGACAAAATTAAAAGAATTATGTAGGAAAAGCTGTACAGTATTTTATGCCATCAACATAATTGTGACACAACATAAGGATTATGGAAGCAAACCTAAGGAAATCCAAAATAATTGGCTACTCCAAGCTGCTCCTTCCAACTTGGAGTTTGAATTAATTAAAAGATCAAGTCTGAAACAAAAGTAGAAAACCACATACCTAAAAGGATGGTTACTCTCCTAAAAAGTCAGAAAAGACTTTTGGCATAAATTTCCTTTCTATAGAAGAAGAGTTCTGGGTATCACACCAACATGACACAGAGGCAGGATCAGCTTGGTTGGGCTCTCTGACCCGGACAGGCTGCAGGAGGAGTATGTGAGAAAGCAATGAAAAGGATTTTATTTTGTTGGGTGTTGCAAGTTTGTCTGTCATTAAGTTGTTGAGGCTCCCCTGTAATCTCATGCATCGCTTCTCCATCTCTGGTTCCTAAGCTGACCCATGGGACACCTGGAGATGATACAAACCTTTTAAATAGACAACTTCCTGTGCACTCAAGCAAGCAAAGAAATGTCAGGGGAAGTAAACAGAGTAAATAAACCCACAGAGTATCTTACATTTTATAAGTATCTTACGTTTCATTAGCATTGTGTGAAAGTAATTGAAGTAATACTGGACAAGAAGTAATAATGGACGAGAAGAACAACTGACCATTGGAATTTTTTTATTCAAAAATTGCATGGTTTTGCTCATTAAAATTTGTTGATTAACTTCCTCTATAGAGAAATCTGCAGCACTTGGAGCAAGCCCTAACAATCTGTACCACCTGCACTGCCCTGGGCTCATGAGGCAGCCTCATGGCCCCCTGTTTATCCGGCAACACTGAATGTTTTAGTTCTGCTCCCTCCACTCCCTCTGGCTCCATGTTCAAGCTGCAATATCACACTTCCAAGAAACATCACCAGGAATGACTTTAGAACACTATGACTACTATCCAGACTAGTCTTTCTACGCCCTTCTTTCCTTGTCACCAAACACATGTTCACAGATGAGGGGGTAGGTCTGTGTTAGGTCTAAAATAGTGTAACAGGTCACTTTCATGCTCCTTCTGAGCCTATAGTGTGGTAGAATACCTTTTTTTGCTTCCCATGATGAGAACTGGTGTTTTGTTGGTTTTTTTATTCAGAAGGAAAAAAGAAAAAATAATTGCTCACGAAGAATAGAATAGTAATTTGTATTAGTTGAAATCATTCTATAAAGACCCTAATTTTCAGGTTTGTGACCACATGTGGAAGTATAAACACCAGATGGATATCAAAGAAGAGCAGTATACAGGAATAGTTCAAATTTATGCCACTCCCAGTGACATGTCCATAATTAATAACCAGATTCATGCAGTCATGAAGTGGGTGTGGACAGGGTGGGACCTGTATCAGATGCGGTAGGTAGCTTTGTAGCTTTGCTTCAAGTACAGACTGTTTGGGCAACTGCAGGAGAAATGAGTGGTCTGTGCAAGTCCAGCGTGGAAGTGGAGCTGAGTGACTGAGGGCACACTGTGAGTCACATGATGCAGAACTCCCTGGCTACCACTCACGGTGAACAAGTGGAGATTAAAGTCCCCTTGTTTTCCTTCGTTGAATCCCTTCCATTAAAACCCAAGAGACTGTAGCAAAAGTCTGGGTGAGAATACATTTATTATGACTTTGGTGCATAAGATTTCACCAACCAAGGTCAGCTAAACATGCAAACATAACGGATGCCACGGTTGCCTTTTGCAGGAAATAAAATGTGCAAAGAAAAGTAGCTTTCTACCTTTCCTAGTCAAGTTTTCCTGTTGGGAAGAGCCAAATTATGCTTACAGCACCTGTGCTCATCAGTGGGACATTCTGGCACCTCCCAGCTTCAGTTTCCAGTCTTCACATACCCCAGAACACAGAGTATACAAGCCAGGTAACTACACCAGGGCTCAAGGGCTCGTCGGACCCAGGGAGAGTCTACGAAAGTGTGGGAGATAGGGAAAAGCGTTCCAAGCTGGCTGGACAGGTAGCTCCACTTCATACAATGTTCAAGGGTCCAATGCCTGCCATACCTCAACAGTGCCCATATCTTGCCCTTTCTCCTCATCAGTCTTTTTCCTAAGCATCTCCAGGAACAAGTATCTTTAGCTTCTATCATGACTCTTTTGTCATTTGTTCAGAGCTGGCTGGGATTTAAAACCCACAAAGAATGGAAAAGACCTTTCTTTTTGCACAAACAGATAGATGAAGTCCTAGGACATTATGGCAAGAGGCAAACCACTTGATAATTGTTAGCTTTCGGAATTAGGTTGCAACTTGGCATCCATTTCCTACTTACACGATGTAAATATTTCCAAGTGAATCTAAATCATGCATGTAGTCTGTATATAATTAACTAATGCAGAATCTTTCCTATTATTTGTGCCTAGTCGCTGGAATTTATCCCCAACATATGTTACTATGGATTCCCTCTAATTGCCTTTTTTCAGTCCCTGAAATGGCACATCCATTTTATGACATCTGCTGCATATATATATTTTGATCACATCACCGCAAAACATTCCTGGGGACCAACTTTAATGCTGCTGATACATTGACCTTTTTTTTTTTGCAAACATGAAATGGACACACGATGTACACGGGAAAAGACAAGACACCGAGGTGGAATACGAGTGACTGGGCACAAATATGAGAATAGGTTTTACAGGATTATGTTAAGTATCCTTTAGATTGTAGAGATGTCAGCTAAAGTAAAACTCTAATGTACCAGCTGCTGTCCAAATAGATCACAAAATGAAAGTCCCTATGCTGAGCAGGGCTTAAAATAGAGCAGCTGATGAGTAAGATGCTCCCTCTTATATAAACTTCACATTTCATGCACTAAGACATCTCATTGTCAAATACTCGTGGGGTTGTTATTTCCCATGAAAAATCTGCAGCAGAACAAATGCATCAAATTGTTTCACTTTACAGGCTCTAAGATTGTTATTTTCATGCCACACAGAAACTCCCTTTTAGTCTGCTTTGTGATTCATGTGTTTGGCTGAATAACTTTCCTGGAACTCAGAACAAGAGGGAAACCTTCCCTAAGTACTTCCTGTCTTTTTACATGTACTAATAACAAGAGGGAGTCCTCCCACCTTTCCCATTTACAGCACACCAGGCACACCTACTGGTTGATACACTCACAAGCCCCAGAAACAGTCTGCTTTTTCTCTGTTTTTAAAATAGCATGATTTTCTCTGGCAACAAAAATGTTATCTAACGTTACTTTGTATCACAGTAATATTAACAGGTCACTCAATTAATTGCCCGTAGACAACGGAGAAATCCTAACTTAAAAGATGCACTAACTTAAAAGATGCACATAAAAGATGCACTTCTCTTCCCTCTTTTCCTGTCTACAGCCAATCACAACTTCAAAAGCGTGTTAATCTTAAAACACGGGACAGAAACACGGAATGTTGAGGGGAAGTACAACCTATGTCATGTGTTTAACCGTGGGAGTTTGCAGGCCTCGCTCCAGGTGCCCAGTGGAATCAGTATGAAAGCAATGCTGAAATTTGGCTGTGGAAGAATTAAGTAAAAACTCCAGAACAAGGTCCGGTATATTCACAATTTGAAATGCCAAAAAATAAAAAAATCACCATCCCACTGTCATATTACAGGCTGTCAACCTGGAAATCCTGAAGGAATGGATTCAAATTACACTATCCCCCAACCATGGATTATTAAGCTTTTATTAGACTTATCAGCACTAACTGAAAAGAAAATCCAGCCCCTAATTTTTACAGATTGTGTATCTTCTTTTCAAAATACGTGTCCTAAGCATCATGGTTTCCTTGTATTTGGAAAACAAGTAAAATGTTTTGTGTAACTGATGTGAAAAACTAACTGGAGGTGCTGAGTGACTTACCACGCTCTTGAGAAGGCTGCCATGAGGTACTCCAGTTCTAATTGTGGCTTTGCATTTGACTTAATAGGTGGGTGTAATCCTGGCCAACTCATTAATCTCCAGGCCTGCTTTTCCAAATCTGTAAAAGGGAGGATATTATACCTAATTAATACAGTCTGTGTCTATTAATTATCCAGTATGAAAAAAAATACTATTTGAATGACATTTAGAATTCCATCTACACCTTTCTATTCAACTGATTCTGCTTCTTATTTTCCCCTTAAAACAAGCAAATCAAGGCTGGTTGAAATTCATTCTCCATTCATTTCATTACCAAAAGGAAGAGTCTTGGTGGGTTTTTTTCCACACCTTCAAGTCAAGCTGCATATGTACTGTCTTGCACTGGCTGTTCTGTGAAATTTAGCTTACAGATTTAATAGATTTTGCTATTCTTGAATGAGGCTGTATTCCAATAATAAATTAAGCCTCACTCTTCCATAGTAGAGTGTTGTTACTCTCCTGAAATGCAGCAACTAATGTCTAACAGATCTTTTTTGATGTGTTCTATGAGAAAGATTATATTTCTCATACCATTGTTCAGGTGAAGCTGCCACCACTCTTAAAAAGGATGAAAGACAGATAAGACAAAAAAATAAAGGCACTACAAAATCAATAGCTTTCTTTGTTATTACGAAATCAACTAATCCCATGCAAAGATGCAGTTGCCAATGGAAGACAGAAAATTGTAATGCCCCTACCAAAAAACTCTATTCTGAATCTTGGTGTCCTCAACAAATCTAGAAGAAAGGCAGCCAGCAATTTCAAGAGGGTCCTTGGTCTGATTCTCTTCTAACAAAATGGCTTTGACAATGTTTTATTATTTTTTGTAAGAATCTCACACCAGTGAATCCTAGGAAAAAAAAGTAGGAAATGCTGTTCTTTGAAAATGCTGTAGCTTTCAAGACTTTTTATCTTTAAGTATTTTACTCATTACAATTTTATTACGGTGTTTACAATTTACCACATCTCTTTCAGGATCAGACTTCCAATCTCTGAAAAACAAACTAGCTTCCATATATTTTTAATGAAGTAAAAACTCTGAAGCACTTCAACTTTCATTAAGGTTGAATCCAGATAGAGATAGAAATTCTTTGTCCTGAGCCTTCCATAAATATTGACAAAATATTGCAGAGAAGTACTTGGAATTTTTGAACTCCCCGACTTTAGCCTCATTTTCCTCCTTAGATTCTTCTTCCTGTTGTTGTTCTGCTGCCAGACAGTGGATTGCCAGCTCTTGAGAATTCCTATTGAGTCTCTGAATATTAATTGGTGTTCTCAGAGACCACAGGGCTGAAATCAATGGATTGTACAAGAATCTTCTCTTTTTGTCTGAAAAGAGCTTTTAGCCCTTGAAATTATGACAAAGGCTGGGAGGAAGAAGAATTGGTTTTAAGAAGCTCAGAAGGAAGCAGGCACATGAAAAAGTCAACATTTATTGCTTTATATGTATGATTTTTAATGCTCAAATTTGGAAACATTGTGGTAGGAGGTACACTCTTCAAAGTAAGAAGTGTTCATACAAACAAAAGCAGCAAAACCTAATATTCCTCTGGCTTGAGTGCTGTAATAACTCAAGGATTTGATGAACTGTGAAAAGAATGAGTCTGCAATAGCTCATTATGATAAAGCTTTTGTTTCGAAGAGGTTCGAGCCAGCCACACACGAGTTGTGACAGACCGTAGTAAACAAACCACCACTGTGAGGGCTTTTTTTTGCCTCAGTCTGCAAACAGCCCAAACCACAGTGTCCAGTTTCTTCTGCCCTCGTAACTGAGTTGAATCAAGGCTCCAGTTCTTTGTAACAGGGTGAGAAACATGGCTCAGTACATCTCTGGATTGTTTAATGTACAGACAGAAGAAGAAGTCCAGGTATTCGAGTTATTAAGCCTCGCTAATTTTCTGTGAGCTCTAACTTCTGCTGTAGGTGAGATCCCAGCTTGTATGTCTACAGTCAATTGGAGGAAGAGATCGGATTAAAGGCTAAGACAGGTTAATTAATATTGCATGTTTGAAAAAATCTGTAAGCAAACAGCAGCTGTTTAAAATGCTCTAAAGCAGCTGGATCCACAGTTAGGTGCTAAAATATACAGCACATCTTGGACATATTTTGGAAGACACTAAAAAATAAACATGTAAAATACTACCTCCAAACTATTTTACAAAAACTCCCACTCCAAAGACTCAGAGATTTCTGTCCCTCTGTATCTCTAACTGAGGTCATGAATCATGTTTCAGAGGAAACACAACTAAAACATCAAAGGACTAATTTGGCTCGTTACTTCTGAACATCTGTTCTTGCAGAGATGCATCAAGACTGTTTGAAGGCAACCCCTGCCCCAAAAAAGCCCAAACAAAACAACCCTGAGAGTTTCTGGGTTATCAGTTGAGAAATTAGATTCCTTTTTTTTTTTAAATCAATTAAAAATTGAAGATTCTAAAGCGAAACCACTGACACGGCCTTATTATACCTTGTCTAGGCTGCATTTAAAGAAGATCACACCCACTGCTCTTCTTGACAGAAAATCAAAACCCCAGGACCAGGAAAGTGGTTACTGTAGCATTCAAACGTGAATATAGTAAAGAAAATCAGTTGGAATATAGGCTAGTTGTTCCAACATTATATTAATAAAACGTTTTCAGTACAGTTGCCACGTAGCACTCTCTCCCTGTTTTGAAATCATAATTTTAAGCCAAAAATGAGCCTAAATTTTCATGTAACCCTTAATATATTAACATAGGGAGGCAGTTAAAATTCTGCTTAAGATCTAATTTGCCTTCTTTTAAAAAAAAAGGGTAAAATCTGAAAATAATCAGGTCTGAGCTGTCTGGATGAGGAATGCTTTTGCTGTTGTATCAGACACACCTGCTGCTCTGTCCAGCAGGTTCCACAATTTGTGGGGTGATCTCAGTTTCACGTGCTCCCTCAAGAACCCCGCAAGGACAAAATATTCTACCTTTGCTCAAGCCTGGCTTTTTCGGTTCGCTTTTTTCTTTAGAAACGTGTGGTAGAACTGGGTGCTGCAAACTCCTTTCTGGCAACAGTAGCTGAACTCGGGTCTTGTTAAACTTCTCGCTGTCTTAGCTCTTCACCCTTAAAATTTTAAGGTATAATAGTCACCTATAAGATGCCTTGCCAACCTACAGAGAGGAATTCTCTGCACTGAACTTACAATCTACTTCAAAGAAAGTCACAGAATAGGATTGATACATATCATCATATGCTGAAATTCAGATTTTGATTAACCAGATGCTGTTATTTTCTTTAATATCTCATGAATAGAAACTACGGTATAAAAACAATTCAAAACAATCATTTACTGGGAAATATGACATATGGCCTGCTAAGCTGCTTTCCTACAGAAATAGCTAAAGATCATTACTCTTGGCATCACTCCCTTCAGCAGTCACTGGGCTCATTAAAACAGACACGATATGATTGAGTCCATAAGGAAGATTACTTCTACAGATGGGTAGGAACAATGATCAAAATTACAAAGACTTAGGAGAAAGAAGTAGTCAAGGAGACTTCTCCACCTCCATAACTTCTGTGCAGTAAAACAAACCAAAGCAGCACCACTAAAACACTTGCT